>SJYF01001616.1:3591068-3622137 GCA_006410515.1 Procapra przewalskii
TCAGGGGAATACAAGTAGATTTAATTTATACGTTTAAAACTTTAAAACTTTCCTTTTATATGAACCAATTCAGAGCTAGTGATGAGAAGACATAAACAGCATTTGAAAAAGTCTAAATATACTATGAATTGTATCTTAACATTCACATCTTGTTGAAGGTTGTCTCTTTTAAATGCATCATTAAACTTCCCATCATCATTTATTTCCTCTCTGCTGTGGAATCATTCTTCCTTTGTCTGTACCCCCATCCCACCCCACTAACACACACAACACAGACACACGTGTACAAACCCAGTTCCTTTCTGTGGTGCATCCCACTCCACTAACATACACCACGCAGGCATACACACACAAACCCACTTCCTTCCTGTGACACCCAGCTTTGTTAACGGCGTCATCGTTCTCCTAAATTCCGAGTCTTGGAAATGTGTTTTTATTTCTTCCTCTTTCAGTTCTCACAACCAATTACTGACAAGCCCTATTGATTCTGCTCTGAAATACTTCTTGCTTCCATTTCTTTCCTTTATTACTTCCCTCCTTTCCACTACTGTTACACTCAAAATTTGGCCATAACCTCTCAGTGGGATTCCTTGCCTCTGGCTTGTTTCCGCCAGTCTGCGTTTTACATCATTACTGCCAGAACGTTCTTTGCATAGGACAGCTCGAGCCACCCTGCACAGCCTACGACACGGAGATACCTGAAGGCCCGCTGCAAGTGTCCCTCTTTGCCTGAAGAATTTCAGCCACACCCCCCAGGACGACATCCATACTCTAGTCACCAACAACATTATAAACTCATCTCCTTTAATAGTGTTTTACTCACAAACCACCAGACACTCCTTTTACCCTCTTTGCTTTGTTCTCCTTCCATTAACACAGTCCCCGTGATCTCTCCCATCAAGATGCCTCCGTATTTCAAGGCCTTCTTTCCTAGAATCTTCCTCTGTGACTTCTTGTCCATCTTCAATAACCTCTCTAGATTCTGCCATCAAAGAGCTTTATCATCATTCGGTTACAGTTCTTATCATAGTCTGAGTTGTAATAGGTTCTGTGCCTGTCTTTCTAATCAGTCAGTTAACATCTAACACAGGGCTTCAAAAACAATTTTGGTTGTTGGATGGGGTTGAATTTGGGAGCTGATGGTACATTCTATTAGCTTATTTAATGGAGATCCCAATCAAATATATTCTTTGGCTTTCAGTAACATCCAGGAATGAGAGCAAAGCCCAATGCCAGATTTCTCTTAAACCCCACTGTGATTTTGATATCCATTAATGATAAGAACATCATATGGTACTCTAATTTTTCTTTTCTCTTCTGTATGCTTTTTGTACCATCTCAAACTGACTTTCTTACTGGGGTTCCTTCACCCGTATTTTATGATTTCTGTCTCCCTTTGCTTATTTGTGCTCCCGTTTCTATGCGGTGGGGGTCAGCTTTGAGGTTTGCTTTTCTGGTATCATTGTCCCTTCATCTAGTGATAGAAACCAGTCTTTCTTTGGAGGATGATAGGAATGGGCATGGCAGAGTTCTGGTGAATCATATTCTAGCCCATGGCCACGGGATGGGCCCAGTTTGATTGGCATGTGTTCAGTGAGACTCCAACTTAGTACTATGACTTTGATGAGTGAAACTTAAAAGTTCTCTTCAAGGTGTGATTCCTGAAGTGATGAGACCTGAGCCTGGAGTTGGGCCTGAATCTCTTTAGCCCTCTAGCAAGAACCACCACAAAGGCAAGCAGACACAAAATACAGAGGCTAAATGCTGAGGACACCATTTTCACTAAGCTGATTGGAGCTGAATGTCCTTCTCACGTAGCCAAGAGTCCCTATTATTCATATGCAAAAGATAGGTTTCCTTGCCAAAACTACCCCTTGGAGCATTTCTCTTGTACATTGATCTTTAAAAAAACCCCTTCCCCACCTACCCACACACAGCCAAGCCGTTTATGAAGAAGTCTTTTTTACAAAATGATTATAATGATACTTGTATGATTTGGCTTTTCTGAGGGCTGAGTGAATGTAAAATGCTTGAAAATGTGCCTGCATATTGTACCACGTTGATGTTAATTTTTGTCATTTCCATCAGCATGCTTTCCATGTTGCTCATTACAGTAATCAGGTCACACACTTGAAGACTTAAATCCACTGAAACTTCAATTTCTAGAAGTGCTTATTTGTGAATTGACTTTTATTTGGTTGGGATATCACTTCTTGACAGGTTATATATTGCTCTTTGTATGAATGACTTTCTATGTTTCGCAGTGCATTCCATTTAAAAAATGTAATATAGACTGTGTTTATCAACTCTACTCTTGGGAGATGCATACCAAAGAACATAATACTTGTACTGTGAATTTCTATATCCCTTTAAGGTGGCCGAAAAGACTGTTTATTTCATTTTGCAGATAAAAGAAAGAGAGCAAAGGAACATACTTCTCAGTGGAAACCTATTAATGGGGATGATGAAACATTGGTCTCTAGATTTCTAATCTAGGAAATGAGTGTCTCTTAAAACATGAGATTCAAAATTTTCAGTATGACCCTCTTCTTAATTGAACATTGTTTTGATCGGGAATTAAGTTCCCTGAGTTCTGAATTTTGCTCTGACATTAATCAACCGAATAATTCTGAGCAGACCATAGAATCTCTACTGACCACAGTTTCCTCCAGTATAAAATGAGGAACTTAACGTGCATGCCAGCTTGAACATTCTCTAAATTCCTTTCAAGGAAAGACTTATCATGAGCACGCTTTAGAATCACTGTTATCTGCAAGACAGAAGAACTTCTGAGAGAGGCCCTGAAAATTCTTCCTTTAAGTATGAAGATAATATTCAGTTTTTAAGATTCGTTTGAAGAAATACAGAGAAATAGCATGTATAATGCAAAAAGGTTTAGATCAATTTAAAACGAGAGCTTAAAGGTCGCAAGTTCAGTTCATTCTAGTAAAACAAAAACTAATTAAAGTGAGAACTAAGACTCAAATTGGGGGAAAGGTGGTGAATTGTACAATCACACTGCATAGCAATGGGGAGCAGGGTTTGGTGGTTAGGACAGAGGTCACCGAAACTATCACCTTATGCTGGAGGAAGATGAGGAGACAAACATTTACTTTTACCAGTAATAAAGGCTAGTGCATCTATTAGGCTCCACATACTTGTCTAGAACTGAAAGGCTCTGAGATGAAGCTTTTGCCTGAAACTCTCTGCTGAAGTGCAGTCAGGCTATGTAACTTGGCAGACATTCTGAGTCAGAGCTCTTTTCCCAAAATTAGCTCTTGGACAAGCACACATACAAGATTTATTTCTTTGGGGTTTGTGTTAATTAAAAGCAGTCAAAGTGAAATCAATTTCCTCTCGAAGTGACAGGCTTGCTACCTACCAGAAGAGCTGCAACCACTAGCTTAGACCTGGCCGTTCAAAGGACTTATTCCCCAGCGGATCAGCTGTATCTAGCAATTCAGTAGGCAGGTTTATAGATTTCGGTTTATAGATACAGAGGGGTATATAGACGTTAATAGATGTATCTTGTTATCAACCGTACTGTGTCCCCCTCAAAATGCATCTGTTGAACAGTATTCAGAGGAAAGGGCTTTGGTGGAGTAATTCGGGTTAAGTGAGGTCACAGGATGGGGTTCTGATCTGAAAGACTGGTGTCCTTCCAAGAAGAGGAAGAGATATTTAGAGATCTCTCTCTCCTTACACATACAGAGAGGATGCTGTGTGAGGACCCAGTGCGAAGACAGCTGTGTGGAAGCCAAGGAAGAGAGGTCTCCCCACAGAAACCAGCCCTAAAGTCACCCCTGTCTTAGACTTCTGGCCTCCAGAATGGTGAGAAAATAAGTGTTGCATAAGCCACTCAATTTGTGGCAACTTGTGGCCTGACTGGTACATAGACATCATCTGCCCAGGTCTGCAGTCTATCAGTCACCTGTCTGTCATCCATCTCTCTACCCCTCCATAGCCTGTTTCTCTATCTGATTACACTTTCTTATACAATTGAGATTTTTACCCAGCCCGCTTTATTTGTCACTTTATTATTTATTTGCCCCCAGTTTTTCCATATTTAATACTTCACAGTGAGGTATAACTATACACTGATTTTTAATTCTGAAATGAGGAACACAGGGCCCCCAAAGAATATCCTGCAATTCAGTTCATTATCACTATGTCAAGTGGGTCTCAAGCTAAGGGCTGATATTGGAACTGCCCAGGAAGATTTCTTTAAGCTTTTAAAATGAGACACACTTTTTCTGGGGGTTTTATGAGAAGCTTCAGAAGAGAAATGGTATAAGAGTTGTTTGAGACAGTTCATCTGCTAAAGCCTGTCTAGAATGTCCTTTCTCCTCCCTCCTCTAGCGTTAGGAGGAGAATATCAGGCTGTGAGTGTTCCCAAATCATAGCCTTTGGGGGTTCAGTGTGTATTATTTAAATACATGTTCCATCTCTCCAGTCAAAATTCTCGGGTTTAGGTGTGTGGCTTTAATCGTTAAAGTTCTGGCACCCAGCCCAGTGGTATGGAAGGTAGGTGGGGGTCTCTCGGGTATGAGCAAACTCAGGATGACGCCTCATCCTGAGGTCACCTATTCTAGACACCCGCCAGAATTATCCTGCATCAAGAGAATTTAACGTTGCCACGGGTGCTAAAACAGTGGCCCCAAACTTGGTTATTTCCTCACGTCACCTGAATTATCACCTGCTGTCTGTTTTCACTCCTGCTCCAATATAGTCTGTCCTTATAGCAACAAGGACAATCCTGTAAAAACACCTTCAGTGGCTCTCCATTTTACTCACGGTAAAAGCCAAAGTCCTTACACTGCCCTATAAGTAGACTAAACCCATGTTCTAGTTTGCCTTGGATAGACCTCCTTTAAGCATGCTGGTTTGGTGTGATTTATTTTTTAAATTTACTTCACTGAAGTATAGTTGACTTGCAATGTGTTCATTTCTGCTGCACAGCAAAGTGATCCCATTTTACACACATATATGTGTTTTCGTACTCTGTTCCATTATGTTTTATCACAGGATATTGAATATAGCTCCCTGTGCTATATAATAAGACTTTGTTTATCCTTTCTGTATATAATGCTTTGCATTTGCTAATCCCAAACTCCCAGTGCAGCTCTCCCCCATGCCCCTCCCCTTCGGCAACCACAGGTCTGTTTTGTTTGTGAGTCTTTTCTCTGCTTTCTGCATAAATTCATTTGTGTCATATTTTAGATTCTGCATGTAAGTGATATGATATGGTATTTGTCTTGCTCATCTTGACTTATTTCACTGGGTATGATAATCTCTAATCCATCCATGTTGCCGAAAATAGCATTATTTCATTCTTTTTTATGGCTGAGCAATGTTCCACGGTGTATGTATGTACTTTGTCTTCTTTATCCATTCATCTTTTTATGTATATTTAGGTTGCTTCCACGTTTTGGCTGCTATGCACATAGGGCTCATGTATTGTTTTGAATTATAGTTTTGCTTGGGTATATGCCCAGGAGTGCAGAGAAGGCAATAGCTCCCCACTCCAGTACTCTTGCCTGGAAAATCCCATGGATGGAGGAGCTTGGTAGGCTGCAGTTCATGGGGTCGCAAAGAGTCAGACATGACTGAACGACTTCACTTTCACTTTTTACTTTCATGCATTGAAGGAAATGGCAACCCACTCCAGTGTTCTTGCCTGGAGAATCCCAGGGACAGAGGAGCCTGGCCGGCTACAGCCCATGGGGTCACCAAGAGAGTTGGACACGACTGAAGTGACTTAGCACGCATGACACACATGATTATTAAAGAAATGTGTCCTCTTTCACTCCAATCAGCGCCCCAGATTGCATGTTACATTTCAGTCACCGCCTCTCTGATCTGGCCCCGTGTGATCTCCTTGGCCTCCTTTCTTAGCTCCATCTATATGGTCTCTGTGTTGGTCCTCATACACACTGGGCTCTCCTAATTTAGGGATTCTTTTTTAACTCTTCCCACTACAAGGAATGCTCTTTCCCAGATATGTATACAGTTCACTCCCTCACCTTCTCCAAGTCTCCTCAAATCTCACCGTCCCCAAGAGGTCAGCTCTGATCATCTGCTTAATATAATAATTGTTGTAGAATGAACAATTGAACATGAAATATTTTTCTCTGAATTTCTTTTTTTTTTTAACCTTAAATATCTTCTTCACTCTTAGTCCTAACAAATTATGCGGGTGTGATAAATTCTACATTTTCCCTAATATACAATCCTAATGTCTATATCAGAATAAATGTATAAAACTGAGTAATGGTAGAGAAAAATGTTCAGTGTAACACCTAAAATTATCACATGACCACTGTGTGTGCTGAGTCACTTTAGTCATGTCCAACTCTTTGGGACCCTGTGGACTGTAGCCCACCAGGCTCCTCTATCCATGGGATCCTCCAGGCAAAAATACTGGAGTGGGTTGCATGCCCTTCTCCAGGGAATCTTCCCAACTTAGGGACTGAACCTGTATCTCTTATGCCTTGTGTGTTGGCAAGCAGGTTCTTTACCGCTAATGCCACCAGGAAAGATCTAGCAGTGTGCATGCTGAATTTTATGGAACAATATGTGAAGGTTTCATAAAAAAGGCAACACAGAATTCTGAGACCCAGGAGCTCTGTGTCTATGCTGAAATGTCCTATAGTCGCTTGGTCAATATGGAGTAAGTTTATTATTTGCAGTTGAACCCACCTCCCAGGATCTTCCCAGCTAGTGTATTATATCTTACTGGGCCCAAAGAGAGCACATTGCAGTATCCTAATAGATGTTGACATCCCACTTGGGAGTTTATTGTATCACCAGTCTTAGTTTTCCAAATTCAAGGGTTTCATTCCAACTACTAGGTAATTTGATTCTTTCTTACTTGCTTGGCACAGCCACTAAACCCCTTATCTGGCTTGTTTTTGCTATTGAATTGGCCAATCAAGCTTAATTACATTCAGCTGTCTGACCCCTTCTAGATTTTTATGCTGCAAGGTTCAAATTTAAGAATCTAATCTAGACTCTCTGAAATTAAAAATAGCAGATATGGGAAATAGAAACTATGTGTATGAATATACTTGAAATAAAATAGAAGAAAAAAGAGGATGAATAACTCATGGCATTAAACAAATGGCAGAAGGACATTGTAGAAAAGGAAAGTAATGGAACTAATTTTCATTCACTTGAACCAATTCCAATTTGATCCTGAATAGAAACTACCATTTAGAAAGCTCAAATTATCTACGATTTATCCCCTTAAATCATAGTAGTAACTGTAGTTTGAGCAAGACATTTTGATTGCAACAATATAGAGAGAAATTGCATTATAAGACTAGGTCTGTCTGAATTTATTAGAATCACTTGAAAAAAATTAAGTTCATTGTAGCTGTTTAAAGAAATAGACTCTATTAGATATGGCCAGAATCTCTAATATGTTTCTTTTAATTACTGGTATTTATAAGCATTTTTTTAAGCAATTATATCACTGTAATAACTGAGTATAGTACTGTTGTTGTTTAGACTGTTGGTCGTGTCTGGCTCTTTGAGACCCCATGGACTGCAGCACACCAGTCTTCCCTGTCCTTCACCATTTCCTGGAGCTTGTTTAAACTCATGTCCATTGAGTCAGTGATGCCATCCAACCATCTCATCCTCTGTCGTCCCCTTCTCCTCTCGCCTTCAATCTTCTCCAGTATCAGGGTTTTTCCGGTGAGTCAATTCTTCGCATCAGGTGGCCAAAGTATTGGAGTTTCAGCTTCAGCATCAGTCCTTCCAATGAATATTCAGGATTGATTTTCTTTATTTTGACTGGTTGGATCTCCTTGTAGGCCAAGGGACTCTCAAGAGTCTTCTCCAACACCACACTTCAAAAGTATCAATTCTTTGGTGCTCAGCCTTCTTTATGGTCCAACTCTCACATCCATATTTGACTGCTGGAAAAACTACAGCTTTGACTAGATGGACCTTTGAAGGCAAAGTAATGTCTCTGCTTTTTAATATGCTGTATATGTTGGTCATAAATTTTCTTTCAAGAAGTAAGCGTTTTTTAATTTCATGGCTTCAGTTACCATCTGCAGTGATTTTGGAGCTCCTCAAAATAAAGTCTCTCACTCTTTCCATTATTTCCCCATCTGTTTGCCATGAAGTGATGGGACTGGATGCCATGATCTTTATTGTTTGAGTGTTGAGTTTTCAGTGAAATTTTCACTCTCCTCCTTCAACTTCATCAAGAGACTCCCTAGTTCTTCACTTTCTGCCATAAGAGTGGGTGTCATCTGCATATCTGAGGTTATTGATATTTCTCCCAGTAATCTTGATTCCAGCTTGTGCTTCATCCAGCCCAGTGATTATCATGATGTGCTCTGCAAATAAGTTAAATAAGTAGGGTGAAAACATACAGCCTTGACGTACTCCTTTCCCTATTTGGACCCAGTCTGTTGTTCCATGTCCAGTTTTAACTGTTGCTTCCTGATCTGCATACAGATTTCACAGGAGGCAGTTAAGGTGGTCTGGTATTCCCATCTCTTTAGGAATTTTCTACAGTTTGTTGCTATTCATAGTCAAAGGCTTTGGCCTAGTTCATGAGGCAAAGTGGATGTTTTTTTCTGGAACTCTGGCTTTTTTGATGATCCAACAGATGTTGGCAGTTTGCTCCCTGGTTCTGCTTTTTCTAAACCCAGCTTGAACATCTGGATTTAGAAACATCTCAGTTCACATACAGTTGGAGCTTAGCTTGGAGAATTGTGAGCATTACTTTGCTAGCATGTGAAATGAATGCAGTTGTGTAGTAATTTGGATATTCTTTGGCATTGTTCTTCTTTGGGTTTGGAATAAAAACTGACCTTTTCCAGTCCTGTGGCCGCTGCTGAGTTTTCCAAATTTGTTGGCATACTGAGTGCAGCACTTTCACAACATCATCTTTTAGGATCTGAAATAGCCCAGCTGGAATTCTATCACCTCCACTGGCTTTGTTTGCAGTGATACTTCCTAAGGCCCACTTGACTTCATATTCCATAATGCCTGGCTCTAGGTGAGTGATCACACCCTCATGGTTATCTGGGTCATGAAGATCTTTTTTGTACAGTTCTTCTGTGTATCCTTGCCATCTCTTCGTAATATCTTCTTCTTTTAGGTCCAAACTGCTTCTGTCCTTTATTGTGCTTATATTTGCCTGAAGTGTTCCCTTGGTATCTCTAATTTTCTTAAACTGATCTCTAGTCTTTCCCATTTTATTGTTTTCCTCTATTTCTTTGCGTTCATCATTTAGGAAGGCTTTCTCATCTCTCCTTGCTATTCTTTGGAACTCTGCATTCAGGTGGATATATCTTTCCTTTTCTTCTTTGCCTTTCACCAAAATGTTATAATATACAAAGAATCATACAAACCCCAGGCAGAATTCCATTATTTCCAATCACAAGTAGTGTACTTTGTGCCAGAACAGGAAAACAAAGGGAAACTAGAGCTCTTTTATCAATTATAAATGAACACATACTGTGTACAGATAATATGAAGCCCAGAGAAATACAATCACAATAGCATAAAATGTATTAAGATATCTAGTCATACCTGGAGTCATTTTAATTACTTGTCTGTCCATCATCCCTCTCTTTGGAAGACCAGTTCCTCCTACCTTTGTAGAATTCCTCTTCTTCTTCCCCTGACCTCATCCCCAATCCCAGTTTACCACGCGGTTTGAACAAAGGCTTCCTTTCTTCCCCTGGTGGCTCAGATGGTAAAGCATCTGCCTGCAATGAGGGAGACCAGGGTTCAATTCCTGGGTAGGGAAGATCCCCTGGAGAAGGAAATGGCAATCCACTCCAGCACTCTTGCTGGAAAAACCCATGGACAGAGGAGCCTGATAGGCTACAGTCCATGGGGTCGCAAAGAGTCGGATACGACTGAGCGACTTCATTTTCACTTTCTTTCACTTTTCTTCCCAACACTGTCTCACAGACTTTAGTAATGAGCTGGAGGTTAATACTTCAACTTGGAAAAGTTTCAGGCTAAGGTTAGGGTGAGAAAGAGTCAAGAATGGTGGAAAATAATTTATTCTTTTTGATGGTGAATCTGGGCTAATCTGAACTCAGAGCTTGCTGCCAATATTCAAGTCTCCTACAGCCATGGAAATATCATCCTACCCTAGGAGAAATTAGCAGTTGCCGACAAAGAAAGATGCAGAGATCGGACAGCAAAGGAGTCCTGAAGACATCTGTGAGTCCTTCAGTTCAGCCATTCCTGCTTCTTCCTTTGTCAGGAGTTAATCATTCCTCTATTTCTGCTCCAGTTAGTTCAAGTTTCTTCACTTGAAATTAAGAGCCATAACACACATCCTGAACTTCTGTCTGGAAACTGTATGAACATGTGTACAAGTAAGTTCTCACAAATGACTGATCAGTGAGAGTCAGATCTATTCACTTCCATACAATTTCCATTAAGATGTTAGGCAATTGAGAAAAAGTGGCTTTAAAAATCTGTTGTGCAAAGATATCCAGTATAACAAGTGTGAAAATGAAGTGGTTTTTTTTTTTTTTTTACAAAAATAAAATTCTGAACTTTAGTCAATGACCTGCTTACCCAAAGTCTAAAACACAAAAGATAACTATGTTCTTTGTAATGGAATCTAAACTATCTCTCTTTCCTTGGAATTACTGGTAGAAAGTTTCCCCTTATTTCCTGTGCTGGTGCTTGAAAATATTCCTCCCAGTTTACATAAATAAAAGTCTCAAAAATAAGATAAGCAGCAGCTCTTGACCCCTGACTTGCAGATTTTTAAATAGCTCTTTGAGTTCATGCCTTTTCTTGCATAAGATTGGCTATTTTAATCTGTATGGCTTGTCATAGGACCTAAAGCGCTCTATGTACTATGAGCTATGCATTGCGTACTTTTTCTGTTGTTCAGTCACCAAGTTGTGTCCCACTCTTTGTGACCCTATGGACCTCAGTACGCCAGGCTTCCTGTCCTTCACCATGACCCTAGAATTTGCCCAAGTTCATGTGCATTGAATCAGTGGTGCCATCCAACCATCTCATCCTCTGTTTCTTTCTTCTTCTGCCTTCCGTCTTTCCCAGCATCAGGGTCTTTTCCAATGAGTCAGTTGTTCACATCAGATGGCCAGAATATTGGAGCTTCAGCTTCAGCATCAGTCCTTCCAATGAATATTCAGGACTGATTTCCTTTAGGATGGATTGGTTGGGTCTCCTTGCTGTCCAAGGGACTCTCAAGAGTCTTCTCCAACACCACAGTTCAAAAGCATCGATTCTTCGATGCTCTGCCTTATTTATAGTCCAACTCTCACATCCATACATGACTGCTGGAAAAACCATAGCCTTGACTAGATGGACCTTTGTTGGCAAAGGGATGTCTGCTTTTTGGTTAGTTAAAAAATACTTGTTGAATGAATGAATGAATGATGGAAGATTGGCTGATGCAAGACAACTCATTTTCTCTAAAAAGAATTTAAATTCTCTCATCTTACTTCCTCTAACTGCATTTATAATTCTTTCTTTACGAGGCACATTTCCTTTACAGTTTGTGAATGGTACAAATAGATTACTTCTGTTTTCTGTGCTGCTTTCATCTTACTATAGACACAAACCAGAAAGAAAAGCAAGAAGAAAGAAAAAGAGGGAAAGAAGGAGAAAAAAAATAAAATTCATGCTGTACCCTGTGGCTTATTTACAGTCTCTTTATGAGCTGAAAGGAGACCAGTGAGGTGGGATTGATGGATTTGCAAGACCTGGTGCCAGATGCTGATTTCAACAGGTGCATAAAAAAACATCCATGAGATTTCCACTCAGAATTCTAAATATATTTGGAAATGAGGGGAAACATCTACCTGATACTTCTTTCACTGAAAGATTGCTATAGCTTTTTGAACTGTGTGTGTGTGTGTTTTAATTGGAGGGATTACTTTTGTGACCTTGTAAGTGCTTCTTCTAAATGTTCTTCACAAGCAAAATTCTAGCCCGTAAAATTCTAGCCTGTTTTGATACCATTTCCCTTACTAAATGGCTACATTGTTTCTTACATTCCTACACATCAGTTTTTATGGTTCAGAGCAGAGTCAGGAATGCTTAATAAAAATGGAACAACTCTATTTATTATAATTTCAAGATTGCAAAAATTGTGGTACACCCAGAGTATTCTTTTTCCTGTAACTTGGCCTGTAGTTACCATGGTTGTCACAGTGTTCGACACATCTCTCTGTGGTTAGGTTGAGGATATGCATGAAAGCCAGAGAAAAGTAGTATCTTTTATTTGAATCAGTGGTAAACCATAACTGTCAATGATTCTCCCTAGATAACATCTGACTTTCAAAGGGCTGAATAGCTTCTATCTTAACCTATTCAGTTTTGATGTCTCTGAGCAACACAGAATGAAAAGAAGTTAGCAGTAACTCTGATGGCATATTTGCTCAGTTTGTCCAGTGGAATGAATGGATAAACAGAGATGTTTCTCAGTGTGAGTCACTGGGCCCTCAATGGCAATACCATAGCAAGTGCGGTGTTTGGAGCTGGAGTGGGAGAAAAGGGGCAAAGGAGTTAACTGGAGGGAAGAAACTGTCTCCACCTAACAGAGAAAACCTAGACGCTTCTGTCTTCCTCAGTTCAGTTCAGTTCAGTTCAGATGCTCAGTTGTGTCCAATTTTTTGTGACCCCCATGGACTGCAGCATGCCAGGCTTCTCTGTCCATCACCAACTCCCAGAGTTTACCCAAACTCATGTCCATCGAGTTGGTGATGCCACCCAACCATCTCATCCTCTGTCCTCCCCTTCTCTTCCTAACCTTCAATCTTTCCCAGCATCAGGGTCTTTTCCAATGAGTCAACTCTTTGCATGAGGTGGCCAAAGTACTGGAGTTTCAGCTTCAGCATCAGTTCTTCCAAAGAATACCCAGGACTGAGCTCCTTTAGGATGGACTGGTTGGATCTCTTTGCACTCCAAGGGACTCTCAAGAGTCTTCTCCAACACCACAGTTCAAAAGTATCAATTCTTTGGTGCTCAGCTGGAAAAACCATAACCTTGACTAGACGGACCTTTGTTGGTAAAGTTAACATCTCTGCTTTCTAATATGCTGTCTAGGTTGGTCATAACTTTCCTGCCAAGAAGTAAATGTCTTTTAATTTCCTGGCTGCAGTCACCATCTGCAGTGATTTTGGAGCCCCCCAAAATAAAGTCTGCCTAGACAATTAATATTCACATAATCCCCAAAGTCCAACACTATACTTCCATTTTTTTTTTAAGCTTCAGTAGAATGTGACATATGGCCAGGAAGGCCTTGTTTAAAACAAGTTTTATCCCACATTTTGGCGAATAATAAATAAGTGTTAAGAGTTGTGGGAGGTGGATATAGTTTAATGTTCTGGGTCATTACTTTTTAACCTGATGATAACATGGAAACGTATGGATCATTTCAAAATTAGTGAAGAGTCTACAACATTGGTAGCAAGTTTGTGAGCTATGGGGACAGATTGAATTTGTGTCCTTAAGATATTTTAATCCTTCCTTTCTCCATATTGTTTCTCTGCTGCAAAATCCTTATGTTGACCTCACTGGCCCCACAGCTAGGGACCCTTGGGCTAAAACCTAGGTTTGGGCTTCATGAGTTGTGAATCCTCTGACAAGACATTCGGAAGTTGGGATGAGTGAATATGTGTGCTGTTGAGCATATTTATGAAAAGGTTTTCATAGCTGTAAGCAAATCATAAGAGATAATAAAAAAGGTTAAAAAAGAGCTACTAAAAAGTGATTTTCATTTTTTCCTGCCTTCAGCAGTAAATCTGTATACTTCCTTTCTTCTTTTGATATTTTCTAGTAACATTGATTTCAGGACAATGATCTTCGTATTTGTCATGTACACTAGAGGTGAGCATTAATATGGTGCTTCTCAGGAATAGTTGCTCTTTTTTGTTTAATTTCTGATGGTGGGACTATAAATGTCATTGCCTGTTAAAGGACTATCAAGCTTTAGGATGTGAGAAAGGTGGTACTTCGGGTGGAAAATTTTTCTAGATTGGTTGAAATCATACAGATACACTCCAGGAGACTATCAGTCAGTTCAGTTGCTCAGTCATGTCTGACTCTTTGCAACCCCATGGACTGCAGCACGCCAGGCCTCCCTGTCCATCACCAACTCCCGGAGTTTACCCAAACTCATATCCATTGAGTTGGTGATGCCATCCAACCATCGCATCCTCTGTCGTCCCCTTCTCCTGCTGCCTTCAATCTTTCCCAGCATCAGGATCTTTTCCAATGAGTTAGTTCTTTGCATCAGATGGCCAAAGTATTGGAGCATCAGTCCTTCCAATGAATATTCAGGACTGATTTCCTTTAGGATGGACTGTTAGGATCTCCTTGCAGTCCAAGGACTCTCAAGAGTCTTCTCCAACACCACAGGAGAGTATAGAATTCATAAAATCAGCACAGTTCTATTTTTTGTGATGTTGAGAAAGCATCTTTTTGTTGTGAAAAACTGCTGTACTTGCCTCTGGCTTGTTTTGGCTTTAGTTCCTGGATCTACCAATTACTAGTAGTGAGACTGTGTGTATTATATTTAATCTGAGTTTCTCTGTCATCATCTATAAAATGGAAGCTAACAATACTTCCATTATAGGGTTGTGAGGATTAGCAGTAATTTATGCATTTACCATTCAATATTTTTACCATTTTTTACCATTCAATATTTGGTCATTACAACAGACGGAAATATATTGGGAAAAGAATATAAAGACGACAACAGTGATAGCGATAAGCTTTAAGAATGTTTTACATACATTGTTTTGTTTAAATCTCATAACACAATTATTGCTCCTGTTTCACAGAGGTAAAACGGAGACAGAAGTGTCTCAGCAGCTTGCTAAAGGATATTCAGCTGGCAGTGGTGGAGCAGGTGAAGTCATCGAGCAGTCTCCAGAACCCACCTTAACCTCCAGTCCAGACCGCCTACTCTGGTTATGAGACACGGGTGTGGGGTGTATACATTTGAGAATCGTGAGCTTTGATGTTATTTGGTTTTGTATTTTTGTGTTATTTAGAAATGAAAATCCATAGAATTTCATTAATGTGCTCAACATTATCTTATCGGCAAGTTTTGCCCAGATATTAAAACAGGATTTTCCCCTTGATGTTTGTTTTTCAGTTTAGTGAACAAAAGACCAAACCGCCAACTTACTTGAAGTCTATTATGCCCAGGCATTGTACTTAGCTTTTTAGCCTTAAAGAGCTTACAGTACAGATGAAGAAACACACGCAGAAATAGACCATTTGAGTGTACATAAAGTAGGGAAAAAACATAAATGTATCTGGGTTGCTATGGGAATAGGAGGAAGAGGGGGCTTCCCGGAGGAGATGACCATAGGAAGTCGTGAAGAGTAGGTTAGAATCAGCCAGACAAGGAAAAGTGGAGCGCGGGTACCGCACTCAGCAGAGGGGATGGCAAGAGTGAAAGCCTGGGCACAGAAAACGGCGTGGAACCTGCGAGCTCAGTGGTGGGCAGAGTGGCAACAATTGGGCTTTTCCACACACAAATGGACATGGGTCAGAGCAGGCAGGCGGGACACAGGGCCTGAACTGTTAGGCACTCTCTCATGGAATGGTCTGGCTGGCTGGCTGTTCTACAGAGACGGGAACTACAGAAGAATTAAGAAGGAATGAAACACGGACACCCTGGTGCTCCAGTGCTGAAGACTTCATCTTCCAATGCAGGGGGTATGGTTGCTAAGATCCCACATGCCTCGAGGCCAAAATGTATATATATATAAAAAATCAGTTAAGACTTTAAAAATGGTCCAGATTTAAAAAAATCTTGAAAAGGAGTGGAATGGTCAGATCTCCTGGCTTCACTGTGGAGAATGGAGACATGATGGAGACATGGTTTATTTCTTGAATTCCGCTTTATCAACCAGTATCCTCTGTGGAAGCTTTTCATTCCCTTGTTATTTTTCTCCCTTTCGTTGGTCTCTGCCTTTGCTTCTACAATCCAACGGGGAGCTCAGAATTTAATAACTAGTATAGTGACTTGTGGCATCTTCTGCCCCTTGCTTTCTTTTCTCAGGCCTGCTGTGGCTTCAATCTGATCTATTCAAGCTTCTATTTGGTGTCTGAGTGAGTCTCATTCTCTGACTAACCCTGGAGACCTGGGCTTTACCAGATATTCTGATGGCATTCTCTCAGAAACAGAATAAGAATTCCCCACATCCCATATCTGAAAATTGTCTGTGTTGTTTGCCATGGAGCCTCAAAAAATACTGAAGCCAAGAGCTTAGGAGAGGGATGTGAGAAGGTAAGAGAGAAAACCTGCCCTTTGTAAACAGAAAGTGTGTGTTCCCTAGTGAAGAGAAAGTGAAGTAGGCCAGTTTATACATAAAGCTCCTAGTAAAGCTCACGAATGGCCTCTGAGTTGTCTTTCTCAGTCACACAGGGGCACACAGGGAAACTCACCCACCTTGCACTATTCAGTTCAGCACAGTGGAACAGCGATTCTCAAGGGGGCTGAAGGGGGCCCAAAACCAGCTCTGGGCCTTTTCCAAACAGAATTTTGTAACCTCTCTCCCACCGCCTGCATCTCCTACACACCCAAAACAACCCCCACTGAAAGTTACTGCCAAAGTGAATTACAACTGGTGATAGGAGTGTGTCACACCGCTCAGGTGCATCTGGGTGAGTCAAGAGTTGAGGACAGCTATAGACACCCTCAGGGGGTGTGTGCTGTGGTGCGCAGGGAAACCTGCCAGCAACCAGGCGTGATTACACAAAGCTGGCAGCCGTGGTTCTCCTTGTGCCCACTGCCAGCTGAGCTGTGTGTGTATGTGTGTGTGTGTATGTGTGACAAAGGAGCAGTGACTTACAGTGGATCGGAAATCAAAGCCTGTTCTCTCGCTGGTGTTCAGAAGGCAGAGACGATGTCTTAGTTACGTTTCTAGTCCCGCTGCCCTGCCCAGTGCCTGGTATGGAACAATGGCCCAGCAAATGACTGCAAAATGAATGAGAAATGATCTTGAGAGGGGAGTGAGGAGGAAGGCAAAGATTTTTATAAACTTCTAATTGCTCAAAACACTGCACTTTCCTACCCAAATGTTTGAATTGGGCCTTTTATACGTTAAGAATTTGGCTTATTTGGTAATTATTGTTCTGCTACCTCACATTTAGAAGACCTAGCATTATGAATAAAACTAATTTGAGGTCTCTCAGCAACTGTTGATTTTCAAGACTTCTCTTCCCTACAACAAATAATACTCTCTAGGGGATACTTTCCCCCTATGGTTTTTAAAAATTTGTCTTAATGAACTGAATAGCAATAATTTGACAGCGAAGACATTTAAATCATGCATTTTAGTGCAATTCCCAGAGCTAGAGGAGACAGGCCACTGTGGCTGAAGCAATGGATTGAATCTCGACTGCCAGATGGCAGTTGAAATACAACGGGCTTACAGCCGTCAGCCACAGCTAGAGGTTTGCAGGAAAGGGTAAGCCTTTCAGTGATTTAAATGGGAAGATGGCTGGGTACTTGAAATTCTTGCATTGTTCCTAGTGGCTTATAAAGGCTAAGGGAAAACTCTACCCACAGAAATTCTGCTTAGTACAGTGTTTGAAATGGAGCTGTGTAAATGTATTGCTTGCATCCTGGGTACTGTTGCTATTTTCATATGTGCTGTGTTTGGCTTTTAAACACATGTCTCTGAAATCAGAACCAGCATTATATTTCTCCATCTATGATGCTTAAGTGATTTAGTTCAAATCGTTCTCAAAAAACACAAGATCGGTGAGAAATGGTTTCCCACATCCCAAAAGATTTTAAGTATGAATTTTCAAAATTTTCTCTAATGACTGATTTGACTTTTCTTCTTGTGCTGTGTGCTACAACTGGTTCAGGGCAAAAGTATTTTGAGTTTCCTGCTCCGTGTCAGAATAGCCCTGAAATAATCTGATACTTGATAGAATGAAGCTGTTCTCCATGTTTCCATAACTTCTGTTAGAGAATGCATCTGGATCCATTCAACCATGTTCAGTGTTTTTAAAATGCCAAATGAGAGCTTGAGAAGAGCCCCTTGAGAACGGAGAGATGACATTTGCCGAGCTCTGCTAATATCAACTCAGGAAGAAGAATATATCTGGCAACACATTTATCCTGATAAACATGATGATAGGAAAATTTTTGTTTAAGCAGTGGCAGAATGTACTTACAGCTACATCTATATACTGGCTGTCAGCTCGCATAAAACAGGCCATAACAGAAGACAGTGCAGGGAGTAGGTTATGTAATGAGATCAAGCCAGTGGAAGTCTGGCATCCAACTGTAATTCTACTAACAGTGAGGGGGGGTCTGCTTATCCATCCCAGTCAAGGATATATATATATATATATATTATATATATATATATATATATATATGGTCACTGTTCATGCAATTACATTGTTACCCCCCTCAGCTGTTCAGTGAGCCACTAGAAAGCAGAAAAAAGTGTATAAAAAATGGGAGGAAAAGGAGAAAGGGCTCAGGCTATAGAACTGTTGGTTGATGATAACTCAAGATTTTTATGCAGGTAAATTTCCTAAATAGAAAAGGACCACAGAGTCTTGGGCTATTCAGAAATAAATACGCTGTTCTAAGTTTATGACGCTCACAAAACCCTATAGTATCGTAACTCTTGTTCTCACAAATATAGGACACTCGTCTTTAGAACAGCCTGAAAATATCATTCAAATGAGGGAGATATCAAAAACTACTGAAGCAGAGATTCCACAAGTGTAAGGTAGTAGATTTTCAATCGCTTTAGTTTCACACTTTGACCTTATTAAGGCTAATATATAGGTGCCTACCAGCATAGCTACCATTAGGAATCTATCAGCATTTCCATTATAAACCCCATTTTTCAGGGGTTAATAACTTGGTCATAAAAATTCACTGCAGGCAGAAATCAAGTCTTGAAGGAAAATCTCTTTCTTGAATCCCAACAGGAGAATTTGCTCATGTTTCTAATGCAAAGATAGTCGGAGACCAGAAAAGGGAGACTGTGTGTAAACTTCCATCTCTGAAAATTCAGCATCAGTCCTGGTGCTGTCGGATGTGGTGACGTGTGCTGGTACTCTGTCTGTTGGCTTGCTTTCTCTTCTCGCCTCAGCCTCTCTCTACTCACTCCCTTTTCTTTTTTGTATCTCGGCCCTAAGTGGAAGTTGATCCTTCTAAAACGATTATGTCCTAGCCACGCGTTCTCGGAAACAAACTCTCAGAAGGACATTGCAGATAGTGGAGTGCGGTTTATTACACCGGCGGGCCCCAGGCAGAGTCTCCTCTTAGCCAAGGAACCCGACCAGCATTTGTGAAAATCTTTTATACCCCATGTGCACGTGTCTGAACCCACCACTCCAAGTTCCTTGAGGCTTACATAAACCAAGGAAAATGCAGTCCCAATAACCTTATCATTCAGGTGCTATGTGCTCATGTGCTCAAAGTCAAACAATTAGCCAATAATCAATAAACCTGAGGTTACACTCTGGTAGATACAGAAAAATGTATGGCCTGTCTGGAGGAAGGGGTAATTAGTGTGTGGTTTCTCTTAGGCGATGAGTAACCGAGATACGGTCTTCAGGGTCCCCTGTCTGGAGGGGTCTTATCCTTCCGCTGTTTTCATAGGCACTGAACACAGAGTTCAGAGTCCATTGGAAAAGTGGTAGACAGGCCTAAGATAGACTCCAGGCCCTATGAATTCCTTCTTCAATTAACATGTAGATTTTTCTCAGTGGAGAGAGAACAAGGAAGTCGGAGTTCATATAGATTTATCAGAAAATAAGCTCCAAGCCACTTTTCTTTCTGGTTCCCTATAATCTTTTCAGCACTGGAATGTTCTTCATGGAAACACGGTAACATTATCTCAAGTAGGAAAAGCTGTAAGGTCTTACTTTGTGGCTAGGTGAGAAAATTGATCTATTATCTCAAAACCTTTTTGACTACCCAGCAAAATGTTTATCAACTCTTTCTACATTCGGGCTCCCCAGGAGGCACAGTGGTAAAGAATCTGATGCCAATGCAGGAGATACTGGAGATGGGGCTTTGATCCCTGGAGGAAGAAATGGCAACCCACTCCAGTATTCTTGCCTGGAGAATCCCACGGACAGAGGAACCTGGCTTTACATTTAACAAATACATGGTAACTACAAAAGGGCATCATATTAATATAGGGAACTAGTTAGAAATTAAAAAATTTAATATTTTCGTATTGCCTGAAATCTTTTAGATCTAGCTTAATTTCTTGTAGGGTCTAACTCTGGGCATATTCTGATAGCCAAAGGCTAGACTACTTTTAGACCAAACTATTTTTCTGCAGTTATACACAACTAAAAGTCATTCTTCTCTTTTTTTTGGGGGGAGAAAAATAGTCAGTAGTCGTTGTAGACCACCAAATGATTCAAAATGTTGTAGAACTGCTTTCCATGAAGGCTTAAAGTCAATGAATAGAAAGAAATATCTCTCAGATTTAACTGTGGGAAGTCAGGGCAGGATAACTCCAAACTTCTGTGCTATTTTAGTGATTTTGGTGGAAGCGTTAAGAAATTGCTGGCATGTATTGATTTCTAGAAGGATAAACATTCTCATTTCCAACCCAAAGGTTTCCATTGGTTTCCACAAAATTTTGACTTCTGTGTTCCTACTGTCTCCTCTTTCTAGGGCTTAGCCCTGACTTATGAGAGTTCTTTTTTTTTTTTTTTTTTTTAATGTGATGCTTTTGTGCCTCACCTAGATTCTTTCTGGTTAACCTGGCAAGCCTCCCTTGAGTTTCAGACACTGAGGGATCGTGTGTGCCTTGCTGCCCCCTACTGGTGACCAGGGACTGTTGGAATTGGGCCTTCAAGAAGACAAATCTTACATCTTTGAAGTTAATGCCAATATTTGAGAGGTACTTCCTATGGGATTGTTTTATAAAGTTTTTAAAAAATTATATAAACATCATGGAGTGATTTTATTTATAATTAGTGGCTTTGTTTTTTAATGTTTAACTTGAGTTTCTTCATAAATTTATAAGGAATTTCCTCAAGTCATGATCTTTTTCTGAAACTGTCAGTGCATTAGTGAAAAGTGCAAAGCCGAATTTTCTACCAGAATTGCACAAAGGTTTTCTTTCTTGTTCATTGAAACCAAGAAATTGATTTCTTATGGCTTTGAATGCAGCCCTTTCTTGAAATTGAAAACATACATATTGGATTTGCATATTGCTTTTTCAAAACGGGTTTCTCTTTTGTTTTCATGATGTATCAAGTCTATTGGGGCAGCTAGAAAAAGATACCACAGACTGGGCGGTTTAAACAGAAATTTATCCTCATCATTCTGGAGGCTGGAAGTCTTGGTCAGGGTCCGACAGGGTCTATTTCCAATGAGCCTTCTCTTCCCAGCTTGATGTCCTTAACTGGCAGAAGGAGAGCGCTCTGGTACTTTCCTCTTCTGACGTGGGCACTGTCAGCTTGTGACTTCATCCTGTGGCCTCAGCTAACTGCTCTCACCTCACAGGCCCTTTCTCCAAATGCAGTTACACTGGGGGTTAAGGCTTCAAGTATGAATTTGGAGATGGGGGACACAGACAACAAAATGCTGATATGTGAATTTTAATTATCCAACTTTGTAAGTTAGTCGATCAAATTATTACTATTTTTTAAAAACCACATACCATGGGCTGAGAATACATGGGAATGGGGTTGGTATTAAAATAATAAAGCATGATCTTCACTATGGTGAAGTGATAGCACAGCTAAGAAAAAAGAATTAATATCAGACAATAAAAGTGCAAAGTACTAAATTATCATGCTGTCTTTAATTACAAAAGAAGTTGTAAGTGTGAGCCGAAAAACCAGGGACAGCTTCTAAGCAGAAACTGTATTTAACCTCCTACTGAAGGATGATTTCAGTTTAGTTCACTTCATTCACTCAGTCATGTCTGATTCTTTGTGACCCCATTGACTGCAGCACGCCAGGCCTCCCTGTCCATCACCAACTCCTGGAGCTTACTCAAACTCATGTCGGTGATGCCATTCAACTGTTTCATCCTCTATCGTCCCCTTCTCGTCCCGCCTTCAATCTTTCCCAGCATGAAGGATGACTCAGTTCAGAGTCGTGTCCGACTCTTTGAGACCCCATGAATGGGTTTTATTAAACTTCAGTGGAAGGGTAAAGGGAAGAGTATTTTAACACAAGGATGGGCACTGGCTTCAGAATGTATGCAAAATAGGCAACACCGTTTAAGGAACCTGGCCCATAAGAGAGGACATTGAAAGGCCTTCTGCAATAAAATGTAACTGTTTAATATTCCCTGAGTATTCAGAGTGCTGGTTTGGAATATATCAACACATAACATGGTTTTTGTTCTTTGAAAGTTTGCAATCAAAGACCATAAGTTCAAGCCTGACAGCTCAGTGCTTTCAGAATTTGCTTAAGTCACCTGATATATTTTTTAACCAGGCTACTGCTCTTGATGAAAGCAATGGGCTATGTATCTTGGGCTGAAGCATGCCACAGAGTCATTGATGTGAAGCTCACAACAAAACAAAACTCTTCTTTCCTTTGATTCTCTCTTTGTTTGACTGCCTGGTGAGCCCAGAACAATTTCAGAGTATCCAGTAAAGTCACTAAACACTGCAGAGGGCAAAGGATTGGAAACGCTGATTGATTTGAAAACCTTGCTGTCTAATACTTTCTCTGGCTTCTCTGTGCGTTCAGCTCAATTGTTCATTTATTTTATCCTCCAAGTAAAGGGAAAACAAGCCTGAAAACACCAGTTCTTAACACAAGATTATGAATGTTAAACACGCACACAGCTCTCTACCTACCAGCAACACCCATGGGCAGAGTCTATCATACTGCGGACGCTGACATATTTCTAACTCTGCCATCTCTGATCATATACATACCCTGGGTTGATCAGGAAAAACAGCAAATATCACCATGATCAAAATAAGTCTATAATTTAAACTGGATTTTCTACCACCATCAGCCAAAACTTTTTTTTTAAAGTTGCGCTGTAAATCAAGTCTCTTTTTTCAGGGTCTAGTATGAAGGGAAAATTGTGTGGTTGAAACTTGTCTTCAAATTTACCTCTGACTTCAGAATAGCTTTCCTTCCTCTGTGGACCGTGTTCCCAACCCAGGTTCCCGCGTTTCCCTTGTGTTCTCACTTCCGCTCTCCCCCATTAATCACAGGAAAGTATCTGTCATCAGTCACATGAAATCTGGTATGAATTCAAGTCATGGTGTTGTTATCTCTCTTCGGGGGATTTATAATTTTGGATTCATCTGTGGTTCTGGAATAAATGCTTTTGTCTCCTGCAAAAGAAGATTTAGGCATGAGCATAGTTAAGAGAAGTATTTTTGGAGTTAAGAATTTCTGTTACTGTTGAAATCACAAAATGAGTTGGCGGTCAACTTTATTGAGAAGATGGGTATCAAAACTGTAAAAGTATCTCGAAGTTAGGGACTTATGTAAAATGAAAGGTCAGAATTAAAATTAAGGGACATACCACTGAAGTATTTTGGAAATGAGAAAAGGAAACTAACATTTATTGGGTATCATATGCCAGGAAATGTGCCGGGCATCCTCACACTTCTTTAGCGCATTTACAGCTGCCAGCGATTCTGTAAACTCTTCACCTCATTTTACCATCAAAGAAAGTTCTGGAGGTTAAGTAAGTTTCACACATATCCTTCAGCTAGCAAAAAAATGAAGCCATGTCTCTCTGGCTTCAAAGTCCATTATCTTGGTGTAGGAAAGAGAAAAGTTGTCAAAGTACATGACATTTAAACGTGTGATTTATTTTGCTCTGTTAAAAATTTGCTTTGAACATTTTGAATTAAACTTCTTTAATCACAGGATGGTATGTACTTTGCACATCCCATCTTGCTAGGTTTTAGTATGCAGAGCCAAGATGAATTGCCTTAAAACAACTTATTTCTGCCATCAGAAACTGTCAGTATAAGAGGATGGTGAGACTACAGCGCAGGAATTACAAGGTGTCCAAGAACTGCCTCACATAGCGCTGACAGATGCTACTCTCTAAGAAATCTTCAGATATGGATATTTCTGTACTAATTGAAAGTAAACCAGCCAAAGTTAACCTGCACAATCATATAGCTGGAATAGTCATATATCATGAAGCCAAAATCGAGACACATCAGCAGACTGAATATTTAAAGTTCTGGCTATTACATTATAGCTAGAATATATGGTTAGTTTAATAAGGGTTAGGTGGAGAGGGAGATGGCAACCTATTCCAGTGTTCTTGCCTGGAGAATCCCATGGACAGAGGAGTCTGGTGGGCTACAGTCCATGGGGTCGCAGAGAGTCGGACACAACTGAGTGACTTACGCTTAATAAGGGTTAGGAGGCTAACTGTGCATTTTTCTTCAATCAAATTTTCAACTGTAGGTTCATTTGAGAATGTGTTTTAATGCTTTACTGAATGAATCTACCCACTTAAAAAGGGGTTTTTTTTTGAGAAATAAAGAAAAAAGTGGTAAATAGAAACCATCACTCAAGTGATGTTTATGGAGCAAGGCGAGGTTTAAGAGGTTACATTGAATCAGTGTGAATAATAACAATAAAGGTTCCTAACTTAAAAATGTGAGGTTTTTTAGGTATATGCTTTGGAGTACATTATTAATTGGAAATATTAATCTACAAAAACAACAAAAAGTATATTTTAACTCTTTATCTAATATGAAGGTGATATCGGCTCTTTGCTTTTCCTGTTTTCCCTGCAGTTACACGTCCTTGAGTAATCCTCCCTGCTTGTAATTGTCATGACCAGAGATTGAATAGGAAAGTAAAAGAGTGTATGAATTACTCAGGGCTTTCTCTGTCTGTGCATGTGTTAGTGCAGAGAAAAGAAGTTGAAAAAAGGTACGTAACGGGGTACTTAGGTTTTCTAAGGGTTCATTTATAGAAGATTTATATTCCCAATTTGGCATAAATAAAATTGAGGCTCTGACAATGAAATTTAAAAAACTGATCCATGGTGCAATAAAAGTTGGTTTCGTAAAAATGTATTTCATTTTAAAAAGTAGACTGGCGCACGGGATGATTTGGTATTCGGAGATCGTGTACACTTGTGGCTGATTCATGTCAATGTATGGCAAAACCAACACAGTATTGTAACGTAGAATAAAGTATTAAAAAAAAAAAAAGTAGACTTTGTCTGATTTGAAAGTGCCCAGGTCACTTTAAAGAGAATCTTTAGTGGTCTATGGACAGTAACATTTCTAACAGCTTGAAACTCAAAGGAAAGGGCACTCGGGTAGAAGCACGTTCAATAATTTCCAAGGTAACACAAATGCATACTATGTATGCGTCTTTCATCTCATTTCTCACTGCCACAGACTTTCAAGGAAGAAAATAATGTATTCTGTGTGGGAAAAAAGCACAGAGGAGGCAGTGCAAGAAAGACGAACTTTAAGAACTAATGAAGTGCTGGGGAGCTTGGTCACTCAGTCGTGTCTGACTCTGCAACCCCATGGACTGTCGCCCACCAGACTCCTCTGTCCATGGGATTCTCCGGCAAGAGCACTGGGGTGGGCTGCCACTTCCTTCTCCAGAAGTGCTCACGAGGAAAGTTAATTCTTTTTTGCCAAAACTCATGTGCAGGTAGGTTGAAAGGATTTTCAACCGTCCTCTGAAGACACTCCCCCTCCCCAAACTGGGATACATTTACTGAGAAAACCAGGATTGTTCCCGCATTTTAAAAACATGACATTTTACATGAGTAATTTTATGCTTAGTAGAGTCGAGAAAAATCAGGATTCATTAGGCACTAGGCAGTCACTTTAAAAGTGGTTGCGAGGAGGACGCTTTCATAGTCTCCAAGGCCAGGAGAAGGTAACAGGTTGAGATGGGGAGGACGCAGTCTGTGTGCAGTCAGCTCTAAACTCTTCTGAGCTGCGGTGCAGATGGTGAGAACTGGATGGCTGAGCTACTGACAGAGAGAGAGATTTTCACCAGGACCAAAAGAGACAGGGGACAGGGCCGACTTGGAAAGCTGCTGTGGCAAAGTCAGGGATAAGAAGCCAGATCCCTGGGGTAGGTATCTGATCATGAAGCAGAGAACAGCGTGTCACCAGGAATCTGATCAGGACTGAATAACTTCTGGTGCTTTACTTACAAAGTGCCTCTTGCAGCCCTGGACCATGGTACTCTTCAGTGAACCCCTGAGAAGTCTCAGTACAAAATACAAGATATATTTTTCGAAGGAAGAAAAAATTGAAAACAATCTTTGCCAAGTATATGGGTGAAAATGGTCTATAGCTTTTTGCTTGTTTACTGGTAAAATTATTTTCCATACTTTTAAAATTTTTGCTCATTTTTCCTTTTCAAATTGAACTTGATGCCTTACTTTTAGTAAATGTAATTTACCTCCTGTTTATATGTAAAGCAGGGAGCCGATGATTTGGAGACGGGGCTTTGAAGAAATAAAAGAAATGACAAATCCTTGTTCTTAAAACCATATACTGGGTGGAGAACAGTTTGTACAGAATAATGTGAAGGAAGTAAGGAAAGAATAGGGACTGGGAAAACTGGATAGTTACATGTTAAAAAAATGAAATTAGAACACTCCCTAACACCATATACAAAAATAAACTTAATGTAATGATGGAAGACCTACTTAAGGCTGGACACTAAAATTCTTAGAGGAAAGACACAGGCAGAACACTCTTTTTATGTTAATTATAGCAATATCTTTTTGGATCCACTTTCTAGTGAATGAAATAATAAATGAATGAAAGTAAATGAAATAAAAAAATATTGGAAAAAAAAACCAAATGAGACCTAACTAAACATAAAATCTTCTGCACAGAAAAGGAAACCATAAACAAAATAAAAAGACAACCCACAGAATGGGACAAATATTTGCAAATGAAGCTACCAACAAGGGATTAATCTCCAAAATATACAAACAGCTCATGCAACTCTGTGTCAAAAAAACCCAAACAACCCACTAAAAAAATGGGCAGAAGACCTAAATAGACATTTCTCCAAAGAAGACATACAGATGGCCAAAAAGTACATGAAAATATGCTCAACATCATTAATTATCAGAGAAATGAAAATCAAAACTCCAGTGAAGTATCACCTCATCCTGGTCAGAATAGCCATCATCAAAAATCTCCAAACGATAAATGCTGGAGAGGGTGTGGATAAAAGGCGGTTCTCCTACGCTGTTGGGGGGAATGTAAATTGGTGCAACCACCATGGAGAACAGTATGGAGGCTTCAGATATAGCTACCACCTGGGCCAGCAATTCCACTCCTGGGCATGTATCTCGAGAAAGCCATAATCTGAAAGGATGCCTGCACCCAAGTGTGGACTGAAGCGTTGTTTGCAATATCTGAGACACAGGAGCAACCTAAATGTCCACCGACTGAGGGATGGATAAGGAAGATGTGGTCCATATATACACAGTGGAATATTACTCAGCCATGAGAAACAATGAGATACTGCATTTGCAGAAACATGAGTGGACCTAAACTTTATCATATTAGGTGAAGTAAACCAGACAGAGAAAGACAAACATTGTATGATATCAGTTATATGTGGAGTCTAAAAAGCAGTACAAATGGACTTATTTGCAAAACATAAATAGAGTCACGGATGTAGAAAACAAGCTTATGGGTTCCAGCTGGGGCAGGGCGGGAGGATGAACTTTTAGATAGGGATTGACATGTACACACTGCTATATATAAAATGGATGACTAGTAAGGGCCTACTGCATAGCTCAGGGAACTCTGCTCAGTGTTCTGCAATGAATTATATGGGAAAAGATTCCATGAAGAGTGGGTATATGTGTATGCATACCTGGTTAACTTTGCTGTAGCACAGAAACTAACAGCACATTGTAAATAAATAAACTATCCTCCAATAGAAATTTTTAAAAAGAAAGAAATGGGGAAAGAAGGGAGAGTGTATGAAGACACACTTCAGAGCAGCTCTCTTTAAGGGTCTAAGCAGCACGGGTGAGTGGAACTTGCACACCTCCTTTGAATTCCGTCCCAGTGGTCAGTGTTGAAGAAATATGTCTGGATCTGGGGGTGGAAAGAGCAGGACAGATGGACAATCCATGAAGCCCCCTGAGATTCAGTGAATACTTTATAACATGTTTACCTGCTGGCTCATGAGTTGGAAATGGCAAGAAGATTTCAGGTTTCACTTCCCACGAGATAAAGCACAGTTCTATTCAAAGTGGACATTCCCGAGGCCACTGGCTGAAGGTCTTTTCACTTTAGGGAAAGCAAAATATAAAGTAGAGGAGACATTTTGCCCTGCGTTGTACCCTCTCTCTGGGCTTTGACAGTGTGCCCAGCCTTCAGCAGGGAGAATCAAGTTTTGTTTTTTTTTTCCCCCCTGCAGTCTTTGATTAATGAGCAGGACCATTCATCCCATTCACAACCATGTTAGTGACTTTCTCAAGGGCTCTCAACTGGAGAAGTCAGCAGATGGCTGGGAAATACCCACCTGCTGTTTACAGTCAGTCTGAGGCTTGTTAAGCTGATTCTTCCAGGAATCTCATGTGGAAAAGAGTAGCTTCCACGCTACTTTATGCTCATTTTCAAAAATGCCTTTTTGCTCTTGGTTCAACTATCAAACAGTTGAATGGCTTAAGCAAAATATTTTGCAGGTCTCTCTGAGATAAAAGAGACTGAACACTTATGTGAAGACAGAAAAATTGTATGTCAGGTTTTGTAGTGACAGCATGGACATGAGACTTAGTTTATCCGCTAAAACCTGGAAGTTAATCCATCTATCAGTCATTCTTTGGATTAAGAATTGGGTAGTGGAGAAGGCACTTAAATTCTTTTCTTGGACATATCATTTATTTATCACCAGTGTGATTCTGGGTTTTCCAATGAATTATACTTTCCTTTAATCTACAAAATGGGCATTGTAAATAGTAAGCCAGCTCACTTCCCTGGGTGTTACAAGGACCTAAAAAGAACGCATAAATGAAAGAATTTGCAGTTTAAATATGATACAGGTGTGAAGACTTCCTGCCAATAAGAAGTATGTGCAGATCACCTGTGATGTTACTGATACAGCTGTAGGTTTTTAGAAGATACGGAAGAGGAAGAGGTGTGTCTTCTGTGCTCCGCATCTACACACTTCAGATAACGGAGGGCAGCATGAGGTGGAACCTAAGTCAAGACGTAAGGGGGCTGATGGAAAGAATTACCACCCGAGCTTAGAGAAGCATGAGAACTGACAGCATTATGAAAGAGGTAGGCCCTCTGCTGCACTTTGGAACAGGGAAGTGGGTGAAAGAGAGGGCTCATTTTACAAGAAGCAGAAAAGGATCTAAAAATTCTAAGTGCAACCTTTTCCAAAAAATGTCCTTTGCCTACTCTGCTCACTGTTAAGCTCCTTATTTATAACTTAACCCTTTCTAAGCCCTAGGAATTATTTTCTAACCCTTCCAAATGGAGCTGGGTCATTCTGTTCTCTAGTGGTTCCTATCCTCAAAGGATACACATTTGTATCATTGAAAGTATCTCATTGTGTCAAAACACTAATGTGAATGCAATTTTAAAGATGAGATAGACCTAGGTTCTACACTCAGGTTTATGGGTAGCTGGCTCTCTGACTTAGGGCCAATCACGTCCCCTTTACCAGCTGAGCAGATCTTTCATCCGCAACCTGGAAGTGATACTAACAGCATTCTGAGCCGTAAATAAGCTATAGTGTCTCAGCGAGGCCTGCGTGGCGGGAACACTGAAGACGTGATGTCCACAGTTGATTTTGTGGATCTGTGTTGCCCTTCTTGGATGATAGGGAGTTGTCATGATTTCTTTTTTAGATTCTAGCACCTAGTCTGGGGCCAGAGTCGCTGGCAAATATTTGAACCAAAATGAGCATTCAAGATGGAGAAGGCGTTTTACGACACGGCAACACTGGAGACTCAGAAATAGAGATAATCTGTGTGAAAAGTAGTGGAAGTGGCAGGGGGGGGTGGGGGGAAGAGGTTACAAAAACAGTTCCTCTGACCTGATGAGAGGAGAGATGTACACAGGAGCAGAAGCTATGGTGGGTGGGTTGATGCCTCACAGCAGAGAAGGACCAGGAATCTGGGTTTGATGTGGGTAATAAGGAAGTATAGTTTACTGAGGACTGATAAAAAATGTCAGCTAATAATTAAGACTTCCATGATCCAATTGAGCAAATTATTCTTAAATTTATTTTTTAATTGGAGGAACATTTCTTTACCATGTCGTGTTGGTTTCTGCCACCCAGCAACAAAAATCAGCCTTAGTTACACATATCACTTCCTCTTGGGTCTCTCAATATACTACTGGAGATCAGTGGAGAAATAATTCCAGAAAGAATGAAGGGATGGAGTCAAAGCAAAAACAATACCCAGCTGTGGATGTCACTGGTGATAGAAGCAAGGTCCGATGCTGTAAAGAGCAATATTGCATAGGAACCTGGAATGTCAGGTCCATGAATCAAGGCAAATTGGAAGTGGTCAAACAAGAGATGGCCAGGGTGAATGTTGACATTCTAGGAATCAGTGGACTAAAATGGACTGGAATGGGTGAATTTAATTCAGATAACCATTATATCTACTACTGCGGGCAGGAATCTATCAGAAAAAATGGAGTAGCCATCTAGGTCATCAAGAGAGTCCGAAATGCAGTACTTGGATGCAGTCTCAAAAACAACAGAATGATCTCTGTTCGTCTCCAAGGCAAACCATTCAATATCACAGTTATCCAAGTCTATGCCCAACCAGTAACACTGAAGAAGCTGAAGTTAAATGGTTTTATGAAGACCTGCAAGACCTTTTAGAACTAACACTGAAAAAAGATGTCCTTTTCATTATAGGAGACTGGAATGCAAAAGTAGGAAGTCAAGAAACACCTAGAATAACAGGCAAATTTGGCCTTGGAATGCGGAATGAAGCAGAGCAAAGACTAATAGAGTTTTGCCAAGAAAATGCATTGGTCATAGCAAACACCCTCTTCCAACAACACAAGAGAAGACTCTACACATGGACATCACCAGATGGTCAGCACCAAAATCAGATTGATTATATTCTTTGCAGCCAAAGATGGAGAAGCT
>SJYF01001616.1:3648279-3664518 GCA_006410515.1 Procapra przewalskii
CTCTGGAGTCAGAAAGTGCGATGTACCAACAATTACTATTTCTAATGAAAGCACCCATCTAATGAACCTGAAATGAAAGCATTTTTGACTTTAGTTCTTATTATGGGTAATTATAGCATTGTAGTTAAAAAAGCAAACCAGGAGGTTAAACTGCTTGGGTTTTTACTCTGACTTCCCAGCTCTGAATCCTTGAGTGCACCAGCATTTTGGTGCCCCTGTTTCCTTACCGGCAAATTGAGCAGAATAATAGTATCACTCCACAAGGTTTCACAAGGACTCAATGAAGTGGGTATATACACAAAAAATTCCTTAGAAGATGCCTGATCCTCTGTAAGTGGTGAGTCTACAAGAAAGCTGTTATTGCTTGGCATGATGGTTGTCATGAAAAATGCCTGATAATGTGAGTGATTCCTTAACTTATTCTCCCCCACATTTTCCATGCAGTATGTTTGGGGGCCATACATTAAAAAAAATTAAAAATCATGCTAACAGCACTTTATTATAGTGCTTTCCTCTTGCATTTTTTTTTGCATTAAGCTCAATTTATACTTTTATAGATTGTTGCCCCTGCCTTGACTTCATATAATGTGTTTGCTCAGGGATTCCCTAATGGCTTAGAGGGTAAAGAGTCTGCCTGCAATGCGGGAGACCTGGGTTCAGTCCCTGGGTTGGGAAGATCCCCTGGAGAAGGACATGGCAGCCCACTCCAGTATTCTTACCTGGAAAATCCCATGGACAGCGGAGACTGGTGGACTACAGTCCATAGCGTCTCAAAGAGTCAGGCACGACTGAGCGATTTCACTTTCACAAAACAGTTTAGTGGGTACTCTGCATGACATTCTGCTTAGGACAATTCAGCCTGAACTGATTCTAGTATTGTCTCCTTGCCCTAGGGCTTAGCCACTGCTGTTCTGTGGGTGGCCAATAAATAGGACAGTTATAGGACTTATTGTCTAAAGTGGGAGATTCCTGATAGAGAACAGGAGTGCTTAGAATTAAAAAAAAAAAAAACTAGGACAACAGGAATATAACATATAAAATATAAAGTGAAATCTTGAGTTCTACAGACTACAGGTTTAAAAATCTATAAATATATAATAAAATGTACAGACTATATAATCTGTATGGTCCCTAAATGACTCCTGTTCAGGTGCAGTCGTTTCAGGGAGTCTTCCCACCATACCCTGACAGGCCTTTTCATCAGCTTCCAGTTTCTAAATGACAGAGTCATCTTGGCTGGGTTTAGGGAGACTCATAACAGGGGACCATGTCAGAGGACGAAGAAGCTGCTCTTCCTAATAACTGTATCACAGGGTATGTCCTTCTTGGGAAAGGGCATAACAAACTGGTTAAAAATCCATATACTATAACATTTTTCCAGTGGTCATGTATGGATGTGAGAGTTGGACTATAAAGAAAGCTGAGTGCCAAAGAATTGATGCTTTTAAACTGTGCTGTTGGAGAAGACTCTTGAGAGTCCCTTGGACTGCAAGGAGATCTAGCTAGTCCATCCTAAAGGAGATAAGTCCTGAATATTCATTGGAAAGACTGATGCTGAAGCTGAATCTCCAATACTTTGGCCACCTGATGTGAAGAACTGATCATTTGAAAAGACCTTAATGCTGGGAAAGATTGAGGGCAGGAGGAGAAGGGGACGACAGAGGATGAGATGGTTGGTTGGCATCACTGACTCAATGGACATGGGTTTGGGTGGACTTTAGGAGTTGGTGATGGACAGGGAGGCCTGGAGTGCTGCAGGTCTTGGGGTCACAAAGAGTCAGACATGTCTGAGAGACTACTGAACTGAACTGATGGATAGCAATGTAAAGACTCCCTCAGATGACCAAATTAGAGTGAGTGTTTCTTCTCCCATATCAAATCAATTCTATTATATCCTTTCATAAACTTTCTTAAAATTAGGTTTATGGTCCTGTAAATCCTATAAATGGAAAGAAGTGGGTTTTTTTCTCCTTCCTCCTTATAGAAGATCACATTCCTGACATTTTTATGTGGTCTTTGTGTTGGAATTTGTTGCTCGGAAGGCAAAAATAAACATTAAACTATATGGTTTATTTTTACCACTGAAATAATGAGTAAACATGGATAAAAAGCAGACTGTATGGCTCTTCCCTGTTTAAAGTGTTCAGTGTGGTGTGTGTGTGTGTTAGTTGCTCAGCTGTGTCTGACTGTGACCCCATGGACTGTAGCCAGACAGGCTCCTGTGTCCATGAGATTCTCCAGGCAAGAGTACTGGAGTGGGTTGCATTTCCTTCTCCAGGGTTATTTTCCCAACCCAGGGATCAAACCCAGGTCTCCTGCACTACAGGCAGATTCTTTACCCTCTGCACCACCAGGGAAGGCCATTTCGAGTATTCAGTATAGCCTCATAAATGAACATGTGGTCTGGGCTTTGCTCACCTCTTGTCTTGTCTTTTTTTTTTTTTTTTTTGCCTTGCATCCATTGATATCAAACTGAAGACTGACTTACAATGGGCAGGAGAATGCTCTGAATGTGCAGCCTCACAGAGTGATGAAACCACAGTACCTGATAGTATTTAACAAAATGTTTAATGTGGAGAATAATTTTAAAATGTGAAAAACTTTTACCTTCTTCTTAATCTCTAGTTACTAAGGTAAGATAGTATCTAGAAAACACCTAGTTAAAAGTACCTTTTACACATCACTTACAGGATTCCCCAAACACTCAGCACGTAATTTCTTCCAGACCTCTACCTAATGACTTGTTGCTATTATTTAGTTGGGTTTCTAGGATTAAACCCCTATCATTAGTTCTATTCCATTTAAAATTTGCTCAAAAATTTATATGATAAGGTGTTGAATTTTTGAAAACACTTTTTCTCTATTGAGGTGACTACGTAGTTTTTCTTCTTTAATCTGTGGATATGTTCAGTTGCAATACTAGGGTTTCTAATTCCAACCATCCTTGCATTTCTTGAAAGAATCATAGTCTCAAGTATTTTTTTGAAGTCAGTTTTGCTAATATTCCTATATCCAGGTTTATAGAAGAGGTTGTCCCATAATTTTTGCTTCTTGTGATGTCCTTATCTGTTTTTTAAAAAATTAATCACTCATTCCTCTCTAGACATTTGAAATGGTTTAGTAAGGCAATGGCACCCCACTCCAGTACTCTTGCCTGGAAAATCCCATGGATGGAGGAGCCTGGTGGGCTGCGGTCCATGTGGTCGCTGAGGGTCGGACACGACTGAGCGACTTCACTTTCACTTTTCACCTTCATGCATTGGAGAAGGAAATGGCAACCCACTCCAGTGTTCTTGCCTGGAGAGTCCCAGGGATGGGGGAGCCTGGTGGGCTGCCATCGATGGGGTCGCACGGAGTCGGACACGACTGAAGTGACTTAGCAATAAGTAAAGGTAGTTATTTGTAATTATGGTAAACTATTTGGACCTGAGATGTGCTTCAGTCCAAGTGGAGTGAAAAGGGAATGGAGGGAAGAGGCAGGAAACTTGGATTCTAATCCAACTCTGTAACCACATAGGGATTTATCTTGGGGGAAAGTCGAGCTTCAGTTTTACAATTTGTAAAATGAAGGGTGTATGGCATATATGGGTCTCAACCGCAAGTAGTGTGGACACAGTAAGTCGTAGTAGCCTGGGTGGGAACCGTACTTTTCAAAGAAGTCAGCCAACAGTCACTCTTCCTCCGTCTCTGTCATCTGCCGTCTCCCAGTTCTTCCTCTCCCTGGCCACCAGTCTTAAGCTGCTAGTCATAACCTTGAACTGTTTCAGTTAATCATGTTTCTTTCCTGCACATGCCTGAGCTCTTCAGATGTTCTTCATTTTGTCTAGACTAGTGAGCTAGTGTGTATCTGAAGCTCCTTCACTGCTCTTAGAAAGAAGTCATATTGCTGGCACCATGGAGGACCAAATTGGTCCTGTGGGGGCAGACCAAGGTGATGACACCGGGTGGTCCGTGCCAATAGTCTGGCACCTCTGGACCTTAGCTGCTCAGGGCTCTGTTTCCTGATTTCCTTTTTTTTTTCAAACAGTGGTGTTGGTCCCTTGGCTTCTTCCCATCTCTTCCTTGTTCTTTTGGTATCCATCAACCACAATAACTGATTGAATTTTTTAACATGAAACGGTCAATTATGTTAGGAAAGTTAATTCCTAAGGCCTTGCCAAATGTAAGAGTTTTACTCTAAAATTATTCAGGAAAAGCATCTTCTAGAGTTAAATAAAGATAGTCAGCTTGATGTTTAGCTGAGAATTGATTTTTTTTCTTCTTCATAAACAGAAAATAGAATGCTTCTTCAAAGCATTAATCAAGTGGTGTTTGTCCTTATAGAAGATGTCTCTGAGATTTGAAGAGCTAAATTAAGGAGGCTGCAATTATTCTCAGAGTAGGAATAAGTAGTTATTTAAAATGCACGCCTAATAGGCAAATGGTTCTTAAAAATTTTAAACCTTCACTTTTGCAAAGATAAGAGAAGGTTAAGAGAAAGGTTTGATTGACCTTCTGAGTGCTAACTGACATCCTTTATCCTTCATTTTGGGAGAGTTAGCGATATGCACAAGCCGTTTAAAAATTAGGTCTGAGAGCCAGGCGTGAGGAGATGAACACGTTGTGGCTGAGTTCTGAGTGTCAGCTGCATCACTTCTTATCTTAGCTAAACACCTCACTAAACCTGCTGGCGGAGCTGAGCCACTTCATCAACAGACTCTTCCTCTCATGAGTCATCCCAGCCAGGGGTAAGCTGCTCACCCTCGGAAGGGTGAGAGAGGCCCCTGGGGCAAGTGTGCTGTGTGCTCCCCATTTGAGGAATGGCATGTGAGGATCAGCTGTGGAAATTAGCAGCTTTGGGGCGAGCTGGGTCAAGAGCCCCTGATATACACTCAAATGCTCTCTCAGACAAGGGCAAAACATGCTGGAAACGTGCAGAACAGGAAGCAGGGTGAGCTTTGGCCCCATGATCAGCAAAACGTATTATTGGATATTTTTGGCAGGAGACTGTTAGACTTCCCAGACCCCTCAGCACTTAGCCAATTGATATCTGTTTATGACACTGATGGTAATGTTAGTGGAATGACATGACAAGTTAGGCGGACTAGCAACTCACTTCTCTTCGGACTACTACAAAGCCCTACATGGCTATAATTTTCTCTTCGCATTTACCATGACCCGGGGCTGAGCAGTCTTCTCATTCTCGTTTTCCTCAGTATCAAACATTAACACTCTAGTGATGGAAAGAGAATGGTTCCTAAGAATTACAAAGTTAAGAGATTTCCCCTGCTGAACACAGGATGAGTAGGTCTGTTAAAGCATAGAAATTATAGATAGTATTTTTACTGTTCCCTTATTTAGGAAAAAATTAGCTTCTTATAATCATTCAATTTAATAATAATATGCAATAGTATATTGAATGTGATATAATGTATATGTTTTATTATCATTTTTTCACTTGAAAAAGTATATCTGTCTCCACAGAAGACCATAAGCTCCTGGAGAATAAGAGAAAAATTATATTTTATTCATCACAGAGTCTAGCAATAAACAGATGATCAAAACCGTCAATTGAATGAAGGAATGAAGTACTATCAGATCCCTTTACCATACACTAACAAAAATGCTTCCTGCGTGTTAGGCTGTATAAACCTCATTTCACTTGTTTCTAACTGCCTGTAAAATCTAGGTGCTTTCACTTTTTCTAATTTAGGGAACAAAGGAGGAGAAGCTTAGCACGTTAAGTAACGTGCCTTGTGGCACAGCTGGTGAGAGTTGCAGCCAGAATTTCAAAGTAGGTCTTCCTACCGTCACAGAGTAAGATTTCCAGTTAAAATGAACACACTTTGAGCAAGTGTTTGTGCTTTATTCACCAAGAGAGGAAGACTCGGTAGTACTACTTTTTGTACAAATTTGAAGGCAATATTAAATTTGGAATAATGACCCTTGGGACGAACTTGGTACTTTTAAAATCCTATGGCTCTTAGACCATAGGGTGGAAATCTTTACTTACTTAGCTAAAGTTATTGTTCTAGATAAAGCAGGTTTGGAGACAGACAGCCCAGAGCTACTGTAGAGCTCAGGGAACAATATTCAATATCTTGTACTATCCGGTAATGCTGCTGCTGCTAAGTCGCTTCAGTCGTGTCCGACTCCTAGCGGCCCCGTGGACTGCAGCCCACCAGGCTCCTCCATCCATGGGATTTTCCAGGCAAGAGTACTGGAGTGGGGTGCCATTGCCTTCTCCAAATATCTGGCCATGAAAGAGTCTAAAAACACTATATATGTATATATTGCGGAATCACTTTGCTGCAGAGCTGAAACTAAAAGTATTGTAAATTAGCTATACTTCAATAAAAATTATTTTAAAAGAGATTTTAAAAAACAGGTCTGGACAGAAGAATCTGCTGATTCTAAGTATGCGCCTAGGAGAATGAACTCAGAGCTCTCTGACCTTTTCAAAATGGTCTAGGAAAGCTCTCTGCTAGCCAGACCACAGGATGAGTCATGCAGGGGGAATAAAATTACCCAGGGTATTTTATTCATGGAAAAATTGTCATCCTGCTTTTAATTGAAAGATTAAAAGGGAGGAACAGGAATACTTCAGATTTGAATTCCTGTGTGATTTAGGCTTCCAGGCTTCAGAGATTTCTCCCAGGCAAACGAGGATGGCAAGGCTTGGTCAAGGGGCACTACGTTTGCTTGATTTTTTCCCTAAAGCATACTCTGAGACAAGGATTCGAGTGCATGTGGTTTAGCCAAGGGCACCCCACTAAACAGCAGTAGGCCAGTGGGTAAGTTAGACAGGGAAGTTTAGGAAACCAACCAAGCGTTTAGCGTGGAGCAAGCTACTACTGTGGGTAACTGGCCCTTGTTCCCTCTGAGAAGTTACAGGATGCCCTGTGGAGGGTGCAGTTCAAGTTACTCCATCCGAGGGGCAAGGAAGCTGAGGTGTACTGTCTACCAATCTCCCTTTCATCATTGACTGATGGCCACATCTGAGATAAGTACCCGGTATTTTCCACTTGCCTGGAGTGCTCCAAGCTTCTCTTCTGATCAGAAAGTCACAGTTGTTTTTAGTGATCAGCTTTGGGTGCGTAGAAATGAATACGAGGGATGCTGCTGCCGCTGAGTCGCTTCAGTCGTGTGCGACTCTGTGCGACCTCACAGACGGCAGCCCACCAGGCTCCCCCATCCCTGGGATTCTCCAGGCAAGAACACTGGAGTGGGTTGCCATTTCCTTCTCCAGAATATGAGGGATATATGAAGCTATATACCTTAGCAACAGCTACAGGTATGAAGGGAAAAGTAAGAATGCCTAGCCACATCTTTAGCACTTTACATTTACAAAGGAGTCAGAAGCAATACCTGATCTTAGAGTCTATTTTCACAACCAGCTTAGGGGATCAAGGCAGGTGCTACTATCTTTATTTTACAGAAGAGGGAACAGGCACAGAGAGGAGAAGTAGGCTGTCCCCGCACAGATCCACTCACTTGCATATCCGTTCACCACTTATGGCTAATTCACCACTTGCGGCTAAAAGAGGAGGGTGAGATTATCTAACAGGACGGACTTTTTTTTTTTTAATCTCATGGAGACTATGTACCACCTAAAGGGACTATTTAAATTATTAGGTTTTATTAAGGTTTAAACTGCTGGCTATTTAGTTTATTCTTTTCCTATTTAGCAGAGGAGTGAAGATGAGGAATCAAAAGGAAGACGACATTATTAAAGACAAAATGAAAACATTATCATTTGCTCCTCAATTCCAAAATATTCTGTGACATAACACTTTCTACTCTGATATATTCATGTTGTTTAAACATCAACCCTCTTAACCCTTACTAATGGGGATATCAAAGTGGCCTTCACCAGATCCTCGTCCTTCTACCTCTGTTATGTCTCGGAGAGCCCTTTGTCCTGTCTTCCTTGCTATCACCCCAGTCCAGATTCATTTCCTAAAAATCTGACTTGGACTAACTCTTCTCATGTGTATTCGGTTCATACCTTCACTTTCCAGTCCATCTACAGACTTGTTGCCATGTGAATTTTACTGAGAACACCTCACATCTTGCCATTTCCTGCTCCAGAATCTTCTTGCCTAAAGAACAAAATCAGTGTACATCAAACTAGGGTTTGACGCTATTTTTTAAGACAGAACCTCAATCTACCAATAGGTCCCTCCAGGATCTCTGAAACCGTATGTATGTTCCCCTGTTGCATCTTTGTACTGCCGTTACTTCCTGGAAGGTCCTTCATTTTCATCCATATAGGCCCCTGTACTCTGCAAATTCAATCTTTAGAAATAAATGCCTCACATCTTTCAGAAAATTTTTCCTGATATGTTCAGGGAAAAACTTTGACTACTTAGTCTCAGCACGTTTGCATGGTCGATATCAGGGTATCTGTCTTCTTCCCCCATTCAGTTCAGTCAGTTCAGTCTCTCGTCATGTCTGACGCTTTGCAACCCCATGGACTGCAGCACACCAGGCCTCCCTGTCCATCACCAACTCTTGGAGTCCACCCAAACTTATGTCCAGTGAGTCGGTGATGCCATCTAACCATCTCGTCCTCTGTCCCCTTCTCCTCCTGCCCTCAATCTTTCCCAGCAACCAAATCTTTTCAGATGAGTTGGCTCTTCGCATCAGGTAGCCATAGTATTGGAATTTCCCCCATTAGACTGTACCCTTTACAGTGCCTTGCTCATGACAGATGTTCAAAAGATGTTGATGTTTTAAATTTTTATTTATTTGTTTTGTTTATGTTTGGCTGTGCAGGGTCTTCACTGCTGCTCAGGCTTTTCTTTAGTTTTGGAAGGCGGCAGTGGCTGTTTTCTTGTAGAGGTGTGGCCTTCTCATTGCAGTGGCTTCTCTTGTTGCAGAAAACAGGCTTTAGGTGCGCAGGCTTCCGCAGCTGAGCTCGTAGGTTAGTAGTTGTGGCTCCAGGCCCTAGAGCACGGGCTCAACGGCTGTGGCACACCGGCTTGGTTAGTCGCTCTGCGTCATGCGGAATCTTCCTGGATTATGGATCAAACATGTGTGTTCTGCATTGGCAAGCAGATTCTTGACCACTGAGCCACCAGGGAAGCCCAATGTTGATTTTCTGGAATGATAAAAAGGAGGCAAAAAAAAAAAGGAGGCAATATATCTGTTCAACTATAACACCTAATTAGTAATGTTGAACGTCTTTGTGTTATTTGCTATACATGGACACTGAATGATTTTTAAGTATAAATTAAATACAGATAATTTCTTATGCCACATGGCACATCTATAAATGTTGTTGCTGATAAGTTAAAGAGGAATGTGTGAAAAGTCATTGCAAGGTCTAACAGTTGGAGTGGATGCCAAGGCCTATAAATACCTAAAGAGGACTCTTAAAAACTGAGGGATGCTTTTAATGGCACACATTGTTCCTTGTAGATTATATAAATGCATGGTTTAAATACATAATTAGAATCTTGTTTGTAGTTCTCTACTTACTGGATCATAGCAAAGTCTTTATTTCAAACCACTTGAAACAAATGAAAACTTACATAACATGAATGAGTTTTAATATTTGTAACCTGATATAGTTTTTAATGGAAAATATTTTTTCCTTTGAATCACCATGGGTAGTATTTATTCTGATGATGAGCATGTTTTCAACAGAATTAATAGCCTGTAATTTCAGACAGGTGAAACAATATTGGATTTCACATATTAAAATACTTTTATTTTCCATCTCTTTGAAATTTATTTGAAATGTAGACATTCTCACTGACTTTTGTTTCCAAAGTCTACATTCCAAGGACACTGCACATTTGGTTCCAAATAGTGTTTTCTTTCTTTTCAATTCTTGTCTTTGTGCAAGAGGAAAGTTTAGATGGCCAATACAATGAAATTTTTAGGCATTTCTTTGAACTGTAAAAAAAAAATATGGCCAGTGAACTGAATAAATATTCCTTAGACTCTTCATGTCTCTTGTTGACTTAGAATTCTTATAGTTAGGAAAATCTTCAGTATACGGGACCTACTCAAAGAGAGAGAAATAATACTTTCATATCTATAACCCTCCGCATCTCCTGTTCCTTCTAAGAACAAGATTTGAAAACATGAAGTATGATTAAATAATCTAAGTTTAAATGATAAAAAGAACACACAAAAAAGGAAATCTCTGTGTTTCAAATGGAATTAACTCTTGCCATCAGGGACACCCCAAAGAGAATCATTTTTAACCAGTTGTGGCTCAGCTGGTAAAGAATCTGCCTGCAATGTGGGAGATGTGGCTTTGATCCCTGGGTTGGGAAGATCCCTTGGAGAAGGGAAAGGCTACCCACTCCAGTATTCTGGCCTGGAGAATTCCATGGACTGTGTAGTTCATGGGTTGCAAAGAGTCGGACATGACTGAGTGACTTTCACTTCAAGATGAGCCAACTCAAGAGTAGTTTACACTTTAGTAGACTAAGCAACAAGAAAATGGCCGATTCACACACAAAAAGTGTGTGTATATAAATATTTTCAAAGACAGACTGGGAAAAACCGGGCTATCAGGGTGTGCATTTAACCACAAGACAGCAATCAGTTCCCTTGCCCTTTGCGCTCCAGTGGAGGGAGACACAGGGAGGATTGCCTCCATCTTCCTCTTCTCTTCGGTACACCTTGATTGACAGCCCCTCACATCTTGTTTGTGTCTAGTTGGTTAATACACACAAAGTGACTGTTTTGGGGGCTATGTGGTGAGTATGATTGTTTGGTACAATTGATGAGCTTTGATCTCATAAAAACTGTATTGAAATGACATAAAACACAATTGTTTTCAAATCCAGCAGTCTTACAGCCAATTAAAAAACTCTTTAAAGAAAACATAATTCATTTTATCAGGCTGAAACTTCAGTGATTCGTTTGAGTGCATGTCCTTCTTTTGTTGCTTTTTGGTTTCTATTGTATGAGAACGGTCCACCAGCCAAATACCCATCTGCAAAGCAAGTATTATAGACTGATACTCTAGGGTGTTTTTATTACATGGTTAGATTAGATATCTTTCCTTTCCCTAGTGAAGCATTTTGATAATTAGTTGCTTGCTTCTAAAATTTAGATTTTAATTCACTCTTTAAATCTAGCTAGGAAGAAATTTAGTTAAAATGATAAATGTGATATCTCACATACACTAATTAAGTTGTCTTAAAGAAAAGATGGCTTGCATGTGTATCTGTTTAACATGTTTCATCAAAACTGTTGTGGTGGTATGTAATTTTAATGTAAAATAGCCCTCTTTGCCAGGAATTGAGCCTGCTGCTGGATCTTTAAATTTTCAGTGTCTGTTGCCATAGCAACGAGAATTGACTCTGGTACCCACTGTGTTCAACGTAAATTAATTTAAAGACATAGCACTTGAAACAGTTTAGTCAATTTTAAGCCCATATCTCGCTAGGCTTCAGATTTCCGTGCTGCTTTATATTTACAATGTCATTAAAATGTGTTCCTTTAATGTTAATTATATATACGTATTTGTGAGATTCAGGGACTTAAATGTGATTTAAGAAAAATGTTGGAAAACTAGTTCCGGAATTGTTTGTGAGATGTAAGCTTCTATTAATACAGAGTATTTCCTTTTTTCAAACAGTAGGATGTTACTTCTTCTCCTGCCCAAACACCCTGATATTAGCTGAATAGCTAGGCTTGATGTTACCTAAACAAATCCTCCTTTTGCATGCTTTAGTTGATGCCTTGGGCTCTGTACTTTGATCATCTTCTGAGAAGAAGGAACCTGGCTATCTTCTGGCACTTTTATGCCTAATCAGTCCCTATTACCTTAAGGAAATAGATTTTCTCATTAAATAATTCTAGCCAGCTTTAAAATATTTTTCTGGCATAAACTTTGGAGCACTTGGTTTTCCAGGTAGAGTTAAAAGATCAAAGAATTAATATATACAGGTATTTTGATGAGATTCAAACTTGTCCTGCTTTCTTTTTTTGACCTAGACAATTTTTACAGCTAAACCTACTGCATTTGTTCAGTGAATATTTTTCATACTGTGTTATTATAAAAGCAATTATATGGAAGTAGACTACACATTGTGATGGATGTGAAAGCTTATGGAAGAAAGAAGCTGGGCTGGTTTTTCACAATAAATAATATAAATATTTTTATTATAGAAAAAGATTTCCAAAATTTTCTAATAGTTCTACTTTGTCCAGTAAATGATATTATACCTCAGGAAAGACTGTTTTCCATGGTGCTATTTAGATTTATGTCATGTTCTTCCAATCATGGGAATATTATGGCTACCATGTAGAAGATAAAATGCACTTTAAAAAAATCTCCTCTTTCCAGAAAAAAAGTGTGATTTTCTTTGAAATGGTTTTATTTCTTCTGAATCATCTAATGCCAGCTTGGAGTCATTTGACCCATAACCCTTCACATTTGGATTTAAAATGAGACTAGCTTGTGGGATTTCAGGAGCAACGCCTTCATATCTCTTCTGAAATTAGAAAGAACCCTGTGTATTAAATATTTAGTAAAGCTCAGCTGCTACATCAGCCCAAGGTCTATATACATGAGTTGTTTTCTACCTGGCTATACTGATGTAGACTAGAACAAGACATTTAAGGAAAGACAGGAATCTGTTCCAGCCCTCGTGTGATTCATCGATGCCCACTAGACAGGGTCATTAATAAACCAGCAGAGACAACACATCTGAAATTCACTGCTCCTGAGGGAATTTGTTTTGTGTGTGTGTGAGAAAGAGACAGATATATATATAATCAAAATGGGGAAGTTTAAAAACTTTCTTGTTTGAATTAAATCCCACCTGTCTCTGGGTGAGTATGCCATCAATCCTTATGTTAAAACTTTTTTTGCTGATTACCATAAGTAAAATTGGAAATGTATCACTGGAGTCAACTGAGAACATGCTTTCCAAAGAAAAGTGAGAATTCTTTAAACCATAAGCACCTATTTAGGGCTTAAAAACAATCATAATTTAGTGTGATAATTTGGCCCATAATTCAAAGCTTGATGTGAATGGAATCTGATGCAGTTTATAATAGTCCAGAAGAGGTAATAGCTAATGACAGAGAAAAGAGTATACCAAGAGTATACCGGAATTTCATATTGTTTTCTCTGAATGATTCTTACTTTCATCCTGAGAACCTTAAATTTGTTATGGTGACTCAGATTCAGAGAGTTGGGGAAAGTAGGAGTTTGGCTTCCATAAAGCATTATCCTGATGCTTGTGACTAGAGCTGCACTCTTCACTAATTTCATGCTGAGGAATTTCATTTCAAATGCAAGGGGCCTCAAGACACATATGACTAGTAAAGTTATCCTGAAATGGATTTCTGCCTTATAGCTCTGTTCATATTGCACAGTTGCAAATAAAGTACATTATTGAGTAATAAAAGTATTGCTGTACTTCTCTCCCTTTTTCTTTGTCCTAGGCAGCTTCGCCAGTCCAGATGTCTAGGGAGAGATCAGAGTTTGCTGGAAAAGGAATCCAAAGACAGAATAAATAGCTTCTGCCTTGTAAAATAAGACAATAAAGCAACCACAAGAGTCAGACCATTGTTTTAAGACGGGATTTCCTAATTTTCTTTATCCCTTTCCTGCTCTCAGTAGCTTAGGTATTGAAGTTGTGGAACTCTGCATATGACATTCTTCTGTAGAATAGAGACGGCGCTTAATGACACAGAAGGCTATAAAGTACAGGAAGCAATAATACCTTTTTCTGGCCTGGGAATTTTTTAGAGGTTGCCAAGAAAGTAAGAAGGATTTTGTCTCTCTGAGCTAAAATCCAGAGGGTTAAAAGTCATAGAGTACCAGTAGGTTTGGGAGTGGAGAGGATAGGGTAGGTTGGGAGACAAGGAGGGAGTGTCATCTTGTTTCCCATGTGGGACTCTGAAGAGAGGTTACCCCTGGTTGTACCTGTAGCATCTTGGAGGCTAGGCTATATCAGTGAGACTGTTCTTCCTGTTCAGTGGTCAGAAAGGAGACTGTGAAGCTCCAGATTCCAATGCAGCATTAACACATTGCAGTCAGCAGCTCTGTCGTAGCAGGAGAAGCTAGCGTTGAACCCAGGGTCCAAGAGGCTGGAAGAAGAACTTGGGGGATACTTGAGGGAAAGTAGGAGCGGGAGCTGAGGGGAGGCTCGGTCAGCCTCCGTCCTGCTCCCTGCAGACCTTAGTTCCACTAAACACAGGCTTTAGTCTCAGAAGGGGCAGCTGCGTTCGGGTGGACAGGAGCATCATCGCAGAGGTCAGGGGACCCTCTGCCTGACGACCCCTCTCTGCAGAGGGTCAGCCAACTGCGTTCAGCATAAAACTAGTTATCACCTTGAGGAAAGAACCTTTGTGGAAAGGAGCATATTTTCCCTCAAAATGATTGAGAACTACTACCTATAGAAACTAGAATTTCAGATAGGACTGATTTTAAAACTGAACTGAAATCTACATGTCAACCTATCTAGTCGATTTTTTCTCCCTCACATTTCTCTCTAGATTTCAGTCACTATGTTTTCCAAGTTCACAGAGGATTTGTTTATTATGTTTTCAATTATGTTTCAGTTTGGGTGATTTATTTTGAGTGTCTTCAAGTTCATTAATCCTTTCTTCAGTTATATCCAATTTTCTATAAAATTTATCCAATGAAGTTTTTATTTTAGATTTTTTCCCCACTTCAAAAATGTTTTATTTAGATAGTTTCCACATCTGTTCTGAATTTCCTCATCTCTTTACCTATTATATTAAATTGTTATAGATTCTCTAATATATTTATTATTACTATTTTTGAAGTTGTCTATCAATTCTAACATCTATTTTATCTTGTCTAGTAATGTTGTTTTCCTCTTGACTATGGGTCATGGTTTAAAATTTGTTCATATATATCTGTTCATATTGATTGCAGGCTGCATATTGCATTGATACACTATAGAGACTCCAGAGTCAATTGTATTCCTCTGAAGGGTGTAATTTTTCTCCCATTAGGCAGTTAAATTCTTAGCAGATTATTTAGTCCTGGTTTGTGGTTGTTAATCCTAAACTGGAGGTCCTTCTGGTTCTTTAATGGAAAGCATCATGTATTTATCAAGCCACTCTAACTTACCCATCAAAACTCTAATTCCAAAATCTGACTGCCTTGTAGTATTCATTAACTGAAATCTCTCCTAGCTGTTGCCCTCCTCCAATACCCTACATAGCTGCAGTTTAGGAGTCAGTTAAGGATTTGAGTGGAAGGCTATATGTGTATTTGAGGGTTTTCTCTTCTGTAGCTTTTACCTTTTCAGAATTTCTCCCTCTCAGTTTCTAGGAAGCCTCTGTTTTTCTCCTTCGACTCTTCAAGCTAGTAATGTTTTATGTGAGTTCCATTCACCCCAGGTTGTAGACTGGGAGAAAGTGAAGGAATAAGTGTGACTCTCCACTAGTTAGGTGGTTTCCTTCTTCCGAAGTCTGGGTCTCCTTCCATCACTACTCCATGCTTTCAAACCGCAGTTCTTTTCCTCAAGGTTTCTGATTATTACAGGCGGGAGAGTTCAGTTCAGTCACTCAGTCATGTCTGACTTTTTGCCACCCAGTGAAGGGCAGCACGCCAGGCCTCCCTGTCCATCACCACCTCCTGGAGTTCACCCAAACTCATGTCCATAGAGTCGGTGATGCCATCCAGCCATCTCATCCTCTGTTGTCCCCTTCTCCTCCTGCCCCCAATCTTTCTCAGCATCAGAGTCTTTCCCAATGAGTCAACTCTTTGCATGAGGTGGCCAAAGTACTGGAGTTTCAGCCTCAGCATCAGTCCTTCCAATGAACACCCAGGGCTGATCTCCTTCAGAATGGACTGGTTGTATCTCCTTGCAGTCCAAGGGACTTCAAGAGTCTTCTCCAATACCATAGTTCAAAAGCATCAGTTCTTCGGCACTCAGCCTTCTTCACAGTCCAACTCTCACATCCATACATGACCACAGGAAAAACCATAGCCTTGACTAGATGGACCTTAGTTGGCAAAGTAATGTCTCTGCTTTTGAATATGCTGTCTAGGTTGGTCATAACTTTCCTTCCAAGGAGTATGTGTCTTTTAATTTCATGGTTGCAATCAACATCTGCAATGATTTTGGAGCCCCACAAAATAAAGTCTGTCACTGTTTCCCCATCTATTTCCCATGAATTGATGGGACTGGATGCCATGATCTTCGTTTTCTGAATGTTGAGCTTTAAGCCAACTTTTTCACTCTCCTCTTTCACTTTCATCAAGAGGCTTTTTAGTTCGTCTTCACTTTCTGCCATAAGGGT
>SJYF01001616.1:3669024-3693270 GCA_006410515.1 Procapra przewalskii
TGGAATGAAAACTGACCTTCTCCAGTCCTGTGGCCACTGCTGAGTTTTCCAAATTTGCTGGCATATTGAGTGCAGCACTCTCACAGCATCATCTTTCAGGATTTGAAATAACTCAACTGGAATTCCATCACCTCCACTAGCTTTATTTGTAGCAATGCTTTCCAAAGCCCATTTAACTTCACATTCCAGGATGTCTGGCTCTAGCTTAGTGATCACACCAAAACAATTATCTGGGTCATGAAGATCTTTTTTTTTTTTTTTTTTTTACAGTTCTTCTGTGTATTCTTGCCACCTCTTCTTAATATCTTCTGCTTCTGTTAGGTCCAGACCATTTCTGTCCTTTATCAAGCCCATCTTTGCATGAAATGTTCCCTTGGTATTTTTAATTTTCTTGAAGAGATCTCTAGTCTTTCCCATTCTGATTTTTTCCTCTATTTCTTTGCATTGATCTCTGAAGAAGGCTTTCTTATCTCTTCTTGCTATTCTCTGGAACTCTGCATTCAGATGCTTATATCTTCCTTTTCTCCTTTGGTTTTCACCTCTCTTCTTTTCACAGCTATTTGTAAGGCCTCTCCAGACAGCCATTTTGCTTTTTTGCATTTCTTTTCCATGGGGATGGTCTTGATCCCTGTTTCTTGTACAATGTCACAAACTTCATTCCGTAGTTCATCAGGCACTCTATCTATCAGATCTAGGCCCTTAAATCTATTTCTCACTTCCACTGTATAATCATAAGGGATTTGATTTAGGTCATACCTGAATGGTCTACTGGTTTTCCCTATTTTCTTCAATTTGAGTCTGAATTTGGTCATAAGGAGTTCATGATCTCAGCGACAGTCAGCTCCTGATCTTGTTTTTGCTGACTGTATAGAGCTTCTCCATCTTTGGCTGCAAAGAATATAATCAATCTGATTTCAGTGTTGACCATCTGGTGATGTCCATGTTTAGAGTCTTCTCTTGTGTTGTTTGAAGAAGGTGTTTGCTATGACCAGGGCATTTTCTTGGCAAAACTCTATTAGTCTTTGCCCTGCTTCATTCCACATTTGAAGGCCAAATTTGCCTGTTACTCCAGGTGTTTCTTGACTTCCTACTTTTGCATTCCAGTCCCTTATAATGAAAAGGACAAGTAAGATGGTAGGTGTCGCAAGAGGGCTTCAGAAGGCAGACACACTGAAACCATACTCACAGAATACTAGTCAACCTAATCACACTAGGACCACAGCCTTGTCTAACTCAATGAAACCAAGCCATGCCCGCTGCGCAACCTAAGATGGGCAGGTCACGGTGGAGAGGGCTGACAGAATGTGGTCCACTGGAGAAGGGAATGGCAAACCACTTTAGTATTCTTGCCTTGAGAACCCCATGAACAGTATGAAAAGGCAAAATGATAGGATACTGAAAGAGGAACTCCCCAGGTCAGTAGGTGCCCAATATGCTGCTGGAGATCAGTGGAGAAATAACTCCAGAAAATTTGAAGGGATGAAGCGAAAGCAAAAACAATACCCAGTAGGATGTGACTGGTAATAGAAGCAAGATCCGATGCTGTAAAGAGCAATATTGCATAGGAACCTGGAATGTCAGGTCCATGAGTCAAGGCAAATTGGAAGTGGTCAAACAAAAGATGGCAAGAGTGAACGTCGATGTTCTGTGAATCAGCGAACTAAAATGAATTAGAATGGGTGAATTTAACTCAGATGACCATTGTATTTACTACTGCGGGCAGGAATCCCTCAGAAGAAATGGAGTAGCCATCATGATCAACAAAAGTCTGAAATGCAGTACTTGGATGCAGTCTCAAAAACAACAGAATGATCTCTGTTCATCTCCAAGGCAAACCATTCAGTATCACAGTTATCCAAGTCTATTCCCCAACCAGTAACGCTGAAGAAGCTGAAGGTGAACGGTTTTATGAAGACCTACAAGACCTTTTAGAACTTAACACTTCAATAAACATCATGTAATACTGGGTTGCTGGTGGATTATTTGCTAAGATGTGCCTAACTCATTGCAACCCCATGGACTGTATCATGCCAGACTTCTACGTCCATGGGATTTGCCAAGCAAGAATACTGGAGTAAGTTGTCATTTTCTTCTGCAAGGGATCTTCCCAACCCAGGGATCGACTCTGTGTCTCCTGCCTTACAGGTGGTCTCCTGCACAACAGGCAGATTCTTTACAAAATGAACCACCAGGAAAGCTCGATAATAGGTTATGTTTTGGCTATTTATTGTCCCCCTAATGTCTGCACAGATTTCTCCTGAAGGAATTCAGATACAGTTAAAACCAAGACCCACATTGTAATATTCAAGCTGGTGCCCAAATGTACCAATTCTTTAGGTAAATTGTCTGTTCAAAATATTGTTTGACTTGGCAGATTTTCTCCAAGTTCTCTTAGAACCTTTATAATAACTAAATGATCAGATAGTTCTATAAGCCATCTATGAAGCTGACTATGAGGTTATTGTAACTGAAATTAACTACTAGGAAATGGTTTGCAATAATAGTTTGGCCTCCTGATGCAGAACGTCAGCTCATTAGAAAAGACCCTGATGCTGAGAAAGATTGAAGGCAGGAGGAGAAGGGGAAGACAGAGGACAAGATGGTTGGATGGTATCCCTGACTCAGTGAATATGAGTTTGAGAAGCTCTGGGAGATGGTGAAGGACAGGGAAGCCTGGCATGCTGCAGTCCACAGGGTCACAAAGAGTCAGACATGACTGAGTGACTGAACAACAAAACCTCGTCATTAAGCTGCGTGTAAGAACTGAAATTCTCCATGCTGACCCAATCCTAGTCTTTGGCTTTTTCTTTAATGAGTGGTTTGTCTTCTTGCTTTATCTTTTTCATTGATTATCTAATGCCTGCTCTCAAAACAGCCCTCACAGCATTCCAAATCAATACTTTGTATTCCTGTTGTGTGCAAGGCCTCTTGTGTTTTGCTGACTACATTGCTTCCACTGTGTGCCTTTATGGAGACAAAAATTTGAGACATGGTGTATTCTTTTTTCATCTTATTGTTTTTATATTTTCTCTTTCTGTTGAAAATTTGCCATCCTATCTGATAAAATGCAATACAATTTACAAAGTCAAACCAAACCCAGCATATTCACATATGGTAATTTCTGTCTGAATATTTCTTCTCTCTTTCAGTTAGTGACAGGGCATTCTGGCTGAGCTCGTGGTGAGACTCATCAGCACTATTTGTGTGCAGTCTGATAAGCCCTATCTCTCCAGGTCCTATCCCAGTACTTTTTGTTTTATTTTGTTTTCTTTCTTTGTGCTCTGTGTAGGCAAAGCCTCTTTAGATGTCATAGAATCCTTAGGGGATGTGATCAGCCTCTTGAGAGAAATGTTCCTTTGTGTGAAGAAATGATCTGTCAGGATGGGCTAGACTAGCAGCAAGTCCTAGTAGCATTCAAACCATCACATCAAGAATTTTAGCAGCAACCGTATGCATTGAGAAGAAGAGAAAAGGGGCTGAGTGTAAAAGAACTGCATTATTAGATCTCCAGCCTGTCTGCTCTTTAGCTAAAACGAAACTAGATAAAGAACCCCACAAATGCTTTAAATTTGTGATTCTCAGACTTTGGCAAGTGCGAGAATGATCTGGAAAACTTATAAACCAGCATTCTGAGATTCTGATTCGGTAAATTCAGACTGTGGCCAGAGATCTTGAAATTTAGCAGGCTGCCAGTTCATCTGATACTGAAGATATATAGGTCACGATTTGAGCAGTTCTGCTCGAAAGCACAGACTGTTAGATTTTAGTGTGCATCAGAATCAGTTAGGGTTTGTTAAAACACAGACTGCTGGGGTCTGCCCCCAAGGGCTCTGACTCAGAAGTCTGGATGGGAGCCCAAGAATTCGCATTTCGGACAAGTTCCCAGGTATTGTTGATGCCACTGGTTTTGGGAGCACACTGTGAGAACCACTACTCTAAAGGACGGAGGTCAATAAAGGTCACTGGCACTGTGTGGTGAGTCTAGGGAGTCAGCAGCCGTTTGGGTCATGACCAGTTTTGGAGACAGATTGAGGTGCTCTAAGTGGCAGCTGTGACATTAAGTTTCTAGCAGTCCACAGGATTCTTGGAGACATTTTGGAAACATGTTCCATTTTGTTCAAACCAAATTTTATTTGAATTTCAAAGAACAAGTATTGACCTAAAACAAATAGACTGCCAGTTATTTCTCTAGCCAAAAATATGGCTTTGTTTTGAGATCAGCAGAAATTTGCCATTTGGTGCCTGCAACTATCCTGGCATGCTGCGGTCCATAGGGTTGCAGAGTCGGACACGACTGAGAGACTGAACTGAACTGAACTGAACTATGGTAAGCCACAAGCAATTCCCTTGTACAGCAAGAGAAGGAAGAACTCTTTCATAGAGAGGAAAAAGGAAGTTGGGAGGGCTATAGTAAGCACAGAATCTCTGGCTTTTCATTGGCCGAGTCGTTGCCAGGAAAGAGAAATCTTTCTTCTTCCTGCTGAGCTACCCTCACAAGGAATAAGAGCTCCCCCTTCTGTTCTCCCAACTAACTGACGTTTCTGTTTCTTAATTTTTTCTTCATGGTAACTTCCTTCGCTTGACACTTGGTTTGTAAAATTTAGAACAAAGAAAATGCAGTGTTACAGGCATGACTCTGATTATACTTAAGATAGTTTCCTTCTTGGGGACTCATTAAAAAAAATTAGAAAGTGGAAGGCTAAGTGAGACCCTGGCTTTGCCAGTCTGTATGACTAAATGAGTAGAATGAGGGACAAGCTTACCTTACTCAGTCCACATGAGTAAAGCAAAAAAGAAGCAAGGCTTTCAGCTGTGATACTTTATTTTTTTTTTTAATTTATTTATTAATTTATTTTTTTTTACATGATAGTATACATGTTTTTATGCCATTCTCCCAAACCAACCCACCCTCTCCACTTTAATAAGAGTAGTTAAGCTTAAAACAGCTCCCCTCTATGCCAAAACCCATTTTCTTTATTTTTGAAGTGGAATACTAACCTTTTTCACCAAAATGTCAGGGGTGAAGTTTATAGCATTTTAGGAGAGTCACTGTCAAAATACTTCAAAGTGAATCTCTTAGTAGTAATCTGCGTGTGTTCGTGTTAAGTCGCTTCAGTTGTGTCTGACTCTTTGTGATCCCATGGACTGTAGCCTGCCAGGCTCCTCTGTCCATGGGTTCTCCAGGCAAGAATGCTGGAGTGGGTTGTCATGCCCTCCTTCAGAGAATCTTCCCAACCCAGGGCTTGAACCTGCATCTTTTTGTTTGTTTGTTTCTTCTTCTTGTTGTTTTTAATTAATTTATTTTTATTGAAGGATAATTGCTTTACAGAATTTTGCTGTTTTCTGTCAAACCTCGATACACATCAGCCATAGGGATACATATATCCCCTTCCTTTTGAACCTCTTTCCCATCTCCCTCCCCACCCCTCTAGGCTGATACAGAGCCCTGTGTGAGTTTCCTGAGCCAGACAGCAAATTCCCATGGGCTATCTACCTTACATATGGTAATGTAAGTTTCCATGTTACTCTTTCCCTATGTCCCACCCTCCCCAAAACCTGCATCTTTAAGGTCTCCTGCATTGGCAGGAGGATTCTTTACCACTAGCGCCGTTTGGGAAGCCCAGTAGTCATTTATTCTTATGCATTTCAGTTCAGTCTTGGAAATCAGTATCTCTAAGGGAACCCTGTATCTGAATGTTCAGTTGGAATAAAACCTCTTTCTGTGACAGGGAAATTCTCAACAGGAGACTAGGAGTCAGCCGTCATGGGGGTGCTTGATGAGAATCACATGGTAGGAAAATTCCACACATCCTCCTGACAGCCTGATGGGGCTTCTTAGGTGTGGGTCTCTCTCCCCAGCTCTCTTCCCTCCCACACTGAGAATTCTAGTCAGCCTTATGGAGGAGGTTCCTCGGGGATGCTGAGGCAGAAAAAAAGGTAATTAAATATTGCGTTTGAGCCTGGTACATTTAGATTATGCTCACAGTTTCCATCCACTGAGATTTTTCATCAAGCCAGACTCTGTCCTTAGGCCATGTTCTACCATATGTAAATAGATAGTTTCTCTTGCTGGAAACTTGAGAGAGATAAATGGTTGAGCAGAAAATATTCCTTCCTGCTGGAAGTAACTCAAGGTGAAAATATGCCTATCAACTGTGGGTGAGTTGGGCTATCTTCTCACAGATGAAAAATGCATATATGCTTATCAATATCTTACAGAGAAAGACACAGTTACAGTTTGACCTCCATCTGTAGAACTCTTTCAGCATACAGGGACAGGCAGGACAATTACAGCTTACGGGTTTTTTTTTTTTTTACATTTGAAGCCAGTGATTAAGATGTTTCCCCAAGGGTTTCCTTGCTGGCTCAGTGGTAAGGAATCTGCCTGCCAGTGCAGGAGATGCAAGGTCTTCTTCTTGATCCAGGAAGATCCCACATGCAGCAGAGCAGCTGACCCCATGAAAGCCACAGCTATTGAACCTGTGCTCGAGAGCCTGGGAGCTACTAGTACTGAGCTGGAGAGCTGCAGCTGCTGAAGCCAGGATGCCCTAGCGCCCAAGCTGCAGAACAAGAGAAGTCGCCGCGATGAGAAGGCCAGGCACCGCAACCAGAGGGTAGCCCCTGCGTGCCACAGCTAGAGAAAAGTCCACACAGCAGTGAAGACCCAGCACAGCCAAAATAAACAAACAAAAGGGAAAATGTCAAAGAAAGATTCTTCCCCAAATTTAGGCCAGTTCCTGCTAACTCAAGATTTGGAATTTGGGAGCTAATATTCTGCTTCTCAAACATGCCCAGGTAATGACTGCTTGAATCAAGGACATCACTCTTGGTTTATTACCTTTTTGGAAGGTAGTGAATTTTAAAACCACCGCATTGAACTTTTCAATGATCCAAGATGAAGAAGATAAATTTAAATAAATACCAAGAATTAAATAAATAAATATTTCATGAAAAGAGGATACAGCAGTATTGAATAAGACTGGTATGGTTTGCATTTGAAATGCAGTTCACCTAAGTTCAACAGCCATTTATTGAAGGCATATTGTATTCCAGGTTCTGAGGACACAGATGAATAAAGTACTATTTCTGTTTTCAGTTAGTCCCAGTTAAAGGCTGGGTGGGGGGGACTGATATAAACAAATAATGCGTACAGAAATGGAGGTAGACTGTGGCAGTGGGCAATGTATAGACTTTGAGATAGATAGGACTGGAGTACACTCTGGGTCTTGCTTTAATTTTGTGGCTTTAGGTAAGCTACTTTACTCTTTTAAATAATGTTTGCTATTCGTTTTATCACCTCTGGAGAAAATAGCTATGCAAAAAAAAAAGGAAGATAATAGTAATAAAAACTGTGTATAAGGTACAGAGAGGTACTATAGCAGAGAGAATGATTTTGGTGAGCTGATCAGGGAAGGCTTCAAAGAGGAGGTTGTACCTCCAAAGTGTTTTGATACATGAATAGGAAGTTTGCAGGTAGACAACATTTGTGAAAGGACTCCAGGCAGAAGAAACAGCACTTTCGAACCCATAGGAGGTGGAAACTGTGAAAAATAATAACAGTTTAACATTTCTGTTGTATTCATTTTTTGTGAAAAGTAATTTGAGATGGGGCAGGAAAGGAGGCAGGGGCCAGTTCCTCATCTCAATCTGTGCTTTGATAGAAAGTTTGACTTGATCCTTTAGTTCAGAAGTGCAAGATGAATGTTTTTGCAATGAGTTTTCTGTTTCAGTTTTGTGTTATTTTTATTGATATCACCTAAGACTTAAAATAGGGATATTCCACTTAAAATCCCAGGGTTTTTTTTTCTGACTTCTCTTGGAAATTTGCCACAGTGAGTCTGAATCTGCTCATGGGATCAATTGGTTGAAACACAGGCCACTCCTCAGGGGAGCCTGTGATTTCTTGCTGTTGATGAGCAATAAGGAAACTTGGAGGTTTTAGGTAGGTTGGTTATTTGGCAGGATACATTTAGGACTGTCTTTGTGTCTTCCTACTGCGCTTGAGGGAGAGGAGGCCAGGAATCAAGGAGAGGTGATTGGACGTGACACCTTCCAAAGCCAGGTTAATGGATGAGGGATCTTCAATGTATTCATGTTGGTAAGAAGAGAGAAACTTTAAAAAACAATAAACAAAATAAGGTTAAACATTATTCTAGAAGAGGGGATATGAATGCCATCTATAGACCCCATGAGTATTATTGCCTGAGAATAATACTTGCAGGATAAGATCTCTCTCTTTTTAAGATGCCTTTTAATAAAAACAGAAAAAATAAAAATTAAGCTACAGTACAAAATGACGATCACTCCCAATGCCCTTTCTCACCTCTTCTCAGAACTGGAAATTCCCCTCCACCCCCTTAGTCAGCAGTGGAAGTGAATAAGGATTGATGGGCTATGGCTGATTCACAGCTCAGAGCGAGCAACACTCAGCACACTGTGGAAGACCATAGTGATTTCGAAGACCCAAGAAGACACCAGAAATGTGACAATTGCTGGGGGAAGATTCCCTATACAAGAAGGGAGGAGAAAGAAGAAACACAAACTCCAAGAATGGGGGAGGCAAGACGAGGGTAACCTGAGGAGAGGAAAAGAAGTGGTCTGTGCAGAGACACTCTGCCACTGAAGGGAATACCCATGTGGAGACATGCATGGAGAGAGCCAGGAAGGGACCTTCAAGAATGGGGACGAGGCGGCTTCCCTGATGGCTCGGGGGTAAAGAGTCCACCTGTCAATGCAGGACACATGGGTTAGATTCCCTGTCCAGAAAGATCCCACATGCCACAGAGCAGCTAAGCCTGTGTGCTACAAATACTGAAACTTGCATGCCCCAGAGCCTGTGTTATGCAACAAGAGAAACCTCGTGGCAGTTAGAGAAAGCCTCTGCAGCAACGAAGATCCAAAAATAAATTAAAAAAATTTTTTTAAAGGATGGGGATTAGATAAAGATGCAAAGTTATCCAAAGTTCACCCTGAGCCTGCTCTATACAATTTGTATTTTATCTTCTGAAACCTCAGGTAAATAGTTATTTGGATCATCTTTAAGCTAACTGGTCAGCAAGGTGAGAAAAGACTATCCCCCTGACCCAGAGTGGCACGCACCATCGTCTTTCCTATGGCAGACTGGGCAGCAAAAGGACCACTTGTGGACTTCACACACCCAGAGAAGCAGGCAGAGTGCTTCCTTGATGGTCTCCCTCAACTCTCTAGAGGAGCGAAACACACCTCTCCTGCCGTGGGCTGAAGATAAAGTGCCTGGGTTGCAGATACACCAACTGAAGAGTACTGAGTGATTTAGTATGCGTTCGTGCAAGACTGGGGACACTGGTTGGGAGCTGTCAGTTAGAAGATCTTTTAAACAGTTTGAAGAAAGAAGAGGACCTGAACTCAAGCTTGGCTGTGTGACTAGAAAGGGAATGGCTTCATGATATCCCATGTCTCTGGGGCTTTGCATGTCCCTCTTACTTCACCTGAACTAGATCGTCCTCATTCCCTTATCCATTCAAACTCAGTGCTAGCTCCACTGTGGAGACTTCCATAAGAATATTCAGATGTTTCTTCTCTATATATGTTCTACCTCGTAAATAACTTAATTTTAACAAGGAAGTGTTTCGCTGAAGCATTGTCCACCTGCTTACCAGAATTTAAGTTTCTTAAATCTAGGTCAGGATGTCTTCGAGAACAGTGATCACCTACATCAAGGTGACATAGTTAATAGGACTGAGAACAAAGCCTACCTGTATCAACATGAGTTAGTGTTGTGTTCCAGGAAACATTTGCCCCAAAAAAGATGACTGTAAACTGATAAATAGTCTCACTGTTTGCCTCCGGTAGTTCCAGCAAATCGATTTATCTGAGACAATAATCTTCTCCTCCAGGCGAATAGCTCACTTATCAGGACCCTTATCTCATTATGATGACAATCATAAACTATTTCGTCATGACCAGTGCTCATCCAAGTGACTTTCTGCTTTGAAAGCCCCTTTTGAAACCACTTGAGCCTAGACCCCCACCCCCTTCCACAAACCCTTTGAATATCTTCTCTTCTGTGACACTGCTAAGACTGTAAAAGAGATGTCCTCCCTTACTATAGAAAGGGACACTGTCTACTGGTGATATCTGGGGGGTATTCAGCATCTTACGGAAAAGGCAATGGCACCCCACTCCAGTACTCTTGCCTGGAAAATCCCAAGGACAGAGGAGCCTGGTGGGCTGCAGTCCATGGGGTCGTTAAGAGTCGGACAAAACTGAGTGACTTCATTTTCACTTTTCACTTTCCTGCATTGGAGAAGGAAATGGCAACCCATTCCAGTGTTCTTGCCTGGAGAATCCCAGGGATGGGGGAGCCTCATGGGCTGCCATTTATGGGGTCACACAGAGTTGGGCATGACTGAAGCGACTTAGCAGCAACAACCAACTCCTGGAGTCCACCCAAACCCATGTCCATCAAGTTGGTGATGCCATCCAACCATCTCATCCTCTGTCATCCCCTTCTCCTCCTGCCTTCAATCTTTCCCAGCATCAGGGTCTTTTCCAATGAGTCAGCTCTTCACATCAAGTGGCCAAAATATTGGAGTTTCAGCTTCAACATCAGTCCTTCCAATGAACACCCAGTTTTCCATATTTGCTGGCCTATTGAGTGTAGCACTTTCACAGAGTCATCTTTAGGATGTGAAATAGCTCAACTGGAATTCCATCACCTCCACTAGCTTTGTTTGTAGTAATGCTTCCTAAGGCCCACTTGACTTTGCCCGTTGAAAGCATCTGCTGGTTAACCATAGTTATTAATTACCTTATACTACTTGGCCCATGGGAGGTATTCAACAAACTAGTAGTTGAGTGAATGTATGGTCTAGTCCTAATTTCCTTATTTCCTCTCTGAGTTTTATAGCTTCTGTTATCAGTACTTTTGTTTTTGCACCAGCTTGTGTGTTATCATGTCTACCACTTGCTTACTGGTTGTAGCATAAACTCTTTGAGAAAGAGTCCTGTGCCCTACGCGCCTTGTCCACCTTCACAGCAGCTGGCACAGTGTCGAGAGCATAAATGGAATTCAGCCATAGTCTAAGAAAAATAAAGAACTGAATTTATTTTGGTCTCAAATCTATTTACTCTACTAAATTTTGCCATTTCCTATCCTCCAATCTGTCCATCATGATTTCAAAATCTAAACCTCTACCATCCCTTTCTCCCAAGAGTCACAAGAAGGAAAAAGAACAGGGATTCTTTATCTATTTCTGTTGTCATCCAGTAAGAGTACTCTTATTATCTTGAGCTTCCCTGTCAATCTCATAAATTTAGCCTAATGTTCCTAAAGTAATTTCTTGAGTCAAAGCTAGGATATTACGAATGGCTTGTAACTCTTAGCCCAGAATAATGGAGTGTGTCATCTCTCTCTCTCTAGAAATACACTTTTAAGGCTAAGATATGATGTTACTTATTCTTTATGTAGCCTTACTTTTACCAGCAGCTTCCTTCAGCTTTCCTTTAACTTTTTAATTAGCTCACTGCTTTGTGTAGCCCTGAGTAGAAATCCTGCTGGCATGGAAAAGGAAATGTCCCTTTTTATATAGCTATGAAACTCCTTTAAACATGCAGAAAATTGATATTATTTATATGTGAAAGAAGGCACACTTTGGAGGCAAATAAATCTGAGATCAAAATGTTAGTTCTGTTACTCATTTGCCATGTGATTTTGAGTAAGCTACTCAACATGCCTGAGTCTATTAACTGATCTATTAAACAGGGACATAAATATTTACCTTATGGAATTATGTGAGAAGATTAAATAAGCTATATATTATACTCAGATGTGGGAGGTATTTAATTAATGGTGGCTATTATTTCAAAACAAAGGAAAAGAGCAAAATACTATAAATTTCAGAAACAGAAGCTCCTTTAAAGTCTATAAAATATGGACTCACAATATCCCTGATATTGTGGGCATTCATTTTATTCTGAAGTTCTACTTAAATTCCAATCAAGGATGACCTCATCAAATCTCAAATCACTTTACCTTTGACAATTGCTCTTCAAAGAAGATCTTCCAACTAATTAGGTAACTGAAGGGCCTCTTTCCCTACATGTGTAAGACAGCCTTCCACTCTTTCCCCTGCAAATTGTTCACAGCTCACCTGTAATTTGGTTGACAGGGAATTCTCCTAACCTTAGGCAAAGGCTGACTACAGCTAACTGATTATTCAATAAGTCCATTTCCCCCGTAGGAAACTTTCAGTGTCCTTCCTTTAAGGTCTGTTGGGAATACTTATTCTCCCCAGGGGCTCTTCCAATTTTATTATAAGACTCTAATGGAGACAGTGAGAAACTGGAAATCCAGTGACCCGTTTTTTAAGAGGAAAACAGAAAACCCTTTCTAGACAAGCCAAGTCGTGGGTGGCTGAGAGATTTCTTCAGGGCTCTTTGGAGATGTGGACATAGTGGGATACAAAGATGTCACATGGTTTCTAAGGAGCTACATCTTTTTTTTTTTTCTTGCAAAGTACCTGGAATAAAATTCCTAATTAAAATTCTCCATGTAGTTGTAAGTACCACCCCCATGCTCATTAGGATAGCTACTATCGTTCCTTTCCTCTTCAGCATCTCCTGCAGGGCTCAGAGCCACATCAGGACCCAGCACACGGGAAACGATCTTCTAAATAACCCGGGGCTCAGAAGTGGACGCAGAGAAAAGGTGGGGCTGCTTTACAGGAGCTGATTTCAAAGGACTCATGTCCAGCCCGAGGGCAGACTTTGGTGTAGGTCTTCACATTTCCTCTTCATATTGCTTCAATTTTACTGATAAACTTTCTATATTTTAAAAGTTCAGTCTCTCCAAGGAGTCTGGAAACTCAAGCCATTCACACATTGGCATGAATCACTTACTTGAATTCAATAAGTTATTATTGTCTAGCTGTCTACATTATGAACCCTGCTATAGGTACATGATAGATTGAACACAATGGAGAACTATTGACACCTATAATTAGTGGGCATACCAATTAAATTATAGCCAAATATATTTTGTGCTGTAAGTTTTGTTCTCAATTCCTCTTTCTCCTGTCGAGAAAAGTGAAGGAGTATTTTTCTTTTTCAAATAAACATAGTTCTCAGTCTTTTCACTTATGACTATAAAGAAGTATGTATGGAGTCAGGAACAGTCAGACTGATTTCACTGTCTGAATTTGTGGTTCATTTATGAAAATATGCTTCTAGCATTGGTTCTTTTGAGTTATTTCCATCTTCTTTCCTTGCCACGGTCTCCATCTTCTGGCTCATCATTCCTTTTACTATCTTGAAAAACTGGCTTGCATTTCCTTCTACTTCCTCCCCTTGCTCACTTTGCAAATCTTTTAATCCAAATTTTGTCCCCAGTATTTCACTAATGAACTTTCAGGCAAAAAGGTATCCTCCTGTTAGTCACATGGAAGGCCTGTCTCTGTTCTCATTCACTCAATTTTACTACCAAATTGAATAATCTTCTCAGAGCTTCAATTTAGCAGCTTTTGAGGCTTCCCTGGTGGCTCAGATGGTAAAGAACCCGCCCACAGTGTAGGAGACCTGGGTTCAGCTTCCTTAGTTGGGAAGATCCCCTGGAGGAGGGCATGGCAACCCACTCCAGTGTTCTTGCCTGGAGAACCCCAGGCACAGAGGAGCCTGGTGGGCTGCAGTCGACGTGGTCCCAAAGAGTCGGATGTGACTGAGTGACTAAGCGCACATGCATGATCCCATCTCTTGGAACATTCGTTTTACTCACTTCTCTTCTAGTGCCCTTGGTTCAAAAGTAGGAATTACTTCAAGATTCTTTCACACCTTAAACCAGTGGTACTCAGTCGTAGCTGTACATTTTAAACGCTAATGGTACCTGGATCTCTCTCCCTGAAGTTCTGATTCAGTAGTTCTGGGAGGTAGCCTACATACTGGGAGCTGATATCAATAGTTCCCCTGGCATTTCTAACACTCTGCCAGGATTGAGAACCATTTTAAACTATAACTTAGACTTCAGAGGAGAGTCTTAATCACCTTAAGGCTCAAACAAAACTCACTCAAGCTTTCATCCCATGGGAAGGCCCAGGACCTCTTTAGCATAACTGTGAACCCTGAGGGCTGACAGTCTCATGGCCTTCTGGTTCCAAGTTCCTAACCTCCTAAGCGCTTGGTATCATTTGCATGCCACCTTCTAAATCAAATGATCCTCTTGCCTCTGGCTCTATACAGGTCATGAAGCAGAATTCAGCCTTCTTTCTTTGCTTTCTCCACAATCCGCACACTGAAGACAGTTTTATGGTTGCATATTTACTGAAGGTATAAATTAGTAGAAGGGTTTGGAATCAATGTTAGGGTTTTACATTAAATAGACATGGGCAATTTCTATGTGGACTCCAATCTCCAGCTATATATACAAGCCTTCCCTTGCCAGCAAAATATTTCTCACACTTAATTGTTCTCATCAGTTTGGTTCAGTTCAGTCGCTCAGTCGTGTCAGACTCTTTGCGACCCCAGGAACCGCAGCACTCCAGGCTTCCCTGTCCATCACCAACTCCCGGAGTTTACCCAAACTCATGTCCATTGAGTCGGTGATGCCATTCAGCCATCTCATCCTCTGTCATCCCCTTCTCCTTTTGCCTTCAGTCTTTCCCAGCATCAGGCTCTTTTCCAATGAGTCAGCTCTTCACAGCAGGTAGCCAAAGTATTGGAGTTTCAGCCTCAACATCAGTCCTTCCAATGAACATCCAAGAGGACTGATCTCCTTTAGGATGGACTGGTTGGATCTCCTTGCAGTCCAAGGGACTCTCAAGAGCCTTTTCCAACACCACAGTTCAAAAGCATCAATTCTTTAGTGCTCAGCTTTCTTTATAGTCCAACTCTCACATCCATACATGACCATTGGAAAAACCATAGCCTTGACTAGACGGACCTTTAATGACAAAGTAATGTCTCTGCTTTTTAATATGCTGTCTAGGTTGGTCATAACTTTCCTTCCAAGGAGTAAGTGTCTTTTAATTTCATGTAGCAGATAACTGAAGTTTATTTTTTGGGGCTCCAAAATCACTGCAGATGGTGACTGCAGCCATGAAATTAAAAGATGCTTACTCCTTGGAAGAAAAGTTATAACCAACTGAGACAGCATATTAAAAAGCAGAGATATTACTTTGCCAAGAAAGGTCTGTCTAGTAAGGCTATGGTTTTTCCAGTGGTCATATATGGATGTAAGAGTTGGACTGTGAAGAAAGCTGAGTGCCGAAGAATTGATGCGTTTGAACTGTGGTGTTGGAGAAGACTCTTGGGAGTCCCTTGGACTGCAAAGAGATCCAACCAGTCCATCCTAAAGAAGATCAGTCCTGGGTGTTCATTGGAAGGACTGATGTTGAGGCTGAAACTCCAATACTTTGACTACCTGATGCAAAGAGATGACTCATTGGAAAAGACTCTGATGCTGGGAAAGATTGAGGGCAGGAGGAGAAGGGGAAGATAGAGGATGAGATGGCTGGATGGCATCACTGACTCAATGGACATGAGTTTGGGTAAACTCTGGGAGTTGGTGATGGACAGGGAGGCCTGGCATACTGTGGCTGATGGGGTTGCAAAGAGTCAGACACAACTGAGCAACTGAAATGAACTGAAACTCTCCGCACTTGGCAATGCTTTTAAGAGCCGTGGAACTTTGCATATATTTTGCCTCAGCATTAATAATTTAGAAAGTTCTGTTAAGAATACAATTATACAAATGAGCAACTATGTTTGCAAAAGGATGTTCATCATGGTGTTATGTGTAACAGGGAAAAATTTGAAATAACCTTAATGTCCAAATACATGATGTTAGTTCAAATATATATGCAATCATGTGATAGAATGGCATGTGATATTAAAAGAGAAAAAGAAATGAACCTGAAAATATATGGTGTTTGTAGCACAGATCCCCTAACCTGGACTTGTGGTGTGGGTGCTAAGTCACTTCAGTTATCGCGACCCCTTGGTCTGTAGCCTACCAGGCTCCTCTGTCCATGGTGATTCTCCAGGCAGGAATCCTGGAGTGGGTTGCCATGCCCTCCTCCAGGGGGTCAAACCCATGACCCTTATATCTCCTGCATTGGTATGTGGGTTTTTTTTTTTTTTTTACCACTAGCACCACGTGGGAAGCCCCTGGAATTGTGGAGACATTGCTAAATGGATCAAAGCCATTCTTCTCACTTAGAACATGGTCTCAGAACCCTCTTAATATCAAGCTCCAAGAAGCCATTATCAGGACCAGAAATAAAAGGAAGTGGGAAATTTATGAGCCATATATATTGTAGAGTAATAGCTAATGACATAGAAAAATACTCATTGTCTCCTGTTAAGGGGAAAAATATAATAGCCTACCAAGGAGTATACACTGATGATTATATTTTCTTTAAGGCGTATTCATGCTCATATATGTGTAGATAAAAATGTTGAATGTTAAAGGTGATTATTTTCAGGTGATGGGATTCTGTGTGATTTTTATCTTTTTAGTTGTATTTTCCATAGTTAAGTAAGAAATAGTAAGACAGTTTTACTCATTTTTTCAAGCCCCAGCCTCTAAGAATCCTTCCTCATATCAATTTCTTCCTTGACCCCCTCAGGTTTCTGAGCCTCTTTCATCACACTTACCAGAGTCTGACCTTTGCTAGAGTAATCTGTGCATGTGGGTCCTTCTCCTCAACTAGATTGGAGGCTCTGGAGTGTATTACTCAACGAAAGTGGATTGCTCTCAGTAGGTGCTAGGACACATTTTGTTGAATTGAATTGGATGAGCCTTTGGAACACATTTTTATCTAAGTCAGAGAGCAGTAATTCCTACCACCCTATGCTCAAGTACAGAATCAGTAATTGGAAACTCTGATTCCAAGGGTCTACGGCACTTGAAAGGAAAGAAATTAGGTGTCAGATTTGGTGAACCTAAATCCCTTTGTAGAGCTGCTCCTATACAATATTTTCATCTTGTGCAAACAAAGGCAGATATTTTATTTTCACTGTGTGGAAGTTGGCAGGATGAATTATTTAAGCAATAATTTTTCAGGTTTTTTTTTTTGTGTGTGTGTGTGTGTCTGTAGCTGAAGAAGAGTTCACCTTTTCAAAGGTTCTTGCAGACACGCAGAGGTAGAGTGCTTTCACCTCTGAGTCCTGAGGGCTGTATGTGCTATTATTAAGAAAGTTTGAAGTGGAATAATTTCTCCACAGGGATGAGTACTCAGTGATGTGATAAAGCATTTCCCTACTCTGATACCTCATCTGTATCTTCAGAACTGATTTTTAGTAGAAGGCATATGAAAGAGGAAGAAATCTAAGCTCAGAACCAGTAGTGGAGTGGGAGAGAGAAACTTTTGGTACCTACTTAACAGAACAAAGAACTCGAGGAGCTAACCTGGGCCTGAGAAAAGGCAGAGGAACTGAAGAATAGAAGTCCAGGAGCATCAAAATGAATATTGTTCGGGGGCAATTTTTTCTCAAGGCTTAAATCATAATGTCACAGTGACAACAGATCATAGTACTAGAGCCCATCTCAGTCACTGGCGTGCTTTGCCACTGGTCATTGCCATGCCTTTCAGGAAAAGAAATAATCCTCAAAGAAGGAATGTATATAGCCTGGCTTGGTAAACTATTCCAGAGCTGAGCAGCACACACTCTAAACAGGGAAAGTGAAAGGTGAAAGTTGCTCAGTCTCGTCCCACTCTGCAACCCCATGGGCTATACAGTCCATGGAATTTTCCAGGCCAGAATACTGGAGTGGGCACTTTCCTTCTCCAGGGGATCTTCCCAACCCAAGGATTGAAACCAGGTCTCCCGCATTGCAGGCGGATTCTTTACCAGCTGAGCCACCAGGGAAGCCCCTAAGCAGGGAAGGGGCTTACATATATAAATGTAAATAACTGACAGTGAAACGAAAGACTATACCTTCCTGTTCTATGCTTGGTAGACATGGGACTAGTGATCCTGGTTCTCAGTATTATCCAACTTCATGTCCATGACCACTGATAGCAGCACCACAGTTATAACTATTAGAGAGATATCAACAGGAGATTAGATGTGCCCAAAGCTTACTGCAGTCAATCCAGTCAATCCAGTTCCTTGCAGGTAGTTAAAGCAGTCATTTACAGGCAGAATCATTATGTCTACGGCCATAGGTAACTTTATGTAGGTCATGGAGCTCCAGCCAAGCGACAACATAGTAACAAAGTTTCCCACTTTTTTCTTCTCCATGTTAAGGAGCCTGGCTCATTTTTCTTCAGAAGTCTTTATTTTTAGATCTTTAGTCCTGACCTCAGACATGAAGTTTTCAGAGATGGCTAGGAGGGCTAAAATCATTTACTAATCTCATGATTTTCAAGTGAGAGAACTGGAGGACTAGAGAGTTTCACTTAATAAAAGAGCAAGCAGAGAAGGCAAGGTTTCTGAGCCTCGATCTTGGACTTTTAGCACCATGTGTTTGTATTGCTCTGCCTCTTAAGCTCTACCAGCGGTTTCCAGTTAGAGATGCATGTACCCCAGTGCCACGCCAAGTGTTCTTCACGGCCCTGTGTTGATCCGGGAATGTTTCTAACTGGCTCCTAATGAGACAAGTAAAGACATCGAAAGTAAGCTTTTAGGAACTTGTACACACAGTTGGGCAGAACAGTTTATGTCTATCGAACGTAACAATAAACAACTTGGACTTGTTTTTGTCTGGTTTTATAATTTAGTTTACCTTCTGCGTTATTTTTAGAGCACTGTATGAAAGCATCATTCTTCAATGGATTACAAATAAAAATCAGTCTGTCACCACAGATGGGTTGAGAAGCACTGGTCTAAGTAGGTCGCTGGGTTTTTATAACAAATAGCAGGACATGTATGATCAGGATGCTTATAAGCTTCTAAAAGTAATCAAAAGAAATGGGCTTAGTACTTATGTTACGGTAGGATCTGGATACTTTGAATAGTTTATGGGAAATAAGATAGGAAAAGCTGAAGAACGCTGAGCCATGTGTGGCTTAGTTCCATTATTGTTTAGACGCTCAGTCGGGTCCAGCTCTGTGTGACCCAGTGGACTGCAGCACGCCAGGCCTCCCTGTCCTTCACCATCTCCCAGAGCTTGCTCAAACTCGTGTCCATTGCACGTTTCCATGGCACTGTTCTAATTACGCTCCAGTTTTTAATGTTCTTTTAGAAATGTAATTTTTTTGCAAAGGTCAAAAGAATCGCTAAAGAATTTATAGCAGATAGGACAGTTATTATGTACTGTGACTCTAATACATTTCCTACTATATTTTTAAAACTATTTTTTATTGAAGGATAGTTGATTTACTGTTTAGTTTCTGCTGTACAGCAAAGTGAGTCAGTTAGACATATACGGAGATTCACTCTTTTTTAGACTCTTTTCACGTATTGGTTATTACAGAGTGTGGAGTAGAGTTCCCTGTGCTATACAGGACGTCCTTGTTGATTATCTATTTTAAATACAGTGGTGTGTATATGTCAGTTTCAAGCTCTCAGTTTATCTCCCCCCCTCCCCTTTGGTAATCATTAGTTTGTTTTCCACATCTGTGACTATTCTTTTCTGTAAGTTCATTTGTACCCTTTTAAAAAGATTCCACATAAAAGTGATGTCATAGAATATTTGTCTTTCTGTGTCTAATTTACTTCACTTAGTATGACAATCTAGATTGTCAACTGTATCTTTTAATATAAAATCAAGTCTGTTCTCTTTTCCCTTAATTTGAATTTTCTTCCTGAGCATGTTAGTACCTTTCCCAACTTACTTAGCCAAGTTTATTCTAATCACCAGTCACATTTTATCCTGACTGTAAAAATTCTAATTCAGTCTCCTGGGGTTTCTTTCACCTCTAGATTTGTTAAGTGTAATTGTCTCTATTATCCAAGTCAAAGAAAAATGCAAGGATACCTGAATGTAGTATCAGTCACAATGAAATATTCCTGGATGGCTCCTCCAGGGTTGATAATGACCTACAGGTAATTGCTCCCTCGGATACTCTTAACCATTTATTAACCCATATAATGCAATAAAGGCAGACTCCCAGCAACCTCAACTACCTGACATGGCTTAAACCTAAAAGCACAAAAAACAAAACCAAACCAAACCCCTCTGTGAGCACTGAAGCACAGCCATCACAAAAGCTGCACATGGTTCTAAATCCCAGGGCAGAAGATGGGGCTGCACCAGCTCGGAGGGTAAATAAATCATGTGTGGATTTATTTTCCTACAACATTTATGATGCAAAGAACTGACTCACTGGAAAAGACCCTGATGTTGGGAAAGATCTAAGGCAAGAGGAGAAGGGGGTGACAGAGGATGAGATGGTTGGATGGCATCACTGACTCAATGGACATAGGTTTGGGTGGACTCTGGGAGTTGGTGATGGACAACGAGGCCTGGCGTGCTGCCATCCATGGGGTCACAAAGAGTTGGACATGACTGAGTGCCTGAACATTTATGAAGAACATCATGCAGAATATTATGTAAGTTTGCAAGAGATTAGAATCTGTATCTCTGCCTTAAAATACTAAACCTGTTTACCTTAACATAGATTAGATCATTATTTATAATTTAAAAAACCAAGTAGGTTTAATATCCATTGCGTTATCAGTAAGGATCTTGCAAATCATTTTGGCTTTGATTTCCTCACAGTATTTGTTTCAGCCAAGCTAACACTTTTTTTTTTTTTTTTTTGCTCTAATTATTCGATTTTTTCCTTTAAAAATAGATTTACCTTTTTTGTCTTCTGAAATCTGTTCAGTCTTGTTCAGATACTCAACAACAGCCAGTTGACCCATAAGGACCCTGATAATTTTATAAACAACTTGTTATGAAAATAATCAGGCACTTCAGACTTGAACCCATTTAATTTACTCCCAGGAATCCTCCTACTGTGGCTTAATTTTTCACCCTTCTATCTTGGGTGAAATCTGTTCTGTATATAATTACAGTGTATTTTACTACTTGATTTTTTTTTAGTATTTCCTTTAATCAAATCTTCATTGCACTATCAGGGAAAAGTAATGTACCCCTTTGTTGTCCCTATGGTGAGATATGACTCATCCTTAGCCAGAGTCATGTTTCCCTCTGAGATAGCAAACCCTTGTCTTTCTTATTCTTCAGGTGACTGGCACTGACTAAGAGTGGAAATGTCCTTTCTCTTTTGTATATTACAGCTTTTCTGATACTTCTTTAAAAACAAAACAGAAAAAAAAAACCCAGAAAAAAACCCCCCAGAAACCCCATAATATGTTGAAAAAAATAGGTATTGGTAACTCACTGGTAAATGAATGTATAAGTGAGTGATTGATGTGAATTTTTGAATTGTATTTTCATTTAAATTACTTTCTGTAATATTTGAAGCTATTTGCTTAGCTTGGTAATGCTGCTATCCAAGAAGAAGCAACATACACAAATAAATTCAGTGTATTTAAGTGGAAGCAACACGTTGAATTTTGCCAAACATTTGACTATTGGTGTTGTAATTGGCCTTTTTTTATTTCCAGTGGAGTTAAGCAATGAGAATTATGTTGTTGACATACTATCAAATCAAGAATCACAGTCTAGAGACAGAATGTCTTATTTCTTTGGAGACCTCAGTTTTTTCCCCTTAAGGCCTTCTGTTGATTAGATGATGCTCACCCACAATATGGAAAACACTCTGCTTTACTCAAAATTTACTGATTTAAATGTTAACATCTAAAAAGCAGCATCTAGACTGGTGTCTGACCAAACATCTGGCCACCATAGCTTAGCCAAGTTGATACATAAAATTAACCATCTCAAGTGGTCATGTGTTTAACTTGCTCTTATTTCAAAATTCATCACAAATTTAAAACCAGTACTCAAAATAATTAAAGTAAGAATAACTTTCTAGAATGCAAGAAAATTTTTAAGATCCCATATAAGAAAATAGGGCAAACTGAGGCCATTTTCCCCCAGTCTCCCCAGTTTAGGTACAGTTCAGTTGGTTCAGTCGCTCAGTCATGTCCGACTCTTTGTGACTCCATGAATCACAGCACGCCAGGCCTCCCTGTCCATCACCATCTCTCAGAGTTCACTCAGACTCATGTCCATCGAGTCCATGATGCCATCCAGCCATCTAATCCTCGGGCGTCCCCTTCTCCTGCCCCCAATCCCTCCCAGCATCAGAATTTTTCCAATGAGTCAACTCTTCACATGAGGTGGCCAAAGTACTGGAGTTTCAGCTTTAGCATCATTCCTTCCAAAGAAATCCCAGGGCTGATCTCCTTCAGAATGGACAGTTTGGATCTTCTTGCAGTCCAAGGGATTCTCAAGAGTCTTCTCCAACACCACAGTTCAAAAGCATCAGTTCTTCAGTGCTCAGCCTTCTTCACAGTCCAACTCTCACATCCATACATGACCACAGGAAAAACCATAGCCTTGACTAGACAGACCTTAGTCGGTAAAGTAATGTCTCTGCTTTTGAATATACTGTCTAGGTTGGTCATAACTTTTCTTCCAAGGAAGAAGCGTCTTTTAATTTCATGGCTGCAGTCACCATCCACAGTGATTTTGGGGCCCCCAAAAATAAAGTCTGTTTCCCCATTTCCCATGAAGTGATGGGACCGGATGCCATGATCTTCGTTTTCTGAATGTTGAGCTTCAAGCCAACTTTTTTGCTCTCCTCTTTCACCTTCATCAAGAGGCCTTTTAGCTCCTCTTCACTTTCTGCCATAAAGGTGGTGTCATCTGCATATCTGAGGTTATTGATATTTCTCCCAGGCAATCTTGATTCCAGCTTGTGTTTCTTCCAGTTCAGCGTTTCTCATGATGTACTCTGCATAGAAGTTAAATAAGCAGGGTGACAATATACAGCCTTGATGCACTCCCCTTCCTATTTGGAACCAGTCTGTTGTTTCATGTCCAGTTATAACTGTTGCTTCCTGACCTGCATACAGATTTCTCAAGAGGCAGGTCAGGTGGTCTGGTATTCCCATCTCTTTCAGAATTTTCCACAGTTTATCATGATCCACACAGTCAAAGGCTTTGGCATAGTCAATAAAGCAGAAATAGATGTTTTTCTGGAACTCTCTTGCTTTTCCCATGATCCAGCGGCTGTTGGCAATTTGACCTCTGGTTCCTCTGCCTTTTCTAAAACCAGCTTGAACATCTGGAAGTTCATGGTTTACATATTGCTGAAGCCTGGCTTGGAGAATTTTGAGCATTACTTTACTAACATCTGAGATGAGTGCAATTGTGCAGTAGTTTGAGCATTCTTTGGCATTGCCTTTCTTTGGAATTGGAATGAAAACTGACCTTTTCCAGTCCTGTGGCCACTGCTGAGTTTTCCAAATTTGCTGACATATTGAGTGCAGCACTTTCACACCATCATCTTTCAGCATTTGAAAGAGCTCAACTGGAATTCCATCACCTCCACTAGCTTTGTTTGTAGTGATGCTTTCTAAGGCCCACTTGACTTCACATTCTAAGATGTCTGGCTCTAGATGAGTGATCACATCATCATGATTATCTGGGTCGTGAAGATCTTTTTTGTACAGTTCTTCTCTGTATTCTTGCCACCTCTTCTTAATATCTTCTGCTTCTGTTAGGTCCAGACCATTTCTGTCCTTTATTGAGCCCATCTTTGCATGAAAAGTTCCCTTGATATCTCTAATTTTCTTGAAGAGATCTCTAGTCTTTCCCATTCTGTTTTTTTTCTCTATTTCTTTGCCTTGATCTCTGAAGAAGGCTTTCTTATCTCTTCTTGCTATTCTTTGGAACTCTGCATTCAGATGCTTATATCTTTCGTTTTCTCCTTTGCTTTTTGCTTCTCTTCTTTTCACAGCTATTTGTAAGGCCTCCCCAGGCAGCCATTTTGCTTTTTGCATTTCTTTTCCATGGGTATGGTCTTGATCCCTGTCTCCCATACAATGTCACGAACCTCATTCAATAGTTCATCAGGCACTCTATCTATCAGACCTAGGCCCTTAAATCTATTTCTCACTTCCACTGTGTAATCATAAGGGATTTGATTCAGGTCATACCTGAGTGGTCTAGCGGTTTTCCCTACTTTCTTCAATTTAAGTCTGAATTTGGTAATAAGGATTTCATGATCTGAACCACAGTCAGCTCCTGGTCTTGTTTTTGTTGATTGTATAGAGCTTCTCCATCTCTGGTTGCATAGAATATAATCAATCTGATTTCAGTGTTGACCATCTGGTGATGTCCATGTGTAGTCTTCTCTTGTGTTGTTGGAAGAGGGTGTTTGCTATGACCAGTGCATTTTCTTGGCAAAA
>SJYF01001616.1:3698912-3709580 GCA_006410515.1 Procapra przewalskii
ATTTCTCAGTAAACCAGTTTAAAAAACTAGAACCTCTCTTTAGAATAACATGTTAGCAAATGCTTTTAAGTGCTAGAATTTCTTAGAAAAAGGGGTATTTTAAGTCTGTTTAATATTCATAAGACTCAGGATTCTAGGAAGAAGGTAGCACAGTTTCAGCGGGACAAAAAAAGAAAGCACGATATTCTCTAATTTTATAATCAGACACCTTGCATCCCTGTTTGGATACTGGAAAAACTCATCTCGTTTTCAATACATATTTTAAAAACTATCTGATATATAGCAAATTATTCTCTTTTTTAGTATGTTTTGTTTTTGAAATTATTTTTTAATTGAAGGATAATTACTTTACATAATTTTGCTGTTTTCTGTCAAACCTCAACACGAACCAGCCATAGGTATACATATATCCCCTGCCTTTTGAACCTCCCTCCCTTCTCCCTCCCCACCCCACCCCTCTAGGTTAATACAGAGCCCCTGTCTGAGTTTCCTGAGACATGCAACAAATTCCCATTGACTATCTATTTTAATATGGTAATGTAAGTTTCCATGTTACTCTCTCCATGCATTTCACCCTCTCCTCCTCTCCCGCCATGTCCATAAACCTGTTCTCTATGTCTGTTTCTCCATTACTGCTCTGCAAATAAATTCTTCAGTACCACTTTTCTAGATTCTGTATATGTGTGTTCGTATATGATATTTACCTTTCTCTTTCTGACTCACTTCACTCTGTATAATAGGCTCGAGGTTCATCCACCTCAATAGAACTGACTCAAAGGCATTCCTTTTTATGGCTGAGTACTATTCCACTGCATATATGTACCACAATTTCTTTATCCATTCATCTGTTGATGGAAATCTAGGTTGCTACCATGTTCTAGCTGTAAATAGTGCTGCAATAAACAATGGGATACATGTGTCTTTTTCAGCTTTGGTTTCCTCAGGGTATATGCCTAGGAGTGGGATTGCTGGGTCATATGGAGGTTTTATTCCTAGCTTTTTAAGGAATCTCCGTACCATCTTCCATAGTGACTGTATCAATTGACATTTCCGCCAACAGTGCAAGAGGGTTCCTTTGCTCCACACCCTCTCCAGCATTTGTTATTTACAGACTTTTTGATGATGGCCGTTCTGACCAGTGAGAGGTGATGTCTCACTGTGGTTTTGGTTTGCATTTCTCTAAAAATGAGCAATATTGAGCATCTTTTCATGTGTTTGTTAGCCATCTGTATGTCTTCTTTGGAGAAATGTCTGTTTAGGTCTTTCCTCCACTTTTTGATTGGATTATTTGTTTTTTCTGGCATTGAGTTGTATGAGCTACTTGTATATTTTGGAAATTAATCCTTTGTCAGCTGTTTCATTTGCTATGATTTTCTCCCATTCTGAGGGTTGTATTTTCACCTTGCTTATAGTTTCTTTCGCTGGGCAAAATCTTTTTTTTTTTTTAATTTTTTTAATTTTATTATTATTTTTTTTGCATGATAGTATACATGTTTTTATGCCATTCTCCCAAACCAACCCACCCTCTCCCTCTCCCTCAGAGTCCAAAAGTCCGTTCTCCCACTTGCTTACTTTTGCTTTTATTTGCAAATTATTCTTGTATCTGAATTTCCATAACATATATTTTCAAGCTCCTCTGCCTTCCTTCCCTACTAGTTCAAGTAATTCTATACATTTGTGATTTTTAGTGTTTTTGTTTCATTACTTAAAAAAATACTGTGTATTTACATATGTTGCAGTTGTAACCATGAATGAAAATTTATTGTATCAGGAGAGATTCTTCCTGCCTAGAGTCCCACAAACTCAAACCAAAACCAAACCAATGGGTGTGTCCCCTGCATTCTTGATGTCATGGTTAGATAGAAGTAAGGAGGATAAAGGAGACAATGAAGGAAGCTCTTTGAGCTCCGAGGTAGACAGCTGCTCCATGCAGTCAAGACATCATTATTATTAATTACCTTTACGCATTTTCAAAGCATCTGAGCTCTTGGGGCCTGATTCTCCTCTCTTAGTGCCCCCCAGTGTGTCCCTTAATTGTATTCAATCTTCAGCTGATTTCAAAGGAAACAACATCCTGTAGACATGGATGGGGCTAGAACAGAGGAAAAGCATAATCCATTTCTTTGATGATTCTTTTAAGATTACTCACTCATATATTAAACTGTTTTGAATACGTTGCTACGGGTATTATGTCAGTGGGCTTCCCATGTGGTGCATTGGTAAAAGAATCCACCTGCCAGTGCAAGAGAGGCAAGAGAGGCAGGTTCAATCCCTGCGTCAGGTGCCCACTCTGGTGCTCTTGCCTGGAGAGTCCCATGGACAGAGGAGCCTGGCAGGCTGCAGTTCACAGGGTCAAGATGAGTCAGACATGACTGAGCGCACACACAGTATGTTATGTTAGTAAGTTTTTTTTTTTTTTAACTTAAAAAAATTAAATAATGCCATCTGGTGGCGAAAATAAATACATTAATATCCAGATGATATTTCTAGAATTTAAAAATTTCCTTTTTGTATTATAGTAGCCTTATTGCTCCAATAATTTTTAGTGAGTTGACTGAAATCTTTGGAAAGTAAAATGAAGATTTGACACTTTGGATTGCAGTAAACAGTTTGGAATTTGTTTAGCCAGACACAAATGTACAGTGATAAAATTCCCAGCTCAGAAATTCTTTTCACCCATAAACAGTGGTGAGAAACTGTGTAAAGCTGTGAAGCTGGTTCTCATCTTAACTAGAGTAGTAATTTCCTGGTATCTGGTCTTATCATTTCCTCTCTGGCCACACATTTTAAAAAACGAGATCCACCTATGAAATTCTGGGCTGTTCTTGTGGGTGATGGGCCAACTGCCTGAAGAGATATGTTTCAACCAATTTCCTCTAAATTTTGCTCACTCCTGCAATCTAGTTATATCTGAAACCTAGTGGGTAGACTTGCTGGAAGGTGTTTTTTTTTTCTTTGCATGAAAGCCTGTATGAACCCAATGGGGATATACGGGTGAACCTGGAGGCCAGTGTAAATGAAAAACTATATTTTACTCATCTTTTCTCTCCTTTAAGGACCAAAGTGCGTCCTAAGAGAGAACTTATCAAAATGGGAAGTGCCTCCAGGTAATAAAGTTGATTCTTCTGTCTTTTGATTTCACTGCAAATTGGCTTTTTCTGGGAGGATGGGGAGCGGGTCTGGCACAAAGACAGTGTTCAATAAATGTTTGCTGAATTAAATCAAAATGAAGAATCCTTCTTCCCTGCAGGCCTCATAGGAGGAGACTTCAACCAAAATGAAATTTCTAATTAGTCCATTCTAAAGGAGATCAGTCCTGGGTGTTCTTTGGAAGGACTGACGCTGAAGCTGAAACTCCAGTACTTTGGCCACCTCATGCGAAGAGTTGACTCATTGGAAAAAACTCTGATGCTGGGAGGGATTGGGGACAGGAGGAGAAGGGGATGACAGAGGACGAGATGGCTGGATGGCATCACTGACTCAATGGACATGAGTTTGGGTGAACTCCGGGAGATGGTGATGGACAGGGAGGCCTGGCGTGCTGCGATTCATGGGGTCACAAAGAGTCGGACATGACTGAGCGACTGAACTGAACTGAACTGAAGTCTGCCACATCACTTCCCTGCTTAAAAAATCCTTCAGTGGCTTCATAAACCAGATCAAGCTCCTTACAGGGTCATTTGCAACCTGGTCCCTGTGCCCTTTTTTTTTTTTTTTAAACTTTTGGCCGCACCCTGTGGCATTCCTGACCAGGAGCTGAACCTGTAAGCCCTGCATTGGGAGGCAGAGTCTGAACCACTGGACCACCTGGGAAGTCTGTCCCTCCGTGCCCTTGTCTTGACTTATCTCCTCTCACTCCCTCACTTCACTTCTCTGTCCTAAAACATCTATATATCCACGTGCAGGCAAGTGCATGTACACACACTCACAAACACACCCACACATTGAATAGATCCACTCACACGAGACTGCTTGCCTTTCCCCAAGGTCTCTACATTTTGCTAAACCTTTCCTCACCGAAGCACCCTTTTCCACTTTACCTGGCGAATGCTTAATGATTTAAAAGCATTTAGCTCTAACACTATCTCTGCTATAAACTTTTTCTTGACTTTTTCTTGTGGACAGTAGTGTTTTTGTTTTTTTTAAGTAGTGGTTTTTTAATTTGTGCTCAAAAAACCTCATAACACACTCCAAAATAATGCAGTTACTCTGCTAAAATTGTTTCCATGGACATCTTTTTCACTATACTGTTTCTCAAGAGCAGTAACTGTATTCTATTTTTAAAATCATTATTTGCTATTTTGAATGGTAATGGACCCCATCAAACACTCATTAAATGTTTGTTAAAGGCATGTATGNNGTGGTAAGACCAAGCACGAATATACAATCTCTCTTATTTAACAGAAAAACCCACTGAAGAGCTCTTTCTAGCTCCCCAGGTTGGTGTGGTCATACCACTGAGGTCTTATTTCTAAGATGTGATTGAACAAGATATGTGACACTTCCTCGCCACTTCCTCATTAGGACACTACTTGCTCTTCATTTCCTTTGTCTTTTATGCTGCTCTCTAGCTGACAAACAGTGACAGTTGAGCAGTCTTGAACCCACAGATGGAAACTTGTGTTGAAGTTAGCTGAGCTTCCCTGACAGCCTGGGAACCTACATAACTTAGGCGAGCTACCAGACCATCCTACTCTGGGCTGTCATATTAGAGAAAAGTAAATTTCTGCCATATTTAAGCCATAATATTTGTTAGAACAACTCAGTTTTACATTCAGTAATATGGTTAAAATGGAGCCTATTTTCTATGATGCTGAATCCTTATTTTCTTTAGTTTTGTGCCATAAAAAACAGCTTTTGTTTTTATTTTATATTAGGGCACAGCCTGAAAATATATCTTGAGAAACATTTAAATATTACTTTTAATGATGAGCTTCAAGATTGTATCAAATTTCTCAGATCATATTCCAACATTATCATCCCCTACCTATAAAACTCAAATCATAATAAAAAATAAGAGCAAAAATTAAAAAAAACATTCCAGATGTCTCAGAGAATAGAAGCGTTTCTTTAATCTCTAAAACGATGCTAAGTTACTCTCGACTTGTACATCTTCTTTCCAGGCTTAGGAACTGGTCATCAGTTTCAAGCTCGACCTTGTCTCGTTTTCTAGGAAAATCTTGACATCTGGAGGGAGAGTTGAAGGAACACCAGGCCAAGAGTCAGGGCATGATTCTTGCCCTCAGCACCAATTCAGATTTTTCTACTTAAAAAAAAAATTAAATAATTTAATTAAAAAAATTAATTCTAGAGACAGCATGCCTGTAATGCCTTATTACAGAATGCCATTCTGTAATGCCTTACAGAATGCCTCCAAATAAGACAAATGCCTTATTTGGAGACCTCGTATTTTTCCTCTTAAGGCCTTCTGTTGATTAGATGAGCCTCACCCACATTACGGAAAACATTCTGCTTTACTCAAAATTTACTGATTTAAATGTTGACATCTAAAAAGTAACATCTAGACTGGTATTTGACCAAACATCTGGCCACCATAGCTTAGCCAAGTTGATACATAAAACTAACCATCACAAGTTGCTTTTTTTTTTTAATTGAGGGATAATTGCTTTACAGAATTTGGCTGGTTTCTGTCAAACCTCAACATGAATCAACCATAGGGATACATATATCCCCTCCTTTTGAACCTCCCTCCCATCTCCCTCCCCACCCCACCCCTCTAGGCTGATGCAGAGCCCCTTGTGTGAGTTTCCTGAGTCCTACTGCAAATTTCCGTTGGCTAGTAGTTTACGTATGGTAATATATGTTTCTATGTTACTCAGACTCGTGTACTTTTCATTTAGAAAAGCCAATACGCATCCTTCTTTCTGTCTCTGATACCTGCAATCACGTTTTCGAAAACTGAATGGTATCCCAAGATCCTATAAGACAGGAAGGAGTCCCTTCCTTGCAAATACCAGTGACCTCTGTCAGGACACATTCCCTTGATTCAGATCGTATGACTTAGTGCCTGGCCTGCTTATTAGAAACCCCTGCTCTTTGGAGATTGTCCTCCAGTAAGAACCACTAGATGTCTACGGTTATAGTCCGTACATGGCATCTTTTGCTCGTCATGAGACTTCCATTACGCCTATGGTCTGGTTTAGTCTCCTGTCCCAACTCAGTGCCTAACACTCTCAAATGAAAAGCCATTGTTTTAGTATTTCTTTGCTCACTGGAGTTAATGGGTAGTTGTGATTGTGTTGTGAGATATGATGCTGTTGGTGAATTGCTTTAATTTGTTTCTGTCATGCATTTCTTGCCTTTTTGTTTAAATCATAAATCCCCCCCCCACACACACTGTTATAACCAGCTTCTCTTACGTTCAGTGAAGCTGGCGATCCGGTGTCTCTTCTCACTCCTTTCGACTTCATAGGCGGGAGCCTGTGAGCTGTGCTGGCCACGGAGTGGTCTCCTTTCACTGGTAACGTCAACTGACCCAAGAATGGGGAAATGGCTTAAGTGAGACCTCAATATCTTTTCAGGGACTGATATGTTAATAGTTGCTAGAGCAGACAGTGTTTCCTCTCTCCTTCTGAGATTATGAGCTGTAAAGGCATTGCAATCTGGAGACTCTAATGGCCAATAATGGGGAATGGATACATCATGACCTCTTTTGAACACTTAGGCTCATATTTTTTCTGTTGCTTCCAATAAATATCCAATAAATTAGAGATAGTTTTCTTTCATTTACAAGAAAATTTGTCTAGAACAAGGGTTTCGGACTATGATCCTACCATCTGTTTTATAAATGGTTTTCTTGGAACATAGCTACCCCCATTTGTTCACTTCTTTCCTAAGGTTTTTTCTCACGGCAATAGCCGAGGCAAGAAGTTGTGGCAGATACTGTGTGCCCCATGGAGCCTAAAATATTTACTGCACGACCCTTCATAGCAAAAGTTTGCCAACTTTTATTGTTTTTAAAATAGACTTTTTAAAATAAATTTTTGAACAATTTAAGCATTTTCAAATAGAACTTTTTCTTTCTTTTCCCATAAGCACTGTGTCTTTCCTGAAGTGGGCAGAACAAAAAACACATTATGGCTTGAAGGTGTGATTCAAAGTGCAGCCCCAAATAGAAGGCAATGTTTGTACTGTTGGTTTGTGCTTGATATGCTTTGCTGATTTCTAAGTGATTCCTATCCATTTGCCTTGGGTATAATCAAGTTTGGTATGGCTTAAGGATTTTATACATTATAACAAGACACGCACTAGAGGAGCAGTTTATTTTTGAGGCAATACTGGCGCTTTCTGGACCTTATAATTTGTAGAGGTTATTTATAACTTGTATAATGCGTAGGGTTGTCCGGTATGGTAGCGACTAGTGACAGGTGACTATTGACACTTGGAATGAGCCAGTCTGGATCAAAATATGCTAACAGTGCAAAATATATAACTGACTTTAGAGTTTAAAAATGACACAAAGGAATGTGAACTATTTCAGTGTATATGCTGAATTGCTTCAGTCATGTCCGATTCTTTGCAAACCTATGGACTGTAGCCCACCAGGTTCCTCTGTCCTTGGGATTCTCCAGGAAAGCATACTGGAGTGGGTTGCCATTTTCTCCTCCAGGGGATCTCCCCGGCCCAGGAATTGAACCTGTGTCCCTTGATTCTCCTACATTGACAGGGGGGTTCTTTACCACTAGCACCACTAGGGAAACCCAATGATAACTTTAATATTTATCAAATGTTGAAATGATAATATTTTGGATATATTGAATTAACAAAAAATATATTCTTGAAACTGCTTTTTACTTATTTATTTTAAACTTCTAAAAAAATGGATCCTAAAAAATTTACCTTTGTGGCTCACATTATATTTCTTTTTTTCTTTTTCCAAATGTTTTATCAAATTAAATTGAAAAATTTTAAAAAGTAAACAATCCAAGACCCAAAAGTTTATCTGGATCTCCCTACTTCCTGTCTCTATCCTCTCCTGAGTTAGTCACTCTGATTTCTTTTTGCTGCTTTGTCTCAGCTATCTAGGCTTTTTATTTTTAAAATTTATTTATTTTAATTGGAGGCTATTACTTTACAATATTGTAGTGGTTTTTGCCATACATCGACATGTACATCTAGGCTTTTTAAAAGCCTTATACTCGGTCTCAGACAACTGAAGTCTTCCAAGCACCTCGAGGCAGGGGACTGAGCTTGAAATGAAGGATTAAATCTGCTTCTTCAAGGTAGAGGTCAGCCAAGCTCAGAGTGGAACTTATTGTTTCCAACTTAATGGCTCGCACAGCTTTTTTTTTTTTTTTTTACAACAACATTGGCATCTTCAGTGGTGTAATCCCGACTTTCATGATATGCTCTGTTGGGTTTTTTTTTTTTTCATTTTTTTCATAGCATTGACCATTTTTTTCCCATAAAATACTGTATGTAATGAGCTTTAAAGTCCTAATGATCCTCTGTTCTAGAGGCTGAATTAGAGACATTGTGTTTAAGGCAACAGATTACTGGAGAGGCCTTGATGTTGGATTCATGGTGTTCCAGGTGGCCAGTGACATTGCCCAGTAACAAAAGAACTCTAAAAAGCAGTCTCTTACTGGCAAAGTATTTTCGGACTTCAGGGACAAAACATCAATGGGATCAAACTGGAAAAAAGGGTTCTTGTTGTCCAGTCCTTCTTGCTGGACCACTGAAAGACTAGCGGCTGGGGTTTATCTTTTCCTTTCAAGACTTGGGGTCTAGTTAACATTACAGTCAAGAACTGTCCTGATCATAAACCTGAGTGTATTTGCACAAAACATTGGAGCTAGTCTATCTTGTCCAGACTTAAATCTTGTGCTCATTTCTCTTTTTTACTAATAAATGTTTCTTTGTGTTATTTTTTCCCAAAGTAGGCCATTTTAGTCTGCATTAAAAACATGTTCATGCATGTATTTATTCTCCTCAATAATTTTCTTGATGACATGGGAATTTGTCTGCTGACTCTTGGTCAGCTGAAGCTATTTCTTCTGTTATCTCAACATTTTAAAATCTAAACATCTTTCTAAAATTATCAAACCATCTTCTGTTGGCATTAAATGCTCCAGCTATAGATCCTTAGCCTTTCTTTTGCTTTAAGTTGTCATATAATGACTTTGAGCCCCCTTTTTTTGGGGGGGTGGCAAGAATACTGGAGTGGGTTGCCATTCCCTTCTCCAGGAGATCTTCCTGACTCAGGGACTGAACCCGGGTTTCCTTCACTGTAGGCAGAGACTTTGGCTCAGAGGGTAAAGCGTCTGCCTACAATGCGGGAGACCTGGGTTCAATTCCTGGGTCAGGAAGATCCCCTGGAGAAGGAGATGGCAACCCACTCCAGTATTCTTGACTGGAAAACTCCACGGACAGAGAAGCCTGGTAGACTGTGGTCCATGGGATCGCAAAGAGTCGGATACGGCTGAGCAACATCGCTTTCACTATAGTGACTTTGCTTTTTCTCGAATCACATCAGTGTCTGCCTGTATGCCTTTATCATAGCAACCTGCACCTGCCTGAAAGTTGCACAAGATAAAGAAGGTATTTCACAGAAAGTGCTGTATTTTTGTGTCTGCTGGTGTAGCTGCAGTGACAGCATCACAAACAATCTCTTTCATTTTAAACAATGATCCTTACTGGATTTATTCATCTTGAAATGGCAGACAACTATAACTGCAAACCCCACTCTGTGGTACACATCAAGCAATTCAGCGTTTTCTTGTTATGTCACGACTCCTGTCTGCTTCTTAGGAGCACTTCCGTCGTCACTAGTGGGACTTCATACGGGTCCCATGGTGTGATTCAGTGTTTACAGTATGACAGTGCGCATAGTAAGAAATAGGAGGGAACTGCAAGAGATGACTTTTTACTGCAGCAGGCAATTTACTGACGAGATGAACGGCCCAAGTGATGCTTAGCATCACCTGGCGGTCTAAGCCGAGACTAGCAACATTTGCACTCTGCAACTGCAGCCGGCGGTGGCTATGAAATTATTACATTAGCAACGTGGACTGCAGGTGGTTTTGTGCAGTTATGATTTAATACTGTATCTTTGTGTTTGTTTTTATTTCTCTTGACTGAAAGTGGCACTGTAGTGTTTTGAATAAGTTTTGATAAATTTCAACATTTTGTAATAGAGGTGCGTATGCTTTATAGTGGTAAAGATATAATAGACTAGTACCTACAGATATTTTATGCATTCATGACATATCTAAATTTTCTTAATTTTTCAACATTTCTAGGCTATGTGGTTCATCTGAGAGCCTTTTAAATTATTATAAAAAATCTCCACAAAAGATTCCAATGTGTTTATTGTTAAAAAAAAAACCCTGTGTATAAATAGACCCATGAAGTTCAAACTCATGTTGTCCAAAAGTCAGCTATAATTTGTATATGTTGTTGATAAAATGTGAGTCCATGAAAAAAATCATTACATATGTAGAGTTAATCATTATATACTAATAGATTCTTTTTCTTCAAACTCAATTTAAAAAAAAATCTATGCAGAGGGCATACAGGAGCATGTAGAATGTTGGTTAGATTCTTTTTTAAAAAAATATTTTTTTTCAACTAAGTCTGAATATATACAAATGTCTGAAAATTGTGACTATGATTGAAATTAACTTTTTATTTTATCTATATCCAAAA
>SJYF01001616.1:3714589-3736594 GCA_006410515.1 Procapra przewalskii
ATGAGATGGCTGGATGGCATCACTGACTCGATGGACGTGAGTCTGAGTGAACTCCGGGAGGTGGTGATGGACAGGGAGGCCTGGCGTGCTGCGATTCATGGGGTTGCAAAGAGTCGGACAGGACTGAGCGACTGTCCTGACTGTACCGAACCATAAGAAGATGATTATTAGTATGGCTAAATTCCCTAAAAGTTTTGAAATAGTGGAGTTCTAGTTTGGGAAAAGGAATCTAGAAGAATATAGATCCAGATTTCCTAATTTATTAACCAAACTAATAAACACCTTGGGCATCTCTCAGAATTTCTGAGAGATTTGGGCTATGTCCATTCTTTGAAACTCCTGGTATCTTAATAATGAAGAGCTACCAACACAGAGGAACAGCATTGTGATATGCTTTACAGGTTTATCACACGCAAAAATCTGATGAAATGCAGACTTTTAACACAAATACAGTCCTCTGACTCTGCATATAAAGACTTCCTTGGTGATAAACGGCCACGGGCTGAATCTGGATCTTTGTGTTTCTGAAGTCCTATGGAGATCCTTAGCCTTGTCTTCCCCGAGGAAGCGTAGGACCCACATTTGCTGTCTGTTTTGTGGTTTAACTTTAGAATATGTTCATAGGCAAGGGGCCCAGTCTGTCTTGCATTCAGCTGCAATAGCAATGAACTTGGAACAAAATACTTAAGCTAGAAAGAAGCTGAATCGTATCATTTCTTCTACTCAAAAACTGTGTGCGTCTGTGCTAAGTCGCTTCAGCCATGTCGCAGTCTTTGTGACCCCGTGGACTGTAGCCCACCAGGCTCCTCCGTCCATGGGATTCTCCAGGCTAGAATACTGGACTGGGTTGCCGTTCCCTTCTTCAGGGGATCTTCCCAACCCAGGGATAGAACTCGTGTCTCTTCTGTCCCCTGCATTCTCAGGCAGGTTCTTTACCACTAGCACCACTTGGGAAGCCCCCCAAAATGATGTAGAAATTTTCTTCTGCAAAGGCCCTTGATTCTGCTCCTCTGGAGAACTCGCCCCCTAGGTGTGAGCTCTCATCTTAGTTTGTCCCTCTCTCTTTATTAGTTTGTCCCTCTCTCTCTATTTGAGTTCTGCAGGCTAACCTAGGCTTCCTTAATCTGTGTGCAGGGACAGATAACTGGGCCTTCACATACAGCAGTTTCTGAAAATCCTCAGGAAGATCTAGGTCTTGAGTATACCTGAGTCTGAAGGAAGGGCCGTGGGAACTTAGCATTTCTCTTCTGGTTTCCATCTAAATGACTATGTTTGAGAAAAATATTTGAAGCCATTCCAAGTAGCAAATAATAGATTTTAAAATCTGTTTTCTCATAATATTTATTTTACAATTTAAAATTATATTATTATTATTAATAATAGGATACGAACATTTTGACAATATTAACTGATGTTTTAAGAAATAAATTAAAGTTTCTTCAGCATTGGGCATTAATGCGGCCAGTTTTCATTTTTGTTTTTTGCTGATTCATGCCATTTATGACCAATCTAGTTTGGAAAGCAAATTAATCATCGTATTTGAGGAGTTGACATTAACAACAGCATTTAGAATAAAAGTGATTTGAGTCTGGAAATTAGAGCGTCTAACATTTTATAAAGGGTTTTCAGCGGCCATGATCACCAGTGTGTGTGTTCAATCGCACCCTGAATCTCTGCAACCCCAGAGACTGTCACAGGCTGTCTGTCCAAGGACTTTTCTAAGCAAGAGAAATGGAGTGGGTTGCCATTCCCTCCCTCAGCGGATATCACTGACCCAGGGATCGAAGCCATGTCTCCTGCTTTGGCAGGCAGAGTTCTTGACCACCGAGCCACCCCGAAGCCCCTTAACTCCACTGAAAAATTTCCACTGTGTTTACAGCGGCCTTAGAAATACACAAGCAACAAACCACAAAAATGAGCCTCATTAGCTCAAAGTCCCTTTGGCCAATCATTTCCTGAGGGGATAGTAGAGTTTCTAAGGACACCATAGAACCATAGAAGCTTTGTTGTAAACAATATTAAGTACTGATTGAGAGGTGTTCTGCAGATGAGAGGTTAAGCTAGTTTGAATACTTGAGATCTGTTTTATATAAATGTTTAATTGATTGTATACAATCAATGATCAATGACACATTTATTTCTAATCTAGGATAAGTTTTAGGGTGTGAACTATGTAATATCGAAACATAGGAAAAGATTTGTTTCTTCTATCTTCAATTTGCCAGAGTTTTAACACAGAGGAAAGTATAGCTGTGCTTGTTTTAAGTAACTTTAGAATGCTTATGCCAAGACAAAATTTAAGTCCGAACCTCACTGAAGGCAATAGAACTCATATATGGCATTTTAATCTCCTACAAAGAAAGTGTTTAGATAGTTTTAGTTGTTATTTTTTTGTTGACTACTTCTTTTTTAATAACAAGGAGTTATATACAATTAAAACAATTTCTTCAATGAATAAAGTTAAGGCTAAATGTTTAGACACATTCATAATAATTTTCCTAGAATAAATTTTAAAAGCAAAATTATGCATATTTTAACCAATGAACACAAATGAATAAAGCATGTTCCCTAAGACTTGAGTCATTTTATGTTTCCTCTGGATTGTATGAGATAACTATTTTCTTGGATAAGGAGTGTACATTTTTTGAATGTGTTTATTTTTATCTAGGCAATATATAAAAGTAAAAATGATAGCACTTTGAATAGATGAGATGTTTTCCCATTATTAATAATGCATTGCACTTTGAAGAAAGGAGATGTGTTCTAAAGTATGCAATTCACTCATAGGGTGTGCTAATAACTATAAAGAATTTATATGAAGCTAAAGGGGAGAAAAAATGACACATTTTAAATAGATTTTCATTATATTGTATCCATATTCAAAGAGATATAGTACCCTTTACTTTACGTATACATGAGTATCTTTTCATGGACGAAATAAGCTCTGCTAAATATTATAAACATGACATATTGAAAAAAAAAGCAGATTTGCTGTTTACTTCAGAGCTATGAAAATTAAGAAATTTCATCAGCAGTTATTATCTGGTTCCGTAAGAGGGGAATAAGCCAAATATGAGACTATAAATACTGGGTTATGCTAATGGGAAGGGAGTAGCAAAATTACTGTATTAATTTTCATATGCGCAGCTCTCTTCTAGACTGCATTCTAGTTTTTGTTGTGGTTTACTGTCATAGTATGTACTTGCCTTTAATTATTCAGAGCTCAATGTTGATAAACTAGAAAATCTTTCTTACGTCCTTAATTTGACATAAATTAGTACTTACCCCACTTTCCATTTCTTTTTTCATTGAAATAAGTGTGGGAGTTGTGTGATGTGGTATGAGATAGTAAAAAGAACCCAGCACTTTAGAGTGAGAAAGATTTGAGTTTAAAATTTGAACCTGGCATTTATTAACTATGTAACTTTGCTCAGTGTCTGGAGTGGACTGCCATTTCCTTCTCAGGGGGCTCCCGTATTCTTGCCTGGAGAATCCCATGGACATGGGGTCGCAAAGAGTCGGACACGACTGAGCAACTTCACTTTCACTTTTCAGACTGCTTAGAGGTACCCCGTAGGTCCTCGATTCTCTGCTTATTTCTACTATTTTCCTCTCCTTCATACTCATTAATACTTTCTGTTACTACATCTTTTCATTTACTTATTACTGTATCTAAACTGCTCTTAATCCTTTTCTGTTAATTTTTGCTTTAGTTGTCAAGCTTTTACCTCTAGAACTCCATATGGCTCTTTCAACAGGTTTTCCATTTATCTCCTCATTATATTGATGCTTTTCTTCAAACACTTGAAGTTCATTACAGCAACTGTTTTAACATCTTTGCCTTCAAATTTTATCATCTCTGTTGCTTGTGTAGCTGTTTCTGTTGACTGATTTTTCTCTTCGATGTGGATCACATTTCCCTGCTGCTTGGAATACCTCACAATTTTTTGTTGGATGCGGAAAAGTTCGAATGTTTCATTATTGAATGTTCAGATTTTGTTGTCTTTTTTAAAAAGAAAGCTGGATTTTGTTTTTTTATAGGTGGGTAATTTATTCAGTTTAGCTTGATCCATTCATGACTTGGTTTCAAATTTCGTTTAGATGGATACGGAGCTTCCCCAGTGGCTCAGTGGTAAAGAATCTGCCTGCAGTGCAGGAGACACAGGAGAGGCGGGTTTGATCCCTGGGTGAAGAAGATTCCCCAGAGGAGGACATGGCAACTCATTCTAGTATTCTTGCCTGGAGAACCCCACTGGAGAAGGACACTGGCTGGCTGCAGTCCATAGGACTGTGAAGAGTTGGACATGACTGAAGCAACTGACCACAGGCACACACATAGGTGGATATCAGGTTTTCTTTGCTCTAGAATAATTTAGTCCCACCACTAGGGTATCGTCCTTCTGGATCTTTACTAAATATCTCAAAGGTCTACACTCTAGGTAATTGGAACTCAAACATCTCCAAGTTTTGAGTGAGCTTTGGCATGATTTAACTCATGCTTCTGCAGCTTCTATTTTTCAGCCTTTGCAGATTTCGTGGGTTTTCAGTAGCTCTTTCTTCTCTGGAACTCTGTCCTGTAACTTCCAGCTGCCTTAGTCACTAAACTCTGAATTTTGGTATCTTGAATTAGCAACCTGATTACCTTGCTTGGTATTCCCCTTTCTACTCCAGTGTTCTGAATGTCCCTCTGAAAAGAAGCTGGTCAATTATAGGACTTAAATCTATTGTATTCTTTCTCTCAGAGATCACATTTTGGTGTTGCCTATAGTCCAATGTCTGAAAATCCCTTAATATATATTTGTCTAGTTTTCTAGTTGTTCATTGTAGGAAAGTAATTAAGTTATTGTTACTCTATCATAGCCACAGGTGGACATCTTAAGGTGAAGAAGAGTGAATGAATGAGAGATCTTTTCTCTCGTTGTTGTTGTTCAGTTGCTTGGTTGTGGTTGACTCTTTGTGACCCCATGGGCTGCAGCACACCAGACGTCCTTGTCTGTAACCATCTCCTGGAGCTTGTTCAAACTCATGTCCATTGAGTCAATGATGCCATCCAGCCATCTCATCCTCTGTTGTCCCCTTTTCCTCCTGCCCTCAATCATTCCCAGCATCAGGGTCTTTTCCAGTGAGTCAGCTCTTTGCATCAGGTGGCCAAAGTATTGGAGTCTCAGCTTTAGCATCAGTATCCTTTCAGTGAATATTCAGGATTGATTTCCCTTAAGATAGACTAGTTTGATCTCCTTGCAGTCCAAGTGACTCTCAGGAGTCTTCTCCAGCACCACAGTTGGAAAACATCGATTCTTCAATGCTCAGCCTTCTTTAAGGTCCAGCTCTCACATCCATACATGACTACTGGAAAAACCATAGCTTTGACTATATGGAACTTTGTTAGCAAAGTGATGTCTTTGCTTTTAAATATGCTGTCTAGGTTTGTCATAGCTTTTCTTCCAAGGAGCAGACATCTTTTAATTTCATGGCTGCAGTCACTGTCCACAGTGATTTTGAAGACTAAGAAAATAGTCTCACTGTTTTCATTCCTCCCCCCCTCATTTGCCATGAAATGATGGGACTGGATGTCATGATCTTAGTTTTTTGAATGTTCAGTTTTACTCAGTTTTATAGCTTTTTCACTCTCCTCTTTCAGTTTCATCAAGAGGGTCTTTAGTTCCTCTCCACTTTCTGCCATTAAAGTGGTATCATCTATGTGCACATCTGAGGTAATTGATATTTCTCCTGGCAAACTTGATTCTAGCTTGTGACTCATCCAGTCCACCATTTCGTGTGATGTGCTCTGCATATAAGTTAAATAAGCAGGGTGACAATATACAGCCTTGATGGATTCCTTTCCTGATTTTGAACCAGTCCGATGTTTCACATCTGATTTTGTTGCTTCTTGACCTGTATACAGGTTTCTCAGGAGGTAGGTAAGATGGTGTGGTATTCTCATCTCTTTCAGGACTTTCCACAGTTTGTTGTAACCCACACAGTCAAAGGCTCTAGCAGAGTCAATGAAACAGAAATAGATGCTTTTCTGGAAATCACTTGCTTTTTCTATGGTCCAGCGTATGTTGGCAATTTGATTTCTGGTTCCTCTGCCTTTTCTAAATCCAGCTTGTACATCTGGAAGTTTTTGGTTCACGTACTGTGGAAACCTAGCTTGAAGGATTTTGAGTAGTAACTTGCTAGCATATGAAATGGAGCTCACATTCTATTGACAGGAAATGGAAAAGAAAAAACACATAAGCAAGCAAATAGAGGAAAAAAATTAAAGTAAGAATAAGAATCATAATATAAAATAAAATAGAGTAGGATTTCAAAGTGATTTCTCTAGAAGGTAAATACTGGTTGAAGAAGTGAAAATTAAGATGAAATGTGAATGACAAGAGGTTAATATGTGAAGTTAAGTGCAGGAAAAGCTAGTGCAAAGGCCCCAAGCAAAGTGTGTTCTATAACAACCATCTCTCTCCCCAAGCAAAAGGAGGAAGAGAAAGTAAAAATTTAGCGTGACTGGGTGGAGCGCTGTAAGATATTCGGTGAGAGCAGGGACAAGATCATATGAGGCTTTGAAATCTATCACTGAAAGTCCTTTGGACAGTTAGGCAGTTTAGAAAACACTCTTTTTTTTTTTTAATATGTTAGTGTGGAGCTTTGACTTTTCCATATGTGATTTATGGATATCATTTTCTTCCTATGGCTGCACTCTCTTGGGTTATTAATCTACAACTGATTTTGGATGTCTGGAAACTCTGTGACCCAATGAACACAGTTATATGTCTTTCCCAGTCACTTCTTGGCTCATTTGCACCTGCCGAAAGATGGTATGCATTGGACAGCCATGCACCTTGCTGATAGTTACTATCCTAATCATCTCTCCCACTGGATTAAAAGATTTGTAATAAGTGATTCAAAGCTCTTTAGCCTATAATCAAAGTGTATACTACTCTTGTAGTATAGTGAGTGCATAGCCAGCTAGTTTCTATGCATATTACACAGTCACATTTACAATTCTAAGCTTCTAAGGGATGCAACAGTTTAGCTCTATCTACCCTTAATATTGCTGCTGTAATGGCAAGTGTGAAAATGCTTATTACATTGTTGTTGCTGGTGAAAAGCAGAAATGGTCAGAATCCCAACAAGGGTAACACCAGTTGTGAGTGATTCTATGTTAAGAAAGTGTTTTTTTTTCCCCCAGAACAACTATGAATGGAGAAAATGGAACATATTTTTGTGTCCATCTGTTTGTGGCACAGTTTAGAAAAATATTTTAAAGTGATTTGAGGACTAATTTTTGGGACTCCTCCACAGTTCCAAGTATTTCATAATTTGGCAGCCATTTAGAACACTTTGGATGCAATTGGCTTAAATAGCTCATTTATATTGGTTCCAGAATATTCAAATACCATTCCAAAGGGCAACATTCTATTCCTGCATGCACACTTCATAACCTCTGTTGTTAATGCAAAGAATCAAACACCTACACACTGATAGACCCATATGAGCTATTTGCATTATCATCCTCTGGAGTCTGTGGTAATTTTTCTTCCTTTTGGGTGACAGTTTTCAGCTTATCAAGAGATAACTTTGTATTGATGATGTGAGCAATTAAAGAGATAAGTGAAATTTGAATATTTGAAGGGAATGTCAGCTTCTAGATAAACCATGAGCTAGGCTTTCATAAAATCTCTGGTCCATGAATATCATGCAAGACTGGACAGAAATCCTAAAAATCGAATCTCTCATCTTCAGCTGCCGAAGGTAAACATTGCCTTAAGGAAATGGTTTTACAGTTTTATAAGGGCAATAATGTTTCTAAGAGAATTTCAGTCTCCTCTTAAGCATTTCAGCACAAGTGTAAAAGTTCATAGTCTGGCTCTGTTTCAAGATTTCTTGTTTGTAAAACTTTATTCTTCTTTATTCTTTACACAGAAAGAACAAAAGTGCTTTCAAAAGATTTATCTGTGAAGGATCCAAAAATGTATTTGGGAGGATTTTTATTCAGTGATTACCACTCACAGCTGTGATTTGGCAACTTTCTCATTTCCAAATATTTCATCACCTTTCTCTGGTTATGAAAAATAAGTTAGAAAGAGATCATATTTGTGAAATTTGCTGTCTTTCTTTAGTGTTAAGAGGGACTTCATGTGAGAATGACTGGGTGAGGCTCTAGATACAGATTTATCCAAGAAACTAAAAGTAGTCAAAGAATATTTGTTGAATTCCCATCACAAGTTAGGCATGATGAACAAGACACTATTCCTGCCTTCAAGTAGTTTTATTATGTATTGAGAAGTTGAAGCCTAAAAGGAAAATCCAGTACAGTCGAGCGTGTGTGTGTCTGTGTGTGGTGCGGTCAGAGGCAAGGCTTTCTGAGGGAAGCGTTTCTAAGCCAAGATCTGAATCATACCTGAGTGTTGGCTAACAGAGGAGTGGGAAGCTGAAGGGAAGCATGTCTCAGTAAAGAGGGCAGCGCGTGCGACAGTCTGGGGTGGAGAGAACGCGGTCCCTTCTGAGAACCGAGAGTAGTTCAGAGCAGTTCAAAGGCAGTGGTTCAAAACACAATGTCAGTTGTATATTGTGGAGACTGGTGTTTCAGTCAGCTCAGCCTGAGACAACAAAATAGGATAGACTGGGTAGCTTCAACGGCAACATTTGTTTCTCACAGTTCTGGAGGCTGGAAGTCAATGTGTCCACCCTAATAACCTCATTTAAATCTAAGAGCTTCCCAAAGGCCCTACCTCCTACAACACCGTATTAGTGGTTAGAATGTCAATCTATGAATTTTGGAAGGGGACATAAAAATATTGAGGATATCAAAGCATTAAATCATTGTTATATTATTATTTATTATTAATTTGTCAATAGTATATAGAACCTTATTGCTAAGTGCTCAATAAAAATCTTTGAGTGGAATAAGAAATCTGTATCTGTTCCCAGTTCTTCTCCCCTGAAACTTTAGAACTAGAATTTTAGATGTTCTTATTTTTGTTGTTGTTCATCTTCTTGAAGTCATTTTCTGGGGCTTCCCCAGTGGTTCAGAGGCAAGGAATCTGCCTGCAATGCAGAGTCTTAGGAGAAGTGAGTTGGATCGAAGATCCCCTGGAGGAGGGCATGGCAACCCACTCCAGCCTTCGTGCCTGGAGACTCCCAGGGACAGAGGAGTCTGGAGGGCTACAGTCCATAGGGTCTCAAAGAGTCAGACGTGACTGAAGCGACTGAGCACACAAGCAAAGTAATTTCTTAATATTTTCTCTGGTTTAGTGAGTAACGAATAATATCCAAGTTTTGACTGGAAAAGAATATGCAAACTCTGGAGAGGAATGTTTTCCTGAACCGGTGCTCTGCATAATAGGTGTAAGTGAGAGTCAGGGAAAACCACCTTGATCAAATATAGACAATCATACCCAGCTGTCTTCTTTCCTTCTTCCCTTTAATCTCAGTTTTCTTTAATAGTAAGAAAAGGTACACTGGAATGTAACTTGGCAAGAAAACGGTTTAGATCTGCTTATGTGGAGAATAACAAGGTTAGAGATTTTATCAGTCAAACAGGAGACAGTAACCGCACAATTATTTGAACTGAGAAGTTTTGATATATGAATTATTAACTATAACACAAGACTGATCTTTAAGATTTGAGAGAACGCTAAAGAATATCCAATGAGTCCATCCTAAAGGAAACCAGTCCTGGTTGTTCACTGGAATGTCTAATGTTGAAGCTGAAACTCCAATATTTTTACCATCTGATGCGAAGAACTGACTCATTTGAAAAGATCCTGATGTTGGGAAAGATTGAGGGCAGGAGGAGAAGGGGATGACGGAGGATGAGATGGCTGGATGGCATCACGGACTCGATGGACATGAGTCTGGATGAACTCTGGGAGTTGGCGGTGGACAGGGAGGCCTGGCGCGCTGCGATTCATGGGGTCGCAAAGAGTCGGACACGACTGAGTGACTGAACTGAACTGAAAGAATATCTGAGAGAGTACCAAAGAAGGGAAAAACTTGAAGGGGTGGCTCTCCCTAAGGCTAGGATTCAGAGCTCACTGGGAAAAGGAAGGTTGTAGCCTGCTAGATGACAGAGAAGTTGGTGGGGTTGCCTGGACCAGAGCTGGCCTACATTCCCCAGGCACCAAGGAGACATAGATGACCTGAGGCTGGGAGAGTGGGGACCTAAAGGAATAGAGTGTTAGAGTCAGCAGGCTGGCACAGATCTTGGGGTGGGAGATGTCTGGGTCGTGAGGGTCTCAGCAAGCTGGCCAGTGCACTGGGTTTGGAGCTGTGAGTTGAGCAAGTGGCTCCATGACACAGGCATGGCCAAGGGCAGGCCGTCCACTGAGTGTGGGTATCACCTCTGGCTCTGGACAGTGGGGCCAAGAAGAAAGAAACAGAAGTCACGCAGGAACAGGAAAGATGATCTCCCTTCTTCCATTATGGACATTATGTCCTTTCAGTCTTCTCTAATGAAGGGAAAAGAAGCCTTAGCCCTGTGTTCACTGCAAAGGGGGATTGCTCAGAGGGTCGGGCTCCATTGTCCAGGATGAGATAATGAAGGATATGTTTGGATCTGAGAGGCAGTAAATGAATAACTGTCACAAAGCTGAATGGAAGCTAAATTGACAAAGGAAATTCTCAATTTAATCTTTCTTTGACTAAGAGAAATATATATATGTCGTGTATATGCCTGCTATCCCTCTCACCATGGCGCCTTCTCCTACAATATGCCCTGAACTTGATTCTGAGACAATAAAGCTGTGGTGAAAATTGCCAATGACTTTGGCCCTTATTTTTTCTTTATTCTGCCCCCAACCTGTGTGTATATCTACAGACACACATCGCCTGAATTCTAAGCTCAGCTCTGTAGTTAGACTGGTAAATCTCTAAGACCCAATTGCCTATTTGTCAAAGAAAGAATTAAGTATGTCATCACAGTGTTATAAAGACTACAAAATAATGTTTGTGAAAACACAGTTTAGGCACTTAAGTAAATGTGGGTCAAATTCAAATTCCTTGTAATTTTCTAACTCAACAACTGTTGAATACAATAGTATATAAGTTGAAAGGATTGGATCTGGTTTTTAGCTTCTATACTTGGAGGAAACCATGGAAAATTCTAACGGAGGTAGCTTCAAGGAAATATTAGGAGCATATCTATGATTTGCAATTAAATTGATTTAGGTTTTATAAACTAATTGAAATCAAAAACTCATTTTCTAAAGGCCTCAAACTTATATGAGATAACAATTATTAATTGCTATTCTATTTACATAGATATTTGAACATTATAGTTTAGAGCTGATAAATCAATCAATCCCTCAATATGGTTGCTTTTAATAAGGTTTCCCACTTCAGCTGAGTAACTACCACTCTCATTCAATATGTACTCTTAGATACAAACACACACACACACACACACACACACACACACGCACAAACATGAGCAGGCATGATTTCTTCCAGTGAGAGTAAAATATTCTTTGTTGAAAAGTGAATGAAGTTGTTTCCCTTCCAAATTCCAGCACCAGTCATAGTCTCTGATTTTTATGACTTCTAGTTCTTGGTTCTTCCCAGTAATGAACCATATTATTGTGATCAAACTGTACCATTTCTTCTACCTTGAATTTCTCTGGAAAGTAATGCATCCATCAAGCTTCACTGATAATGCAAGCCAGAAATACTCTCTCAGTCCTTTGACTTTCCCTCATCCCTGAGAATGTGGTCTGCACACTTCTTTCATGGGTGCCTTCCTCATGCTTGTAGGCTTGGGTATATCTGTTGCATCCAATTAAATGCTCTTGAAAGGAGGGTCAAGATATCCTTTGTGTAAACACAATGTATTATGGTACACAATAGTTGGTGCCCAATGATACTTGTGGAGAAGGAAATGCAACCCACTCTAGTATTCTTTCCTAGAAAATCTTGTGGACAGAGGAGCCTGGTGGGCTGCTGTCTATGGGGTTGCGGAGTCGGACACGACTGAAGCAACTTAGCAGCAGCAGCAGCAGCAATGATACTTGATTATAGTATTAATAGTAATATCTGTTAATATGAGGGCAATTATATCAAACTTATAATAATAATAATATTGGCTACGTTTAAAAATTCTCAAAGTTAATACTTTCAAATGATTCAAACTTCAAAACGTGTGAAGGGCTGTACAGTGAAAATGCTCCCTCTTCCTCCTACCACTCAATCCCCTTCCAGATAAATTTCTTAGCTATTCTTGCAGAGAAATTTTATGTATATATAAGTTAAAAGATTATATATATATATTACTGTCATTATTTTTGGAGCAGTATCACCTTCTGCCTGTATTTTTTAATTGAGCAGCATTGCCTTCTGCCTATATTTTTTATAGCATTGTGTTGGATTCATGTGTGCAATATGACAGCTCTCTTTACACTACAGCATGCTCAGCAGTACAGTTGAGTCCGTTTATCCATTTATTCTCCTGTAGCTTCCCTGGTGGCTCAGAGGGTAAAGCACCCGCCTGCAATGCAGGTAGACCTGGGTTCCATCCCTGGGTCAGGAAGATCCTCTGGAGAAGGCAATGGCAGCCCACTCCAGTATCTTTGCCTGGAGAATCCCATGGATGGAGGAGCCTGGTGGGCTGCAGTCCATGGGATCGCAAAGAGTCAGACACGACTGAGCGACTTCACTTTCCCTTTCACTTTCTCGTCTGGTAACCACTATTCTTATTACCCTAATTTTTAAAGGTATTCATCACTTTGCTTTTTCATCTTAACAATACATTTAGGATACCTTTACAAATAACATAAAAATAATTAGAACTAATGCTTATTTACTTTACCAGATTTTTTCTCAATGTTTTATATGTATTAACTTATTTAATCACTGTGGGCTTCCCAGATGGCACAGTAGTAAAGATTCTGCCTACCAATGCAAGAGATGCAAGAGACATGTGTTCAATCCCTGGGTTGGGAAGATTTATAGGAACTCTAAAAGATAAGCAGTATTATTAGCCCTCTTTTGCTAAAGGAGAAACTGAGGCACCAAGCAGTCAGGCAAACTGCCCAAGAACACGTGGTTACTAAGTAGCACAACTTAATACTGGAATAGTGGCAGGAGGAGCTCTACGATTCGTGTTTTTATTAATACCATATGCTTCGCCGACATTTACAGAACTTCCTCCTTCTTGTTTACAAAAGGGTGGACTGAATTGAATATTGGATATTTAACCACCCCCTTTTAAAAAATACTCACTCTATGCCAGGAACAGGGCCAAGCGCATTGCATGACTTCAGGAGGCATGATCCACATGGAACTCTCTACGGATGTCGCTCTTGGAGTTGTGTGACACGGTTACCCTGAGAGGCACCTTCTAATAACTCATGGAGAAAACTAAGATTGGTAGTTTGCCCAAGATTATACACAGGATTTGTAAGTTGTAGGATTGGAAACTGAACATTATCTACCTGACATCCAAAGTGATACCCTTAGCCGCTACACTTTACTTCCTCCATCGCAAAGAGAAAAATTTGTCGTTTAGGTTGTAGATGATGTTGAAGAAAAAAACAGCAGTGCCATCTTTGCTCAGTTTCCCTTACAATGACCACATGGATTCTCTAAAGATAGGTCTTTTCCTACCCATTGCTCCCTCTGAACTTGCTTTATCTACTCCATTCTTATGCTTCAGTCATAAGATATCGGAAGGACTCATTTGGGTAGTACAGATGTTCAGTTTAAAATATGGATTCTGGTTCATTCAGACAATTGGCTTTTCAGGCCACACTTCTCAGATAGCGTGAGAGAGGTAATGACAAACTTCACTTAGAATTTAAAGCAATATATATATATATATATATATATATATATATATATATTTTCCCCTGATCTGNATCTGGTTCAGCTCTGATGGCCTGTGCCCTGGTTGGGGGTTAACTCTTCTTTGGGTTACATGTGGATGACTCATAATTCTAGAAATCGATGGAAATTTGTTAAGTGCCTGAGCAGCCTTTTGAACTCCCCCTTCAACCTTTGAAGGGATTACTCTTCTGGGGGGAAATGAGCAGATGGTGCCTAAAGTAGTTGGCCAAATTTCTCTAGCAGTGGTATTTCTTGAATCTGTCATGGGCCAGAGCATCTGTCAGGAGGAAGAATTACGCTTCTGTGCTTCTCTCCTTAGACGATTAATCACATCTCTCGTCCATTTCTCACTGTTCAGTGTGCTGTCTTTTTTTCAAAACCTAGTCCTGGAAGATTTCAGTGACTCTCTGACATAATGCAAAAAAAGACACTACAACAATAACATTGAGAGTCCTGTGAGACAGAGAGAGATTGCGCTAGAAGAGAGGCTGACGTTTGTTCAGTTATTTCTGACAAGAAGATTATTTAGAGCTAGTCACTTCATCTCAAGGGTATTATGATCTATGATGACATCTTAGTAAAGGGGAAAAAAAAAGAAACCCTAATATGCTATGAAAACTTCACAGCATCATTCTCCTCCGTCACCCTGACTTATTTCCAGTCTACATCCAGATGTTTGCACAGTGAAGGAAACCGACCATTCATTCTTTGCTCTGTGTTGTTATTACTACATGAGGCGTCTGTGTCAGAGATCAGGTGCCCAAATACAACGGTATTTGTAATATTGGCTAGATCAGTTAAGACAGTGATGTTAAATGCCCATGACTGTGCTTTGACCACGGTAACTGAAGAAAGGACAGAAGACGTGCTTGAAGTTGGAACAGTCACAGTCTGAACAGTGAAACCATTGGTCATGGATGTAGACATAGTCTGTTCAAGTCAGGTATTGCAAGGATAGAATGAACAACTCCACTCCACGTGTTGAAAATCAGGCTATGTTTTGTATCCTAGGCATCCAGCAATTGTGCTTTTCAGATACTATCTCAATGGCCCCAAGCTCTTTAGCCAAAGTCATAAATTTTAGATGTTTCTGCATAGCACTGGAGCGGTCTGGCTGAGGCTGTAAACGGGTTGAGCTAAGCCGACAGGCTGTTCCCGTACATTTGAATTGAAACTGAAGCGCTGTCCCTGGGAATAGGGCAAGGCAGATGATACAGTTTAATTTTTCTTTTTCTCTTTGACAAATCCTATGTTCATTGTTGTCACTGTTATTGTTTTGTTTGTATATATTTTTAGAAAGATTTTATATTCTTGAACTCATCTTGGAATAGAGAGCATATGTATGACAAAAGGAAGCAACAGAAACTAGCCAGGGAAAGTGTGGAAAGAAAATCAACAGAGTTGATATTGCTAAGAGAGCTCTTTAAAATGGAGTCAGGAGGCTGCTGAGTAGGTGTGACTTATGAAATCTGATCCTTTGACTACTTAATGTCCTAATGGAGACATCCAGAAAATCTTCCAGAAACTCAAGATACTTATTGGAACCTTACCCTAAAACAACCTGTGACAACTATCCCTTGAGAAATGTTTCCTTTTTATGTCAGAGTACAGCTTTGTGGCTTTTGCCTTTGTAAGTCCCTGACTCTTTCTCTTCCTTGGAACATGCTTTTTTGTCTTACCCTAATGTGTGTCTCCTGAGCTTCAGTTCTTAAGACCACAAATAAACTGCTTTATTTGCAACTCTCTGCATTATTTTGGTCGACAATATCTAATATATCATGCTATATTAGAAAGCAAAAGGACTTGTTTCCTATTCCTCCGTTCCTTGGAGACTTTACCAAAATGATACGTAACTATATCCTCTTCTCCATAAACAATGGAGGCTCTAGATTTCTGTACAAAAAAGGGCTTAGGGGCACGAGCTAGGTGGAATTATTGGGAGTAGGAGGCTAGAGAGCTTGCCTTGAAGTTCTACTAGCTCAGTGTGATTTACTTACATTTTGTATTACAGACAAATGCAGCAAAAATTATGAGAGTCTTTTATTATGTGTAAGATTAAGGCAATGTCAATTGTTTATATCAAATAATATTAGTAATGACTATTAATGTAATGAGTATAATCATTGTCTCATCCGGAATGACTCTCAGGGATGGTGGGTCTAGCAGAGCCAGTTTCCCGAGGTCGCCCTCTCTGTTTCTAACCCTTTTCGTGAGATCGTCCACATTGTTCTCACTCCCATCCCAAAGGCATCCCCTCTACCCCGTGCTTCCGCTGCACTGAAATACTTTTCTGTTGTAGCTCTTATCCCTTAGGGTTGTAATTATTAGTCTATTCCTTCCACTAGAGTATTTTCTCTTCAAGGGCAGGAGCCTTATCCTATTCATTTTTACATTCGTGGCACACACACACGTGTGTGTGTGTGTGTGTGTGTGTGTGTGTGTGTGTGTGAATGTGTGCAAGTGTGTGCATGCGCTAAGTCGCTTCAGTCATGTCTGCCTCTTTGCGACCCTAGGGATCATGGCCCTCCAGACTCTGTCCTGTGAACCTCCAGAGTATCGGAGAACACTGGAGTGGGTCGCCATGCCTTCCTCCAGGGGATCTTCCCGACTCAGGGATGGAAACTGGGTCTCCGGCATTGGCAGGTGGGTTCTTCACCACTAGCGCCACCTGGGAAGACTCACAGCACATTGGCTACGCTCCATGTCAATACTGATTAATCAGATATAGAAAATGAATGAAAGTTTGGATCTGTCTCTGGGATGACAGTGTCCAGAGCTCTGCTTACCCCTTCCTCAGTGAAACTGATAAATTTTTTTTTTTTTTAAAGAAAAACCAACCATTCAGAGCTTCTGGAAATGGTCCTAAGGACAAATAGCAAATGAAACATCTACTTAAGATCTATCAACATTCAGTAAAAAAAGGGGAGAGTTTGTGATATTTGAACCAAGACTGCTCCCTCTTTTCCTCTCTCTCTGCTCAGCAAGATGAAGAGTCTACTCCAGACTCCTGAGCCCAAGAAGACAGGACCAATTCTTATCCCAGCTTCTAGTCCAAGGGCTTTTTTCCCTGGAGGAGAAGCTTATCCTGGCTCTGGCGACCTGTTGCTGAGATTAAACTCCAGGTGGTTGCTCATGAGAGGTGGGACTCTCATTTTCCAACCAGCACTACTTACGAAATGGAGGTTCTACCTTGAGTACAAAACAGTGAAAACACTGGGATCCTGATCGTCCTTGCCCTAGCTCATCAAGCAGTGGTTCCGTGCAAGGAGAGGTGAGCTGAGCGGTCCTTGACTCCTGCCCACCTACCACCTCCATACCAAGTCCTCAGCTTCTACAGTGGGGTAGTCATGCAGAGAGATGCTTGACTCCCTGGTCAAGCTTCAGGGTGGTGACAGGGACTGTTACACCCCAGCTCCAGAGCCCTGGCTAAGAGAGCTTGCCTGAGAGAGAATCAGGCCACAAAACATACAGCTTTTAATTGTCTTCCCAAGGGAACTGACTTCATTTGGAACAGCATAAAGAAGTTCAAGCCTAAGAACACTGTAAAGAGATCTTCAGTTCAGTTCAATTCAGTGGCTCAGTCGTGTCTGACTCTTTGCAACCCCATGGACTGCAGCATGCCAGGGCTCCCTGTCCATCGCCAGCTCCTGGAGCTTGATCAGACTCATGTCCATTGGTGATGCCATCCAAAGATCCAAAGAGATCTTGGATCCAAAGAGATCTTGGTGAAAGGCAATTGGGAGTTGATTCTTAGATTTAATGACAGTATAGCCTAGACTGTTGGCTGACAAGTTTGTAGGAGGGAACTAGAGAATAGAACAGCTGGGAGAAGCCTTCCAGGGTTAGAACAAATATCAAATACTGACCAGAGAATTTGTTTCTTCAAAGGAGGCAATGTTTAATTGGATTAGTTCATAGAACAACAGAGCAATCAGCTGGCGATTAATGGAATTTAACAGCTGGTTGTGGTCAGTGAAAGAGAGGATGAGAACCATACACATACTGTCATCCCAGAGAGACTGTGTGCATACCTAAGTGGTGCCTTCCTGCAAAACAACCACAAAATTTGAACATTGAATCTGTGTGTGTGAGTGGGTGGATGGGTGGGGGGGGGTGAAGGTCGGTATGCATGGGGAATAGACTATATTAAATAATCTAGCCAGTTATTGAACAAATTTTAAAAATGATAATAACAAGCCCTGAAATAGAGGTAATCAATACCGAGTTTCTACACTATATAACCTAAAATTTTCAGTTTCTTAAAAAAATTGACAAGGCGTGCAAAGAAACCAGATAAAAGCAAATAAAAAACAAGCAACAAAAAGTCTCTGAGACTGACCAGATATGCTTTCATATCTACTTTTTAGTCCCCAGATTTTCATTTGTTCTTTACTATCATTTTTACCTCTCTATTGATAGTTTCTGTTTGATGAGCTTGGCCATCATGCCTTCCTTTGCTTCTTTAATTATGCTTTCCATTGGTTCTGTGACCATATTTCTAATGACTCCTTTGAAGCCTTTTATGTGAAATCTGATATCTTTCATGCTCTGGGCAGTCTTCTCAAAATACGGAGCCAAGAAGACAAAGCACCCAAATTAGAAGATGACCAAAAGAACTCATAAACTTGCTAGTATTCCGCTACTTCATAGCTATGGTGAGGTGAGGTGAGGTGAAGTCACTCAGTCGTGTTCGACTCTTTGCGACCCCGTGGACTAAACCCACTTTATAATCCAGTTTTATTTTTCTATGGATCTGAAGACTATAATTCTATTATGATTCTCAGGGCCAAATTCATTCAAAAATATTTTCATATACTGTCACATTGTTGAAGCTTTTCTGCCAACCTCTTTTCTTGGCCACCTTATAGGCTACAAAATTCTGAGTTTTCTTACTACATGAATTAAATATGAGATTTCACTGAATATATTTTTAAAAGTGCCAACAAAGCATGATTTTTTTTGAGAGGATGTCTTCCTGCTTGGAAACCCAAGTCCAGTTACTCCAAATGAAATGTAGATGGGAATTTCTAACAAAACATATTTAAAAATGAGATTTACTCTACTTATAAGTATTAGGCTACAGTAGTAAAACTGGAACTAACTATATTTATTATATAACTTTGACTTCATCAAAGTTGAAGATATTTTTAAATGACATAGAGAAATATATAACCTATGTATGTTTGTGTATATGATTAGGGACGTCCCTGGTGGCTTAGAGGGTAAAGCGTCCGCATATATCTTAGAATGCTATTCTGTCTATCTAAAATACTTATTTGGAGAGGGAGAGGGTGGGTTGGTTTGGGAGAATGGCATAAAAACATGTATACTATCATGTAAAAATAAAATAAAATAAAATAAAAGAATTTAAAAAAAAATAAAAAAAATAAAAAAATAAAATGTCAATACTACACAAAGCAAAAAAAAAATACTTATTTGGTTTCTCATCTTTAGGAGTTAAGATTATTTTCACGTATATACAAAAGAGAGTATTCAATTAAAAAAGAACAATATGTGGTGATTCTTGATTTGTATAGCTCACCAAGATATTCTGTGGAGTTCAGTTCAGTCACTCAGTCGTGTCTGACTTTTTGTGACCCCAAGATGTTCTGCTATATCCCAGTTTATTTTGTACTTTTTATTATACAACAAACATCATCACTATCACATTAGTGTCTTTGACCCTCTTAAACAAATACATACTTATCAGAAAGTATCAGTACACATCCTTAAAATATGGTAGGACAGAGAAAAAAAGTTAAGATTTTTATGTTAACAGAGACTTTTACAAAACCTGATAGAATTCTTCAGCATGTTTTCAATCATAATTACTTTCTCAAAGGCAATTTTTTTTCAGAGTACATCATGAGAAACGCTGGGCTAGATGAAGCACAAGCTGGAATCAAGATTGCTGGGAGAAATGTCAGTAACCTCAGATATGCAGATGACACCACCCTTATAGCAGAAAAGGAAGAACTAAAGAGCCTCTTGACAAAAGTGAAAGAAGAGAGTGAAAAAGTTGGCTTAGAGCTCAACATTCAGTAAACTAACATCATGGCATCTGGTCCCATCACTTCATGGCAAACAGATGGAGAAACAGTGGAAACAGTCAGACTTTATATTTTTGGGCTCCCAAATCACTGCAGATGGTGATTGCAGCCATGAAATTAAAAGACACTTGCTCCTTGGAGACAAGTTATGACCAACCTAGACAGCATTTTAAAAAACAGAGACATTACTTTGCCAACAAAAGTCCATCTAGTCAAGGCTATGATTTTTCCAGTGGTCATGTATGGATGTGAGAGTTGGATCGTGAAGAAAGATGAGTGCCAAAGAATTGATAGTTTTGAACTGTGATGTTGGAGAAGACTCTTGAGAGTCCCTTGGACAGCAAGGAGATACAAACAGTCTGTCCTAAAGGAAAACAGTCCTGAATATTCATTGGAAGGACTGATGCTGAAACTGAGACTCCAATACTTTGGCCACCTGATGCAAGGAGCTGACTCATTGGAAAAGACCCTGATGCTGGGAAAGATTGAGGGCAAGAGGAGAAGGGGACGACAGAGGATGAGACGGTTGGATGGCATCACTGACTCCATGGACTTGAGTTTGAGCAAACTCTGGTATTTGGTGATGGACAGGGAGGCCTGGTGTGCTGCAGTCCATGGAGTCACACAAGTGAGCAACTGAACTGAACTGAGGTAATTTTTTGGTATATCTCATTAATTGAATATTAAATACTCAATATTAAGTAAACAAATCTCAATAATAAATGGACAAAACTTTGAATAAATAGTACAAGTCAGCATTTTTAGGTGTATATTCAAAGACTTTTTACAAATGTCCACAATCATGAAAACACTACTACAAACAAGGTATAGAGTAATTTAATCTCTTCTAAAGTTTTACCAACGTCCCTTTGCATTTGGTCTCCTCTTCCCACTCTGGTTCCTGACATCTACTAATCCAATTTCATTTCTGGAGTTTTTCCATTTCAAGAATGTCATATGAATGGAATCAGATAGAGTTATCAGAACTTTTATCTTGTCCAAAACATCCATGACCAAATGTCCTGCAAGGGTGTGGCCAAGTCCTAGTAAGACTTTGAAGCAACTGGAACTTTCATTGCTAGTTCAGTTCAGTCGCTCAGTCGTGTCCAACTCTTTGTGACCCCATGAATCGCAGCATGCCAGGCCTCCCTGTTCATTGCCATCTCTCAGAGTTCACTCAGACTCATCTCCATCGAGTCCGTGATGCCATCCAGCCATCTCATCCTCGGTCATCCCCTTCTCCTCCTGCCCCTAGCATCAGAATCTTTTCCAGTGAGTGAACTCTTCCCATGAGGTAGCCAAAGTACTGGAGTTTCAGCTTTAGCATCATTTCTTCCAAAGAAATCCCAGGGCTGATCTCCTTCAGAATGGACTGGTTGGATCTCCTTGCAGTCCAAGGGACTTCAAGAGTCTTCTCCAACACCATAGTTCAAAAGCATCAATTCTTCAGTGCTCAGCCTTCTTCACAGTCCAACTCTCACATCCATACATGGCCACAGGAAAAACCATAGCCTTGACTAGATGGACCTTAGTCGGCAAAGTAATATCTCTGCTTTTGAATATACTATCTAGCTTGGTCATAACTTTTCTTCCAAGGAGTAAGCGTCTTCTAATTTCATGGCTGCAGTCACCACCTGCAGTGATTTTTTGGAACCCCAAAAAATAAAATCTGACACTGTTTCCCCACCTATTTCCCATGAAGTGATGGGACCAGATGCCATGATCTTCGTTTACTGAATGTTGAGCTTTAGGCCAACTTTTCACTCTCCTCTTTCACCTTCATCAAGAGGCTTTTTAGCTCCTCTTCACTTTCTGCCATAAGGGTGGTGTCATCTGCATATCTGAGGTTATTGATATTTCTCCTGACAATCTTGATTCCAGCTTGTGCTTCTTCCAGTCCAGCGTTTCTCATGATGTACTCTGCATAGAAGTTAAATAAGCAAGGTGATAATATACAGCCTTAATGTGCTCCTTTTCCTATTTGGAACCAGTCTGTCGTTCCATGTCCAGTTCTAACTGTTGCTTTCTGACCTGCATACAGATTTCTCAAGAGGCAGGTTAGGTGGTCTGGTATTCCCATCTCTTTCAGAATTTTCCACAGTTTACTGTGATTCACACAGTCAAAGGCTTTGGCATA
>SJYF01001616.1:3736997-3755519 GCA_006410515.1 Procapra przewalskii
TGTCTGGCTCTAGATGAGTGATCACATCATCATGATTATCTGGGTCATGAAGATCTTTTTTTTTTTTTTTTTTTACAGTTCTGTGTATTCTTGCCACATCTTCTTAATATCTTCTGCTTCTGTTAGGTCCAGACCATTTCTGTCCTTTATCGAGCCCATCTTTGCATGAAAATTTCCCTTGGTATCTCTAATTTTCTTGAAGAGATCTCTAGTCTTTCCCATTCTGTTCTTTTCCTCTATTTCTTTGCGTTGATCTCTGAAGAAGGCTTTCTTATCTCTTCTTGCTATTCTCTGGAACTCTGCATTCAGATGCCTATATCTTTCCTTTTCTCTTTTGGTTTTCGCCTCTCTTCTTTTCACAGCTATTTGTAAGGCCTCCCTAGACAGCCATTTTGCTTTTTTGCGTTTCTTTTTCATGGGGATGGTCTTGATCCCTGTTTCTTGTACAGTGTCACAAACTTCATTCCGTAGTTCATCAGGCACTCTATCTACAGATTTGGGCCCTTAAATCTATTTCTCACTTCCACTGTTTAATCATAAGGGATTTGATTTAGGTCATACCTGAATGGTCTAGCCTTGGAATGCGGAATGAAGCAGGGCAAAGACTAATAGAGTTTTGCCAAGAAAATGCACTGGTCATAGCAAACACCCTCTTCCAACAACACAAGAGAAGACTACCCATGGATCTCACCAGATGGTCAATAGTGAAATCAGATTGATTATATTTTGTGCAGCCAAAGATAGAGAAGCTCTATACAGTCAACAAAAACAAAACCAGGAGCTGACTGTGGCTCAAATCACGAACTCTTTATTACCAAATTCATTGCTAGAGGGAATGTGAATGGTATAGCTACTTTGGAAAATTGTTTTGCAGTTTCTTATCAGACATGACTTAGCAACTAAACAACTACATAAAATTATAAACATGCACTATTTCAATCACTTCTCCTACAGCTAGTTTAGCAAATGGCTCCACCTAGTGGAAATAAATGCTTATTAAATCTAAATTTACATATTTTATTTAGAATTGCAGTGTATCACTTTTATCCTGTTTTTTAATTTAGACATTCTTCTTTTATTTTGGATCCTTTCTATGTGGTAGTTAAGGAGCTCAAGGTAAAAATCCCCAAAGGTAATTGGTATATAACATAAAATATTTCTACATATTTTCTTTTCTTTTTAAGAAATATTCTGCATATGCATTTTTCATTACGGTAAAATATAAAATCCACCATTTTAGCCATTTTAAGTGTACAGTTCAGTGGCATTAAATATGTTCATAATGATGTGCAACCATCATCACTATCCGTGTTCAGAGCTTTTCATCACCAATTGAAACCTGTATCCATTAAACATTAACTCCATATCCACTCCTTCCCTCAGACTCTGGTTATCTCTGTTCAATTTTCTGCCTCTGTGAATGTGAACAATAATATTTTTCTAGCTTTACTGAGATACAATTAACATTTAATATTGTGTAAATTTAGGGTGTATAATGTGCTGATTTGATACATTTATATATTGCAAAATGATTATCTCTATAGCACTGGTACCATACCTGTAATGTCACATAGTTACCAAGTTTTTGTTGCTACATACTATTTTCTCAGTAGAGGAAAGATTTTGAGGGAAAGTGCTGTATAACTTGGGGTAAATCCCAGACACAGTAATAAAAATATTGTTTTCTCAAAGGTAACATGGTAAGTTGGAATAAAGGCTGAGAAAGCAAGAAAACCTTAGGCCTTTTTTTTTTTAATATTAAAAAAAATTGTCTCTGCTGGGTCTTTACTGCTTTGTCCAATTTCGGAGACTGCGGGCTGCTCTTGCTTGCAGTAGGCGGTGTGATGCTTCCCGTTTCGGCGGCTTCTCTTTTGCAGCACAGGCTCTAGACACACAGGGCTTCAGCAGCTGTAGCAGAGAGGCTACATGCGGAGTCTTCCTGGATCAGGAACTGAACCTGTGTCTCGTGCACTGGCAGGCAGATATTTATTCACTGTGTCACCAGTGAAAACCAGTCTTAGGCTTTTAAATTTAAAAAAAAATCTACTTTGTATATTAGTAGTCATATTAGTACATAAAGTGAATATATGGAGAGATAATTATGTGATTCTCTGATTTTGCTACATCATTCATTTATTAATTTATCGTTCAACTTTTAATTCAGCATTTTAACATGTACCACACACAATACTAGGCTCAGCAAATGCAAAGGGTAACATAAGGGTCGGTTCCTATCCTCTAGGGTTCACACATATTCTGGGACCAACAGTAACAGTCCATAAAAACTTAAAAAATTCAATAAAATGCATGAAGGATAAAACACTGGTAGATAAAACATTCTACAAACAGCGGTATAATTGTAGATACACTGAATCTCAAAAATTAATTTTCTAATAAAATGTTATAAATAAATATGTAAATAAACATGAAATTTGTGTTTGATCTAAAATGTATAATTGCAAGAAAGCCTATGTTAATTTTTAAAAAAGGTAAAGTTTTTCTATGCAGTATTACTAGACTCATAAATTACTTTGAGAAACCATTCTTTTCAGTTAATTTAGTAGAACCACTTTTAATACAACATTCACTATAGCAAACAAAGCACTAAGCACTTTTTATATAAGAAATCAAATGCAATTTGAGGGTAAAAGCTTCCCACATAGCTCAGTCAGTAAAGCATTTGTCTGCAATGCGGGAAACCTGGGTTGAATTCCTGGTTCGGGAAGTTACCCTGGAGAAGGAAATGGCAACCCACCCCAGTATTCTTGCCTGGAGAATCCCATGGATAGAAGAACCTGGCAGGCTACAGTCCATGGGATCACAAGAGTTGGACATGACTTAGTGCTATCTTTCTTTTCTTTGAGGGTAAAAACATCATGTTTTTAAAAATTTATTTAAAAACTCTTTAAGTTATCTTAAGCTAATAATGTGAAGAACTAGAAATATCAATTATTTCAATGTACTTCTTTGACTCTTTTTAATGAAGCACTCTTCCATCCAAAGAAAAGAGAGTGTTTTCTTCAATGGCCGGATATGCTCAGTCACATACGTTAAGAAACACTTGGGTAGAGGAAAATGTCAGGAGTTTGTTGATTAGGTATCAGGCCATTGTTTTTCGTCTATGTTTGTGTTGTAAACAGTGCATTTTAGAAGGCATCCATCTTTGAAAAAAGGAAAACATTTATTATGCTACATTCTATACCATAAGATTTTAAGAAACATATTCAATAGATTTCATAAATTGGATAAAGTACTTTCCGAGAGGAACAGGATGCAAAATTTCCTCACATAAAGACTGAGTGTGAGAGAGAAAACCATTAACATAAATCTTTGGGATCCCTTCTTGAGTCTGGGGGTGCTCTTATCGGTGGTCAGCTGCTCCTTGTTTTTCTAAGATTTGCTGCAGCCAGGAGCTCTTTTCATGCTCAGTTCAGAATGGTCCTCCTGCATGGTTGGAAAGCTTCATGTTCCTCATGTCTCCTAGCAGCTTGGGGGGAGAAGGAAATGGCACCCCACTCCAGAGTTCTTACCTAGAGGGTCCCATGGACAGAGCAGCCTGGTGGGCTGCTGTCCATGGGGTTGCAGAGTTGGACACGACTGAAGCGACTTGGCAGCAGCAGCAGCAGCTTGGGTCCCTGGAGAGCAGTGCTGGGCAAGATCACGGTGTTTTTCCCACTGTGGCCAAGAGTTGTCAAGAGCTAAATTGTTCCTCATCTTGTTTAAAAAGACATTGTGCAGAACTACTGACTATACTGCTCAGATTTAATCTGACATAACTATATCAAGTATCTAGAGCATATTAACATTTTGACTTGTTTATTAATTTATAGCCTGCTTCTTTTCTATAGAATGTCAATTGATGTAATAAACCACTCAGTACCATTTTGTTTCAGCTCTTACAATAGGTGGATAAAAAGATGCAATTTCAGACTTTTTGGGGAATGATTTCTATGCCTTATTAAAGAGGAACCTTTATGTACATCAAGCATGGTTAGTTATGAATTGCAGGAGATTTTAACCATAAGCCTTTACCTTATCATATATTAATAATCTGTGTCCTTACTGTGGTAACAGTTCTGTATAAAAACAGTACATGGTTTCTCATAGGCTACAGCCTTATACCTCCTGTGACTGCACTGGTGATCTCTGCTCTCAGGAACTACAGTTTAATCAGGACTGTATCCTGCTCCAACTTTAGTAACGGAAAAGTTTTTCTAATGTAACTTAATGAATTTATGTTTTACAACTTTCTCCCCTCAAAGGAAGTCAATGTACGTTTTGTTACAACATGCTTTCAACATTCTGGTGATGAAAGAGGCAAAGCTAGATTTTCATAATCTACAAATGGGGAACCTGATGTATGTTGAGGTTAAGTGGTTTACCAGTCATCACCCAGGGGTGCAGGTCTGACTCTCTTACCTGCATTTCCTTTTTACTCACTCAAACCATGTTCTTCACACATGATAGACCCACAGAAATCTCTTGTTTTTATTTCTTAGCCCCAGAGTTTCTGATTACTTAAATTCTACAAGTCAGTGTGCAAAAAGGATGATGCTGTTGAAGAGAATGACTTTTCTGCACCTGTTTTATACTGCAGTGTTTTGGAAATAAACAGCATTTCCCTAAAGCTGTGTGTTTAAATTTGTCTTGCTAAATATGACTTTTATTTGTGTCTGCTTGGTCATCAAAATCATTATCTGCTTTTTCCTGCCAGTGATGGAGGAAAAACAACATCCTAAATGGGTTGAGTAGGATAATTTTTATCTGAAGAAAAGTTCTTAATTGCAAAGATTTGTGCAGTAGTGACAGGAACAGATAAAGAAGCTCATGAAAAGTTGGTAAACTTGATGTTGAAACGAGTAACTCAAATTCTGATTGGTGGCTGCTAGAGAGACTGGAGTTTCTTCTGTGTTGATAGAAAGAAAATGGTTCAGCCGGCACGACCCAGTTATGGTTCTCCAGAAGAGGGCACCAGTTTCCAAGAACAGAATCAAAGGAGGCCTGCGTTCCTGCTTAGTCTCTGCAACCCGGTGGACCGTAGCCCTCCAGGCTCTCTCCATGGGACTTTCCTGGTAGGAATACTGGAGTGGGTTGCCATTTCTTACTCCAGGGGATCTTCCCCACCCAGGTATCAAACCCACGTCTCCTATGTCTCCTGCATTGCAGGCGGATTCTTTTACAGCTGAGCCACTGGGAAAGTTCCCAGAATTGAAGGATAAAAGAATCTAAATCAAGATAGGGATAAAGTCAGCCTTCTGGCCCTTCATGACTGAGGCTTTTTTCTCAATGAAGGAGAGTACTGAAAATTAATACCAAACTGTAAATTATACTACTATAATTTAAGTTTATTAAAGCATTGTGCAGTGAAACTTGTGATATTAAGGGTTTTTTTGGTTATAAAAATCAGTCTTTTGTTGATGTTTCCAAAAATCATACGTGAAAGTGCTAGAAAATTTGACTTAGTCTGAACCAAGTAGACTAGGCATTAAGGCACTTTCCTAAGCACCAGCTTGCAGTGATCTCATCATAAAAGAAATCATTTCATGAACAGTTCCTTTTCGACTTAACACATAGGTGGTTATTTTATAGGGGCCCTTGTCCTAGTTAGTGAAAGTGCTCTTTATTAATTTTTCTCTCATTTAAAAACTTTGATTATAATGGACAACTGAGTGATTACTATGATTACTACTTTAAAACTATTTAAATACTGTAAATGTGATATTGGGACTAATTTTTGCCTTTTATATTCCAAAACTTGAGACACTTGATTTTTCTTTCCCAGCTCTTATTCAAAATGGATCTTGGTTCTGAATCAGGTACTGTTCAGTAAAACATGAACTGTTTGTACCAAAACTCAGCAAATATGTGTGGGGCACCAACTCATTTAAGCTATTGTCCTAAGAGCAGGGGTGCTAAGGTTATTAAGGTTATTAAGCCATTTGAATAAATTTCTCCAGGTACAGACACTTTTGATGTGATTATTTTTAACTGCAAAGGTCAATCAGTTCAAACAGTTGATGAGTTCAACCTTCCAATTAGGAAATCTCTCTCTTTGAAAAAATGAATTATTTGGCTGACTCACTTGACAGCTTACTTTTAGAAAAGTGACTAACTTGGGCCTTATGTGTAAGTATAACCTCAATTGTCAGAGCTCATTCTCAACTGAATCAGGTACACAGAGGCCTTGAAAGTTTTCTCTTTTCCTTTATGCTCTCTTGATCAGCTGTTGCCTTTCATTCCTACACAGACTGGGGATTTTAGTTCTGAAATGGCTTAGCAACTATTGTCTAAGTTTACAGACCATGCACCTGTGCAGATAACTCAGGTTCTAGCAGGTAAATCCCATACATAAATACAGTGACAGGCACATGCACCAACTCCCTCTTTCCCGGCTGGAACCAGGGATGGTACAGAGGATAAAAAGGAAAAGAAGTTTCCTGCTGGCCAGAAACCCTTAAGAAAAAGCGAAAGAGAAAGTGCCTAAAAAAGTTTTCCCAAAAGATGCTTCCGAAAGGCAAGGAGGAAGCTTTCAATGAAAAAGCTAAGCAGATATATAGAACTGAAATTCGAATGGCTAGGATGGCATGAAGAGCCGGCAACGTCTGTGTAGCTGTGGAACCCAAACTGGTATTTGTCATCAGGATCAGAGCTACCAACCGTGTGAGCCTGAAGGTTCGAAAGGTGTTACAGCTCCTTCGCCTCCCTTGGATCTTCAGTCACACCTTTGTGAAGCTCAGCAAGGCATCAATAGTGGAGCCATAGTGGCTCAGTCATGTCTGACTCTTTGCGAGCCCATGGACCACAGCACACCAGTATTCCCCATCCATCATCAACTCCTGGAGCTCACTCAAACTCGTGTCCATTGAGTTGGTGATGCCATCCAACCATCTCATCCTCTGTCATCCCCTTATCCTCCTGCCTTCAATCTTTCTCAGCATCAGGGTCTTTTCCAATGAGTCAGTTCTTTGCATCAGGTGGCCAAATACTGGAGTTTCAGCTTCAGTATCAGTCCTTCCAGTGAATATTCAGGACTGATTTCCTTTAGGATGGACTGATTGGAACTCCTTGCAGTCCAAGGGACTCTCAAGAGTCTTCTCCAGCATCACAGTTAAAAACCATCAATTCTTCGGTGCTAAGCTTTCTTTATCGTTCAACTCTCACATCCATACATGACTACTGGAAAAAAACAAAGCTTTGACTAGACGGGCCTTTGTTGGCAAAGTAACGTCTCTACTTTTTAATGTGCTATCTAGGTTGATCATAGCTTTTCTTCCAAGAAGCAAGCATCTTTTAATTTTTTGCTTTCTTATGTAAGCAGGCGTTTCTCTTTTTATTCCTAGTTCATGATCCATGATACATATTTTTGCTGTAGCTCTTCTTTTTATCCCAGTATGTCAGGCCACATTGAACCTGTCATTAAATTCATAAAGTTTAGTCTGTGTACGTCATTGTTATTTCTTATAGGTCTCCTTAGCTCCTGTGCTAAGGAGTGACTTTTGCTTTGCAAAAAACAGAACAAGAGAGCAAAACATAAATAAAAGTACTGAAGGAGATCAGCCCTGGGATTTCTTTGGAAGGAATGTTGCTAAAGCTGAAACTGCAGTACTTTGGCCACCTCATGCGAGAGTTGACTCATTGGAAAAGACTCTGATGCTGGGAGGGATTGGGGGCAGGAGGAGAAGGGGACGACCGAGGATGAGATGGCTGGATGGCATCACTGACTTGATGGACATGAGTCTGAGTGAACTCCAGGAGGTGGTGATGAACAGGGAGGCCTGGCGGGCTGCAATTCATGGGATCGCAAAGAGTTGGACACGACTGAGCGACTGAAATGAACTGAACTGAACTGAAATCAAAATTTACTCCCTGGAGGAAGAATTTGCAGCATAATAAAATTTATGAAATGGAAGAGGACTTGGTAAAATCTTAGATAATGCTCTTCTAGGCCTTAGTAAGGAAGAGTAAGCATTCCACAATTTCACTTTGCTTCCATCAGTCTCCTTATGGCAGGTTGAAGAGGAAATCTGCTATAAGACACGATATTATGTGGCTAGGGCGTAGTAAGTAGGCTATCTTAAGTATCACAGTGGCCACTCAGTACTCTCTTAATGAGCTTGTTTTGAAATAGAGACAGTGCAGCCCCTGTTGGCCTATTGTTTTCCTGGCCCAGGAGATATATCCTGGCAGACCCAAGGCAGTTCACCAGGATGTGAACTGAGCACCTGGTGAACTGAGCACCAGGCTCAGTGCTTTGCCTTTTCTTCTGGGAGATGATTCTCACCACAGCTCTGTACAGCACTTACCAAGGCAGTGAGACAGTGCACAAGGCATCCAACCACAGTCAGGCCGGGAGGCGCCACTGTGTCATTCTGGTTGCAAATGCTTATTCCTCCCAGGGAGCCCAACAAGGGCAACAAACCTGAAACCCTCTGTGCACCCTTTCTCAGATCCTGCTTTCATGCATGTGTGCTCAGCGGTGTCTGGCTCTTTATGACCCACAGACTGTAACCCACCAGGTTCCTTTCTCCGCGGGATTCTCTCAGCAAGTACTGGAGTGGGTTGGCATTTCGTTTCCTCCTCCAGGCGATCTTCCCAACCCAGGAAGCAAACTCTTGTCTCCTCTGTCTCCTGCATAGGCAGGTGAATTCTTTACCACTGCATCACCTGGGGATTGGACCTCAGGGAGTTTAAATCCTTCCCTACCAATGGCCAATACTCAACAGTTTCCTGTCCTCTTTTTTCCTTAGTGTGATGTAGTTCTAGCAAAGTTGGTTTAAGGATTCCATAGTGATGAGAAGACCAAGATAAAGCACTATATTAAGGATTAGTCACTCAGTCATACCCAACTCTTTGTGACCCCATGGACTGCAGCCCACCAGGCTCCATTGTCCATGAGATTTTCCAGGCAAGGATACTGGAGTGGGTTACCATCTCCTTCCCCAGAAGGCACTGAATATTTTACCTGAACAGATCGAAGTGGAGGAAATGAAGTTTTTAAGAATCTAGTATTTGTCCCACATCATGAAGGTTTAGGTAGAAAACTGTGGATAAAACTTACTGTTAAAGACATTGTAGCAGAGGCTTCAGTATAACAAAAGCAAAAGTAAGATAGCAACTGGTTATTGAAAAAATTTTATCTTATATTAGAGTATAGCTGATTGACAAGGTTATGTTGGTGTCAGGTATATAGCAAACTGATTCAGTTATACCTATATGTGTGTCCATTCTTTTTCAAATTCTTTTCCCATTTAGGTTATTACAGAATATGGAGTAGAGTTCCTTGTGCTACACAGTAGCTTCTTGATATCCATTTTGAATACAGTAGTGGGTACGTGTCAGTTCCAAGCTCCCAATTTGTTCTTCCCCTCACTCCACTCCACCTTTCCCCTTTAGTAACCATAAATAGGAAAAGGTGTACGTCAAGGCTGTATATTGTTACCATGCTTATTTAACTTATATGCAGAGTACATCATGAGAAATGTTGGGCTGGAGGAAGCACAAGCTGGAATCAAGATTTCAGGGAGAAATATCAATAACCTCAGATATGCAGATGACACCACCCTTATGGCAGAAAGTGAGGAAGAACTAAAGAGCCCCTTGATGAAAGTGAAAGAGGAGAGTGAAAATGTTAGCTTAAAGCTTAACATTCAGAAAACTAAGATCATGGCATCTGGTCCCATTGCTTCATGGCAAATAGATGGGGAAACAGTGGACACAGTGGCTGCCTTTATTTTTCTGGGCTCCAAAATCACTGCAGATGGTGATTACAGCCATGAAATTAAAAGACACTTGTTCCTTGGAAGGAAAGTTATAACCAATCTAGACAGCATATTAAAAAGTAGACATTACTTTGCCAACAAAGATCTGTCTAGTCAAGGCTATGGTTTTTCTAGTGGTCACATGATGGATATGAGAGTAGGACTATAAAGAAAGCTGAGCACTGAAGAATTGATGCTTTTGAGCTCTGGTGTTGGATAAAACTCTTGAGAGTCCCTTGAACTGCAAGGAGATCCAACCAGTCCTTCCTAAAGGAGATCAGTCCTGGGTGCTCATTGGAAGGACTGATGCTGAAGCTGAAACTCCAATACTTTGGCCACCTGATGCGAAGGACTGAGTCATTTGAAAAGACCCTGATGCTGGGAAAGATTGGGGGCAGGAGAAGAAGGGGACGACAGAGGATGAGATGGTTGGATGGCGTCACTGACTCAGTGGACATGGGTTTGAGTAAATTCCAGGAGTTGGTGATGGACAGGAAGGCCTGGCGTGCTGTGGTTCATGGGGTCACAAAGAGTTGGACACAACTGAGCTCCTGAACTGAACTGAACTGAACCATAAATTTGTTTTCTAAGTCTGGTTTCTGTTTTGTACATCAGTTCATTTGCATCATTTTTTAAAGATTCTGCATGTAAGTGATGTCATACAGTGTTTGTCTGACATAATTCACTCAGCATGACAGTCTCTAGTTGCATCTATGTCGCTGCAAAAGGCATTATTTCATTCTTTTAACATCTGATAATATTCCATCTTCTTAATCCATTCATCTGTCAGTAGACATTTAGGTTGCTTCCGTAGCACCACAGCGAATATTGGGGTGCACGTATTCTTTCAAACCGTGGTTTTCTCTGGATATGTACCCAGGAGTGTGATTGTGAATCATGCGCTGGCTTAATTTTTCAGTTTTCTAAGGAACCACCATACTGTTTTCCATAGCGGCTGCGCCAATTCACATTCACCGACCGAGGAGGAAGGGGCCCTCTTCTCCACACGCTTTCCAGCTTTCGCTCTCTGTAGGCGCTTTAATGGTGGCCATTCTGACCAGTGTGAGGTGGCACCTCTCCACAGTTTTTTTTTAAATTAAATTAATTTTTAATTGAAGGATAATTAATAACTAGCAATGCTGAGCATCTTTTCATGGGCCTCTTGCTGAGTCACACAGAATTTTCTTTCATATAGCGAAGCAATCCAAAGCTATGTAAAATGGATAGCTCAGGCTTTGGAAGAGGGGTTCTCAACTCTGGCTGCACATTAGAAATATCTGGGGAGATTTTAAAATTCCTGGTGCCCAGATTACACCCCCACACCAATTAAATCAGAGTCTCTGAGGATGGAACCCACACATCAATATTTTTTAAAGCTCTCTAGATGATTACAGTGCGTGATCATAACTGAGAACTGCTGCTTCAGGAATAAACTGAGTTGCCTGAAGTAGTGTATCACTTAGAAGAACGATATAGTATTCCAGAAGTACCATGTTGTGTAAAACAAACAACGCTCCCCCTGCCTTCCACCAACAGAGACAGAGAAATAGCATCTCTTAGACATTTTTGGTAAAGAGATTATTTCTGTGTCGTAGTGCAAAGGTTACACTAACACATTTGGAACCACCTTAGAAGTGGATATGACATTTAATTAAGCCTTGCCAGTTCACCTTGACTCTTGTTATCTGCCAGAAATACTTGGGCAATTTTGAGCTTAAAATTTTGTGATATTTCTAACGCATGAGACATCTACATGGGTGAAGCATTTTGGATAATCAGTATTTGTTAAAGAACAGAATATTTTTGTATTACTTTGACCAGATAGCTTGTAATATCAGTATGCACTTCTAGTCATTACCACTGGATTATTTTTCACAAACCTTTGCTGTCTTCAACTAGTATCCATTTAGTTAAGCTTGGGTTTTCGTGTTGGACTCGTTTGAATTCTATCTAGTTGTGTGTCTTTACAGAAATCTCAACTAAGCAGGGTTGGAAGACCAGAAACGGGATGCTCGTGTGCTCTGATGATAGCAGAGCCCAGCAGAGAGAAGAAAGACTCCTCTCCTTTCCTGACAAGGACTCAGCTACTGAAGAGGGATGGCTTTCTCATTTACTACAGTCTCCCAGCTTCCTTTTCCCCTCTATAAATGGTTTCTCCTTATTTTGTGCCTGCAGAGACTTCCATGCAGCTTGCCATGGTTGTAGACCCTAAGTAGCTACTTTCTGCTGATACTGAATAAACCCATCTTTTCTGGAGAAATATCTGGTAGCCTACTTGTTTTAGATCAACACTTCTTTTCCTTTATTTGTGTGAAATCAGGATAATATGTGTGCCTAACCCACAGATTAAGGGCTTCCCTGGTGGCTCGGAGGTTAAAGCATCTGCCTGCAATGCGGGGGAGATCTGGGTTCGATCCCTGGGTTGGGAAGATCCCCTGGAGAAGGAAATGGCAACCCACTCTAGTGTTCTTGCCTGGAGAATCCCAGGGATGGGGGAGCCTGGTGGACTGTAGTCTATGGGGTCACACAGAGTCGGACACGACTGAAGTGACTTAGCAGCAGCAGCAACCCATAGATTACAGGATTAAATGACAAAGCAATGAAAAGTGCTTTGCAAAGTGCCTGATAAAACATAAGTGATAGCTATTAATTTTAATAATATTATGCACATTGGGATAATCAGAAGTAAGCAAGCTTCTCGTTTCTATATATCAAAGAAGGTAATGAATATTCACTACTTATTTTGAGCAACTAGAATATATCCAGCTTTGGGCTAGAAGGCTTATACAGATTTGTTATTTCATCTTCTTTGTGTGAAGTAGATCTTATTATCCTAGCTTTACTAATGGGAACCTCGATGGCAAAGGAGTTTACCAATGCATCCTAATTTTATTTCAGTAAGCGCATTGATTTAGCAACCACCGCACCCCATTCCAGTACTCTTGCCTGGAAAATCCCATGGACGGAGGAGCCTGGTGGGCTGCAGTCCGTGGGGTCGCTAAGGATTGGACATGCCTGAGGGACTTCACTTTCACGCATTGGAGAAAGAAATGGCAATCCACTCCAGTGTTCTTGCCTGGAGAATCCCAGAGACAGTGGGTCCCCATCTATGGGGTCGCACAGAGTCGGACACCACTGAAGTGACTTAGCAGCAGCAGCAGCAGCAGCAGCAGCAGCAGCAGCAGAAAACCTCTTGCTCTCATATTAATTTAAGTAGTAGAAAATTGTCATTGTGTATTGTATAGTGTGGCTTTGTTTTAAAGTTCTCTTTGTGATTATTTAACCTTGGAGCCCACAATGAGAAAAGTTCAGCAAGTGTGAGACTATCTCTATGGGTCCATTAGGTATTTTTTCTCTCCTTTGGAAAATAGAAAAGAAAGGGACATGGAGCTGTTCAGAATTCAGAAGAAGGCATCCCCTACACAATAGATCCAGGTAACTCTGCATTGGCCAGAATGACCTAGTCAGAGAACTAGTCTGATTTCTCGTTTTAGCATGCCTTTTTCCTACGAAAAGCAATCCAAATGGTCCACTAGTAATCAGACCTGCTCACTCTTTTAAATGGATCTTACATGAGCAAAGAGAAATCACAGTCCTTTTGTACTCCACTCCTTTTCTCTACTTGGTCTGCCTTAGAAGAGAATATATATCAAAAGCAGGCTGATTCTAATTAAGAGGAGCTAGGAGATGCCACGTACAGGCAAGGCTCTGCCTGAGTCTAAAAGGTGGAGTAGGTATGGAGAGTATTTTTACTTGATCTAATTATGCTTTGAGGCCCTGCTTGTATGCCAATAGATTATGCTCTGTAAAAAATAGATAAATTGTTCCTATGGAAGCTCAGTGTAGACTGGTTTTTGCTTCAGGGGCTCATAAACATAATATTCATCACTATCCCGTCTATCCTGAGGAAGATTATCCAGATGGTGGTAGTCATTCTCCGGTGACTTAAAGCCGTGAATACTTTCTGCCATTTTTCTCTTTGGGTTTTATCCACCACACTTGAATAGTAGGGCTCTTCCCTTCGTAGTTCTGGCGCTTGATATTTCCTAACTTAGTTGGAATGCGATCTTATATCATTCTTCAGTTAGTCTGCATCTTCACCTGAGACATGCTAGAAGGCAGAGCCCCAAAGAAGGGGTTTGTGTGCCAGTGTTTTTCTGAGGGGAGGCTTGAGGCAGAGTTCATTCAGGGAGGTGGGAGAAGCTGAGACGAGGGTGGCTTACTGAGATGGTCACGGCTGGAGGTCCCAGGGCTCCATCCTTCTGAGGAGGTGGTGAAGCACGCAGAGCTGTCCTGAGGGGGCAGCAGGAAGCGCTTGCCTTTAGCGCTCATCCCCCAGTGAGGGAGGCTTTCCCAGCATTATTGCACTCTAGTTGCCCGTGTGTGTGTGTGTGTAATGGGATCCTGGTGAACTTTCAGGTCACAGAATGGGAAAGGCCTGGGGTTGGCACTTGAGAATAGGCACTGTCTGCACCAAGTGAGTCAAAGCAAGCCCTCTGCTGATCACTAGTGCCAAGACTGGACTCAGAGGTAAGGTATAAAGAGAGAGAGGTTGGGCATCTGGTTTAAGGCAAACTGAAACATCTTTGTGACAGTGTGCGTGTTCAGTCGCTTCAGGCATGTCTGACTCTATGTGACCCCCATGGACCACACCCTGCTGGGCTCCTCTGCCCATGGGGTTTTTCTGGCAAGAATACTGGAGTAGGTTGCTACGCCCTCCTCCAGAAGAGCCTTTTGACCTAGAGATATGACCCGTGTCTTCTGTGTTGCAGGTGGATTCTTTGCTGTTGAACCACCTGGGAAGCCCCTCTTTGTGACAGACCAGCCTGGAATTGAATCTGGGCTTCATCACTTGCTCTGAACCAGTTATTTGTCATTACTATGGAGAAAGCAATGGCACCCCACTCCAGTACTCTTGCCTGGAAAATCCATGGACTGAAGAGCCTGGAAGGCTGCAGTCCATGGGGTCGCTAAGAGTCGGACACAACTGAGCGACTTCACTTTGACTTTTCACTTTCATGCATTGGAGAAGGAAATGGCAACCCACTCAGTGTTCTTGCCTAGAGAATCCCAGGGACGGTGGAGCCTGGTGGGCTGCCGTCTATGGGGTCTCACAGAGTTGGATCCGACTGAAGCGACTTAGCAGCAGCAGCAGCGTTTCAAAATACTCAGTACAAAGTGAAAAAAAAGTATGTGCTTCATAGCAAGGATTGATAACTGATAGGAAACGTGGTGCAAATTGCCTGGAGAATACTACGGCATGTGGAAGAAGTATTTTGCAATTATATCACATACTTTTAAAGAGACCAATCAAAATTATTTCCTTTGAAACATATAGCAATCTTTACCTTAAATAGAGCAAGCAGTGTATTTATTTCCTTGAGCAAAGACCTTAGACACAGAGAGATTGTATAATTTAACTAAAATCTCTTACCTGGTAAGAGATAAGGCTAGTTTTTTGCCTCTACTTCTAAGTGTTTAATTTCTTTCATTAATTTTTAGCAAATATTGAAACAACTAAGTTGGTCTTCCATTTGCAAATTATAACTTACTTACAAATATAATTTATGAGTCAAGGTTTAATTGCAGTGGACTAATATCTGTCTACTTACTGGACTTGGTGAGGAGCTCATTCCCTCTCATTGATTTCACTGTTGAATATTGGACAAGGCCTTGCCAAGTCATTTTCCCATGTCAGAGTTCACCATGAAAGGGCCAGTTTAATGATCTCCCCTGACTTCTAGCTCTTAATTAAATTACTGATTCCTACAGTCTTCCTTAAAATTCTTAGGAAGCAATTTAGTCATCAAAAGATTAAGCATTCGCCTGTAGATGCTAATTTTAAAAATACCTATATAAGTGAAAAAAGTATACAAAACAGCTTATAATTCGAAGTCAGAGACTGAGTTATATAAAGTTCATTAATCTACAATTCATCATTTAATAGAAATGTTAGGGACCACAATGATTTTATAAGATTGTTCCTGCATTCATTTATTTAATGAAAAGTATACTGCTGTCCATTGCTGTTGTTGTTCAGTTGCTAAGTCATGTCTGAGAACATGTAGTGATTTTACTGAGTATGGTAATGCTAATTACAGATAGGAATTTTTGCTTGTTGGATTTTCCCAAGACCATATTAAGCAAACATATATAGTAGGACTTCCTATTGAAATGTTTAACAAGATGCGTGAAGGGGACTACTACAGATAAAATGTGCAGCTATGCCAGTGTTTATTTTATGTTCTCTGTTCAGTTGTCTTGACCAGAATTTTCATACTCCAGATCATCTGCATTGTGTCTTGGTTGCTGGAGGCAGAAGTTCAACCCCATTGGCTAGGCAAGAAAATGAAATTTACTGGCAAATATAAGTAATAGTCCTAATGGGTTGTGCTCGTTTAGGACTGACTGTCCAGGACTTCTTTTTCTTTCTCTCTTTTCATCTCTTGGCTCTGAGTTCTTCTATAATAACTTCAGTCAGGTTTCTGTATATGTGGCATCAATATTGACTCTGGAAACACCAGAGGTACATAACCTTTAGTGCTCTCAGAAGGAAAGCTCCTTCCATCTAGAGTTTATATTTATTGTCAGAGAAAAGCTGATTGGCTTTGCTTGGGTCAAGTGTCTGCTGTAATCATTAATTCCAGAGGCATGGGGTGCTTCATTGGCCAACCTGGGCTGGTTAGGACATGATATGTTGTTTGAATTGCATTAAATCACAATAAATCACATTTTATTGTGAATAAAAATCACAATAAATCACATTAAATTCTGGCAACTTTCAGTTACCAGAAAAGGAAAGCAACCTGTGTTACTGGTAAGTCATGGCTACTTGATACTACAAAATCTTCGTGTCCCTTCAAGATACTTCATGACAATGGCAATTATAATAGACCTTTCTGTACCCTGTTTTCTTATTTCCCCAGAGAGCAAGATACTTAGGATGAATCATAGAGACTCTGTTCATTATTTACCATCTCCATTAAAGGGTAAAAATAATGTTTTTTTTTTATCATGGTCCTAAATTGCTGTGGTGATCTATGAAAGTAGGACATTTAATTTAAAATTAAAATATTATAACTCATTACAGCACATACAATACTATATATAAAACTGCCTGATGATATGTGTGAGCTCCCGTCTTCTTCTTGAGTCTTGCTTTTTACTGTTTCTTTAGACTCACTTGCATTCTAGTTGTGGTAAAGCATGGGAAATTCCCCAGATGTGCTCACCTTTTATACATGAACATGCTTTTATGTGTTGCTGTCTTCCTGCCTGATCAGTCTTTGTCTGCCATGCACACTCTTGATCTAAGGAAATCCAGTAATACCCCGTCCACAGCCCTTGGAGCCTCACCCTGACCTAACTCCTGTTCCCATTTCCTCCCCCACTGCTCCACAATAGCCTTTTAGACTAGGAGGGATGTGTGTCTCAGTTAATACAGCAAGCCTTCTGTGAAAGAGGCATGAATGTTATCCTTAGGTTAATTTGGTGAAAGCAAAGCACTGAAACATTACAAAGAGGGGGTGTATGATGTAGTCAATTCAGGCTGATGAATGTCCATACTCACCTTTTTAATTGTTATATTAACTCATTTAAGGAGCTTCCCTTGTAGCTCAGTCAATAAAGAGTCTGTCTGCAGTGCAGGAGGCCTGAGTTTGATCCCTGGGTCCAGAAGATCCCAGGAGGAGGAAATGGCAGCCCACTCCAGTACTCTTGACTGGAGAAGCCCATGGACAGAGGAGCCTGGCAGCCTACCGTCCATGGAGTCGAAAGAGTCTGACACGACTTAGTGACAAACCACCACCACCATGGAATGAAGAGATGAATGACTCTTGAGAATCAGCCCTGATACTATGCTATGACCGACCGAGAAAAAAAAGGAGCTGAACTTAGAAAGAGATCAAAATGGTTTCACTCAAAAAGAAGACATTTCATTAATGGAATGTCTTTGGTCAAAGCCCTTAGAGTAACATAAGGGTATCTTTGTAGAGTAAGTTATATGTGTCTGGGGGAAAATTTTTGATCTTTAAGAATCATAGAATTTGATTTAAACACACACACACATACACACAATCAACTTTCCAGTATTTCCTGTGAATTCAATACATACATTTAAAATTTATTTTTTTCCTTGAGGCAACAGTCAAATGTAAGGTAACCTACATGCATTTATTTTTTCTTTCACAAAATGTCACTTAATGTTTGTCCTTTGACATTTTAGGAATAAGGTCTTCTGACAATGCTGCCGAATCCCTGTCTACTTTGGTTGGAAATTCAGCTGTGTTTAGTGAGGTGTGACACATAGCTATCTGAAAACTGGCATGTGGCTACTTCTGCCTGAATAACACTAACTTTCAAAGCAAACACTTGAAATGGATTGGATAATAATTAAGATTCTAATAAATGCAGGTAAAGACAGATGATGGATTCATGCAGAAAAACCAAACCAAACCCATATTACGCTTAAAAGCAATCCTATAATCTCTGCAGGAGCAGAATTTTTGTCTGAAAATTTATAAGCTTTAGACCCAAATAGCAACATTCTTAGCATATACCATGGGCTTCCCTGATAGCTCAGTTGGTAAAGAATCTGCCTACAAAGCAGGAGACTCTGGTTCAATTCCTGGGTTGGGAAGATCCCCTGAAGAAGGGATAGGCTACCCACTCCTGTATTCTTGGGCTTCCCTTGTGGCTCAGCTGGTAAAGAATCTGCCTGTAATGTGGGAGACCTGGGTTCGATCCCTGGGTTGGGAAGATTCCC
>SJYF01001616.1:3814081-3828112 GCA_006410515.1 Procapra przewalskii
TTCTTTGGAAGGAATGATGCTAAAGCTGATGCTCCAGTACTTTGGCCACTTCATGTGAAGAGTTGACTCATTGGAAAAGACTCTGATGCTGGGAAGGATTGGGGGCAGGAGAAGGGGACGACCGAGGATGAGATGGCTGGATGGCATCACTGACTTGATGGATGGGAGTCTGAGTGAACTCCGGGAGTTGGTGATGGACAGGGAGGCCTGGCGTGCTGCGATTCATGGGGTCGCAAAGAGTTGGACACGACTGAGCGACTGAACTGAACTGAACTGAACTGAAGACCTTAGTCTTTGTCTCTGAGAGACCAGTGTGTGAATTCCAGTTTTGTCACTTATTTATGTAAATTTGGGCAAGTTACCTAATTTCTTTAAGCAACTTTTCTCCTTCCTGCAGAAAGCAGGGATAATAATTGTATAGAAGCATGGGTCTTACCTATCTATTATTGTGTAATACATTAATATAAAATTTAGCAATTTAAAGCATTTATCACCCAGTTTCTGTGGGTCAGGAGTCTGGGAGTAGTTTGCCTGTGTGGGCTTCCCTGGTGGCTCAGATGGTAAAGAATTCCCCTGCAATGCAGGAGACCTGGGTTCAATCCCTGGTTTGGGAAGATCCCCTGTATGGCAACCCCCTCCAGAAGAGGCTGGTGGCCTACAGTCCATGAGGTCACAGAGAGCCGGACATGACTGAACGACTAAGTGCACAGCACAGAATCCTGGGTTCTATTACTCAGGGTCTCACAGGGGTGGAATCAGGGTGTCAGCTGTGGCTGCAGTCAGCTCATGTCCTACATAGAGAAGAACCTTCTTCCAAACTCAACCATGATAATCATACTGTTTCTGTTTGTAGGATTCAGCTTCTCAAGGTATGTTGGACCAATGGCCTCAGTGACTCCACCGGCTTTTGACCAGAAGTCCTTTGCCATGTGGCCCTCTCGGTGTGGCTTATACCATGGAAGTTGCTTCATCAGAGCAGCAAGCAGGAAGAGCCCAAGAGTAAGTACAAGCTAGATGGAAGTCCGGGTCTTCGGTAGCACAGTCTCAGAATTGACAGCTCATTCCTTAAAAAACAAACTAACTAACTAGCTAACTAACTACAACTTCATCCAGATTTCAACAGTTTCTCCACCTAGGGTCCAATTTAGAGTAGTCACGTCTCCCTAGTCTCTTTGTACCTTTCATCTCTTAGTAACCATTCCTCAGTCTTTCCTTGTGTTTTGTAATCTTGACATTTTCAGAAGAGCTAGTTATTTTGTAGGATTGCCCCTCAATTTTGAATTGTTGATATTTTCTCATGATTTTGTTGAGGTTCTGTATTATTAGAAAGATAACACAAAAGTGATATCCCTTTCCATTTTATCATAACATGGGTATAAGATGTCAATATATATTGCTAGTATCCATAAGTCTGATGGTTTGGTCCAGGTTGTATGCATCAGGCTTCACTTCAATGAATTTACTATTTTTTAAATATCATCCTGCCACTACCACCAATTTTGACATGTTCTGTTTGTTAGAGATAAGTCACTAAGTCTAGCCAGGACACACAAGGGAAGGAGATGACATAATGGCATAAGTATCAGGAAATAGGAGTCATTGTGAGTCATTTCAGAAATTGCCCACGATACTATGAAAGGAAAGTAAATGTCCATCAACAGACGCATGGATAAAGAAGATGTGGTATATGTATGTATGCGTGCATACAAACAATGGAATGTTATCCAGCCATTTAAAAGAATGAAATAATGCCATTTGCAGCAATATAGGTGGACCTGGAGATTATCATACTAAGCGAAGCTGGAGAAAGACTAATATCACATAATACGGCTTATATGCAGAATCTAAAAAAATGATGCAAATGAACTTATTTACAAAACAGAAACACTCACAGACTTGGAGAACAAACTTATGATTACCAGGGGGAAAGGGGTGAGGAGAGAAAAATTGGGAGTTTGGGACTGATGTGAACATTCTGTTATATTCAAAATAAATAACCAACAAGACCCTATTGTATAGTTCAAAGAACTTAGCTCTATTCTGTAATAAATTAAGTGGGGAAAGAATCTGAAGTATACATACTTGTATGGGTATAATTGAATTACTTTGCTGCACACCTATAGCTAATGCACAATTGGTAATTAACTATAATCCAATATAAAATAAAAATTTTGTTAAATAATAAAAAAGAAAGGTAAGGATACAGTGGTCTAAAATAAGGTTACAATAATGCCCATAAAGGACTTAGCATACCACTGTCAATAATGGTCATTATAATAATTATTTTGTGGCTTTGTTTCAAATTGATTTACTTGACAAAAGTTTATTCAACTTTTATAATGCTAGAATGGGAAATACAAAATTATTTGGTTTAGGGCAGCAATGATAATAAAAAAGTAAAGAAAATATTTGTGAATTTTGATGAATGATAAAAAGAAAGAAATCAGAGCAGGTGATTGCATGTGTGTGTGTGTGTGTGTGTGTGTGTGTGTGTGATGACTATTTCAATTCAGACAGGGAAAGCCTACTTGATATAATACTTATGTGGAGATTGAACATTAAGAAAATATCGGCTTTATAAGATTCTGGAAAGTAATCTTGTAGGCAGAGAGATTAGCAAGTTTCAGGACAATGAGGCAGAGAAGAGTTTGGCATGTTAAGGATATAGGATAAACTTAAGAACAAAGTACACTGCGTGTACGTGTGCTAAGTCCCTTCAGTCGTGTCTGACTCTTTGTGACCCAGTGGACTGAAGCCCACCAGGCTCCTTTGATCACACGAATTGTCCAGACAAGAATACTGGAATGGGTTGCCATGTCCTCCTCTGGGGGATTTTCCTGACCTATGGATCAAACCAGCATCTTCTCCTGCATTGGTAGGTGGCTTCTTTACCACTAGCAGCACCTGGGAAGCCCAAAGTATACTGAGCAAGAGGCAGTGTCATAATGTTGGTGAGGAAGTCAGGGACTAAACTATATAGGACCTCGTAGGCTGTGGGAAGGATGCTATTTTATTCTAAGTATAATGGAAAAGATTGGACTGTTTTATGAAAGATCTTATTTTTAAAATTTTTATTCTAAATTTCTATTTATACAAATTATAGAAAACTTGCAAGAATAGTGTAAGGAAGTTCATATATGCGAGGTGAAAAATATAACAGTGTCAGTTCTCTCTGATCAAATCTATTGTCTTAAAAACATCTAAAACAGTATACTGGCCTTCCCTTTTCTAGGATTCAAAGAAGACAAGATTTCTATTCCTACTGTATAAATACCAGGCACCATCACAATTAGGTCACTTTTCAAATATTCAGATAGTAAATGCAAAAATATTTTGGGACTATTGAAATTATCTCAAGTGTTTAAATTTGGGAGAGTCATAAAATGACAGCTATTGACTGGTAGGAAATTACAGTTCAGATCAGTCTGGTGTCATTGCAGGTATCCTATGGGCAATTTTATTTTACTGCTTGAATTTCACCTTAGGATTTTTGCCTTAACACTTAACATTTTGTGGGGTGGGGGGCAAGGAAATAATAGGCACAAGTTTCTGAACCATGGCCATTTTAAAGGAATGTGTAATTGATCCAAAACTTTGATACCAACAATACTTGAATATTTTGACATATATATGATAGTACCTGCCAGGGTCCAGCCCCGGTGGATCCAGGGTAATTCGAAGGGGAGACGGAATTGGCGTCCTAGGAAAAAGTTATTTAATTACATATATAAAGAGAGATTAGAAAGGAATAGTGTAGTAGGAAAATTAGTGGAGAAAAAGAGCTGAATAACTTGGTTTACGTGGGATGCCAATAAAGCTTCGAGACAAGAAGCTTGCACCACCTACGTAGGCCACAGGCGTCTTTCCATTCTCCCGAAGGAGAGGAGACACTGAGGCCTCCTGGTCAGATCTTAGAAGCCCAGGCAAAGTTAGCAGGCTTGGTGAGTACCCACACTCCAGATGGGAATTCAGCCAGAAAAACGCAGAACAAGAAAGAAAGACACGGGGGAATCAGTCTTTCCAGAAACTGATCTGTTTTCTTTATTTTCAGGTTTGCTTATATACTTTTTGTTATACATAGGGATGAACACAGAGTCACGTGGGGTCAGCACACCTGACCCTTGTCAAAATCAGGTGCTTCATATAAAGTTATACAAAGGTCTTAAGGGTTTTACATCATCTTCTAGCCATGAGGCCTGCTGATATTTTATGGCCCTTTCTGATAATGGTCAGTCAACCAGAAAACTTATTTTTTCCAGGGGTGATTTTTTCTTAAACCAGGCGCCACCCTCCAAAGGCACCAGATAAAGTTGCGTTCTTATAGGGTGAGGGTGCAGGGGGTTATAATCAAGAAAAGGAATTTACTTAGCCTAAGGTTTAACATGATTAATATCAATGGTTAATACTTATTTCTCCCATATGCTAGTTATATTCATTATAAGGGCAGGGAATATGGAGATTTAGCAGCAAATATTGGCTCAACAAATGAAAACCCCATCACCAATATAATTTCTAATAAACCCACCATACTATACTATATTAATAATTTTCTAACTTCTCAAAAGAGTCTGTATTTAGAAAGTTTTAAAGCATCTCATGCCTCTCATGGTTGGGAGGCTGTAAACAATCGCATGTGGCAGGACGAACCTGCTCAGGCAGGCTAGAGAACCTTCAGAGGAGTTTGTAAGTTGAAACACTCTTGTCACGCCCAGGAATTTTTATTAATTGGAGCTGCAAGTTAACTCCTTCTCCAAGGCAGGTGGTGGGGGGACAGCCCCCCATAAAGTCAGAGGTATAGGTGAGAGCATAAAACAGTAAAGTAGGCAGACTCTGATTTGGTGGGGTAGATGCTCAGGAACAGGGGATCTCTTGAGGCTTGATCTCACCTTTGCGTAATGCCAAGCCTCCTTCCTCATGACCTTTGTCACAGGTGAATTTCCTCACGCTGGCTCCTGGCAAGTACCTAATCAACATTTGTGCCTACAGTATCTCCATGCTTACACCATACCATACTTTCTGATTTTTTACTCTTACTTTAGAAAGTATTATATGACATTCATTGAATACATCTTTTATATTCAGGTTCATTGTTTGGGCAAGGATTTGTGGGTGTACAACTGAATGTGCTTTACTGTTTCATGACTCATTCCACTCCATGGATGACCTCGAAGCTAGGTAGTATTTCATCTGGCTTCTTTCTTGTTTTCTTCCCACCCACGTCTCAGAACTGAATCCTTCTTGGATAACATGTACCTTGAATGCCTTAGACATAAATAGAATAAACAGTAAACAGTACACCAGAAATTAAGTCTATTGTCTATTCAGTCAAGGAGTGCTAAGAAAGGAAGGTGGTCACAATAAACAAATACCTTAGCTGGTGAGCTCATGAATGGTTCTAGTTAGAAAAGAACATTTATTTGCCTGGCCAAGGCCTGGAAGTAAACATAAGGTTGCTAGCTATGGGAATAGGATCATGGGGAAAAAGCAGCGTAGTAGAAAGACAAAAAAAGTATGGCCCTGACATGAAATAGATGTTAGATAAAACAAATTTTAATTGTTTATATTTTTATCAGTATTTTATGAAATTAATGGATGGCTGGAAAGGGGTTCAGTGGTTATTTAACCCAAATCTCTGTAGTATGAATGCTAATATATTCCCACAATATCCCTATTAGGTAACCAGCTAGCCCCTTCACTGACAGAGAATTTTTTACCTACTGAGGCAATTTGCCCCATTTTGTATACCTCTAATTCAATGGGTCAAAAATTTTTTTTTTTGTCTCAGGTCCATTTAAATTGTTAGAACTTACTGAATAGAATATCATAAACAGCTTTTTGTTTATATAGGATGCATCTATTGATAGTTATTACATTAAAAATTAAAATTAGGCTTTTAAAGAATTAGTTCATATAAAATAGTGACAATGCGCCCATTAAATATTAGCATAAATGTTTTAAAATTTTAATAATTATGAGCTAGACACAGGAAGGCAACTGCTGCGTGATCTCACTTACATGCGGCAGTTTTTTAAAAGTTGAGTTCATGGAGACAGAGTAGAATGGGACCAGGGACTGGAAGACCTGGAGGAAGAGAAGAGGTGTTGGTCAGAGTATAAGCTTTCAGTTATAAGATGAAGAAATTCTGGTGACCTAATGTACACCACAGTGACTATAGTTAATGTACTGTATACTTGAAATTTGCCAAGAGAATAGATCTAAAGTGTTCTCATACACAACACACACACACACTAAGGTAACTATATAAATTGATGGGTGTATTAGCTTGGGCTTCCTTGGTGGCACAGATGGTAAAGAATCCACCTGCAATGAAGGAGACCTGGGTTTGATCCTTGGGTTGGGAAGATCCCCTGGGGAAGGAAATGGCAACCCACTCCAGAACTATTCCTTAGGAAATATCGTGGACAGAGGAGCCTAGCAGGCTACAGTCCATGGGGTTGCAAGAGTTGGACACAGCTTAGTGACTGAACTGCCACCACTACACCTTAAATATATACCACTTTTATTTGTAACTAATATCTCAATAAAGTTTAAAAATATATTTAAAACAATGATAGTGAGGAGAATGAAATGGTTTTATCTCTGTTCAAATCTCTTTAATGTCTAGTTTAAAAAGGGGTTCTTATGTCTTTTTTTTGTGATATGATATGTCAAATAGCCTCTGGAAAACTTCACTGTTCCTTTATAAGACAATGGGAATCTAAAAGGCAAGAAACATCCTAGTATTATTTAAATATAGCTGTGAACTTGCAGACCCCTTGAAAAGGTCTCAGATTTTCCTGGGGTTCCTGGATCACATTTTGAGAATCACTGCTCCAATTACTTATAAAGGATTTTCTTTATTTCGAACTCATGTTTTCCTTCTACATGAAAGTTTCTTTTACTAATCTTAAGAACCATAAAGAATAAATGTGATCTCTGTTTCAAATGGTCCCCTCACTCAAATATTGTATAACAGCTAGTTATCCCTGTATCTTTCCTTCAGGATAAACTCATACTTTTTTCAACTAATTATCATGTGAAAAATTACAGTTTCTCATTCCATCTTATTTATAACATCATTGGGCCTGCTCCCATTAGTCAGTTGTTTCCTTGGTGCATGAATCAGGGTAGTAAACCATATTTCAGGTCAGTATGAATGATACAGAGAGAAAATCTTAACCTGGATTTCATACTTCAATTAATGTTTCTTAAAACACACATTTGATCCATACTTTAACTAGCTGATATTTAGTCAAATGTTTATTTTCCAATGGTATTTTAAGTTGATTTATAGAATTTTTTTAAACCTATGTCATCTTGTTAGATATGGATCATGGTTTTAGTTTGTGAATCTTGATGCTGTTATACAAAGTTTTCATAATATTAATGGCAGATATAATGCAATATGTTCACCAAACTGTTTTATATACTGAGATCCTTTTGCATTGAAGCATAGGTCTGAGTTTGATCAGTGACATATGGACAGAAGTTCCCTATGATCTGTTTCAGTGCTAGCCAGGAACATGCAGTACAGAGGTGTACTCTCTCTCCAACTGACTGACTGCAAGGAAAGACTTCAGAGAGAATGAGAAAGTGGGAGGAACTAGGATCCCTGAGTTCTTCATTGGAAGGAGAACATTCAGGAGAGCCTCCTAAAGAGGAAAAGTCACATTGAACCTTTCATGAACCAGAAAAAAATCTGTTATTTATGAACCAGAAAGAATCTGCTTTAAGTTCATGGAATTATTTGGCAGCCTATCCTAATACATGTTCTCAGCTTCTATTAAAATTCTCTATGGTTGACATTAGTCTGTTATTCATTCACTGCTTTGCCAGAGTCATTCAACCAAAAAAGGCCATAATACCTCAATAATCCTAAGGAGACTAACAGTACTGTTATTTACCTCACATTTATTTATCATATCCATGTGAATATAAGATAACTGTTGGTAGATGCTACAGTGAAATTTAGATAAAAAGGCTGTATACTGTCACCTTGCTTATTTAACTTATATACAGAATACATCATGAGAAACGCTGGACTGGAAGAAACACAAGCTGGAATCAAGACTGCCGGGAGAAATATCAATAACCTCAGATATGCAGATGATACCACCCTTATGGCAGAAAGTGAAGAGGAACTAAAAAGCCTCTTGATGAAAGAAAAAGAGGAGAGTGAAAATGTTGGATTAAAGCTCAACATTCAGAAAATGAAGATCATGGCATCCGGTCCCATCACTTCATGGCAAATAGATGGGGAAACAGTGGAAACAGTGTCAGACTTTATTTTGGGGGGCTCCAAAATCACTGCAGATGGTGACTGCAGCCATGAAATTAAAAGATGCTTACTCCTTGGAAGAAAAGTTATGATCAACATATATAGCATATTCAAAAGCAGAGACATTACTTTGCTGACTAAGGTCTGTCTAGTCAAGGCTATGGTTTTTCCTGTGGTCATATATGGATATGAGAGTTGGACTGTGAAGAAGGCTGAGCGCTGAAGACTTGATGCTTTTGAACTGTGGTGTTGAAGACTCTTGAGAATCCCTTGGACTGCAAGGAGATCCAACCAGTCCATTCTGAGGGAGATCAGCCCTGGGGTTTCTTTGGAAGGAATGATGCTAAAGCTGAAACTCCAGTACTTGGGTCACCTCATGTGAAGAGTTGACTCACTGGAAAAGACTCTGATGCTGGGAGGGATTGGGGGCAGGAGGAGAAGGGGACGACAGAGGATGAGATGGCTGGATGGCATCACTGACTCAATAGATGTGAATCTGACTGAACTTTGGGAGTTGGTGATGGTCAGGGAGGCCTGGCGTTCTCCAATTCATGGGGTCGCAAAGAGTCGGACACGACTGAGTGACTGAACTGAACTGAAGTGATGCTGGCCTCAGAATAAGTTGGGTTGTGTTCCGTTATCTTTGATTTTCTGTAAGGGTTTATGTAGAATTGCTTTGCTGTTTAGTTGCTAAGTTGTGTCTGACTCTTACAACTCCATGGACTGTAGCCCGCCAGGCTCCTCTGTCCATGGGATTTCCCAGGCAAGAGTATTGGAGTGAGTTGCCATTTCCTCCTCCAGGGGGTTCTTCCTGACCCAGGGATTGAACCTGTGTCCCTACATTGCAGGAGGATTCTTTACTGCTGAGCCACCAGGGAAGTCTAGAATTGATAAAGTTCTTCCTTAAATGATCAGTGGAATTCCTTACAGAAGTTGATGAGTCATATAGCAAATACCTATTGGCTATCTGTTTTACATATGGTAATGCATGTTTCCATGTTACTCTCAGTGAACTCAAACCAGGGCTTGATAACAACCTAGAGAAATGGGATCAGGAGGAAGGTGGGAGGGCTGTTCAAGTGGGAGGGGACATGGGTAAACCTATGGCTGATTTATGTTGATGTTTGGTAGAAACCAATGTAATACTGTAAAGCAATTACCTTTCAGTTTAAAAAAACACCAATGGGACTGAAGTTTTCTTTGTGGGAAGATTTCTAATTACAAATTCAATTTTTTTAAATAGACCTAGACTTGTTCCGATGATCTGTTACCTCTTGAGTTCTTTTGTAATTTGTCTTACAGGACTTTTGTTCATGTCACCCAAACTGTCAAATTTGTAGGCATAGGTTATGTATAACTATATCCTTTTATACATGTAGAGTCTGTAATGATATCACCTCTCTTGTTCCAGATATTGGTGATTTGTGCTCTTTTTCTGGTCAGTTGCACTAGAAAATTTTCAATTTTATCTTCTAAAAAAAATCAGTTTTGGTCAAGTTCTCTACTGTTTTCGTGTTATCTATGCCATGAATTTCCTCTCCGGTCTTTATTACTCCAAGTTTAGTTTGATACTTTACATTTAATTTGTTCTTTATTTTTCAGTTTCTTATGGTAGAACTGAAGTCACTGACTCAAGCCCTTTCTTCTTCTAGGCATGTTCTAAGCATTGTTTTACTAGCATCCTGCAAATTCTGATGCTTTTCGTTTTTATTCGGTTATTTTCATTTTGATTTTGTTTTTGACCTGTGGGTTATTTGAGCTTTGTTATTTGATTTTCACACATTTGGAGATTTTCTACATGTCTTTGTTACAGATTTCTGATTTGATTCCATTGTGATGAGAGAACATATTTTGTGTGACTTGAATCTTTTAAAAATTACTGAGACTTTTTTCATGGCTCAAAGTCTATCTTGATAAACATTCCACGTGCACTTTGAAAGAATGCGTATCCTATTGTTATTGGCAAGAAGTTCTATAAATGCTAATTAGATCAAGATTGCTTATAGTGTTATTTAAATCTGGTGTACTCTTGAGTTTTCTATTTGTTGTATTAATCATTGAGAGCATATTAATTGTTCCGAGCATGATTATAAATTTGTGTATTTTTCTTTGCAGTTATATCAGTTTTAATTTTCATGCATTTTGACACTATTTTAAGTGCATAATTATTTAAGATTAAGTGCTATCGATGAATTTACCCCTTTATCACTAAGAAATAAACTTACTTATCTCAGATAATATTCTTCTCTGTGAAGTCTATTTGGACTGTTATATCCAGTCCAGCTTTCTTTTGATTAGTATAAGCATAATATATCATTTTCAATCTTCTACTTTTAGCATTTATATTTAAAGTATGTTACTTGTGGGCAGTATTTAATTGGTGCTTGTGTTTTTATCAGACCTGATCATCTTTTCCTTTAAATTTTCATCTTTATTTACATTTAGTGTGATTATTAATATATTTAGGTGTAAATCATCACCTCGTTACTTGTTCTCTTTTTGTCTTATCCATTCTGTCCCCTTTCATCTCTTATTCTGCCTTCTTTTAGATTAATTGAATGTATTTCCACTTTATTTTTTTCTTTGGCTTTTTTATTATTGTTGCTGTTTTAAAGGCTGCTCTATGCTTCATGGTGTAAGTCATCATATTAAACATTTGACACTTTGTCACTTCACATATATGACATTTACCATAGCATACTTCCATTTCTTTTTATCTGGTCTTTGCATTGTTGTTGGCATATGTTTTACCTCTTTACAACTATGAATCCCACAATACTTCTTTATTTTTGTTTAAACAATAAATTGTCTTTTAAAGAGACTGACATAATAAATCACACATATTTTTCCATGGGTCTTAAGCTCCATCTCCTCATTTCTGGTGCTCTTTATGGCTTTGCACAAATCATTATTTTTACTTGTTATCATTTTCCTTTAGCCTGAAGGACTTCTATAACATAGCTGCAGGTGCTCTGGAAGATAAATTATTAATATTTCCTTTTTTAATGTCTGAAAACTTGTTTCATATTCATGTTGCCTTACTGGCCACTGTCCTTCTAATCTGTTCAGATGGTTCTTTTCCTGGACTAGGACTGTTTATTTCCTCATCTCTCTGGGCTCTGCTAAATACTAGAGGGAGTCCTCTGCCCCTCCACCCAGTCCAGCTTTCCCATTCCAGTGTTTTGTCCTGCACATTCTAGCTGTCTTGGACCTTCAGCTTTGTCTCCTCAACTCGAGAGAGTCTTCTGGGTTCTCTATGGATCTCACATCCTGTCCCACCCTACCCACACACACCATCACTTGAAAACTCTCTCAAGGCAGCAAACTGCTCACCTAGTTTGTTTTCTGTCTCTTTGAGATTACTCCCCTTCATAATTTGTTATCAGGTGTCTTGAAAACATTTTTTTTTTGTCTTCTTCTTTTTTGTGTTTCAAGACGAGATTAAAACTAGTCTCTGTTACCCCATCCCGCCTAGAAGCAAAAGTCCCTTTACTGACTGTTCTTTTAATGCCAGTTTTTGTATTCTATTTTTCATATTTTTCAAAAAATGTCTTTGTTTCCCAACTGCCTCAGAGGTTTTTACTTCCTATAGGTCTTTATTATCTTTTTCCTTCTTCTAGTCTAGCGAATTTCCATCTTCCCTCATAAGCTGGGGTATGGAGAGCCTTGTACCTTCTCTTTAACTGAAGAGACAGTTACATTGTGTTAAATTGTCTGTTAAATTGTGTTAAACTGACAATTAAATTGTCAGTCAATTGACAGTTGATTCTGTGTATTTCTTTGGATACTCACTTAAGCAGTTCTCTATTTTCATATCTCTTTTGCAGAGTGTACATTTTGTCCTTGTCCTATAGGACCGTACTCTAAGAGCTTTCACAAGTTGTAGAGTGGAAATGTAAAGGTTTTATCTTACCTGTGTCTACTGACGTGAACTTTGTTTATTAAAGCTCTTGCTTTACTTATGAATAAATTATTATGCTAATTAATCTTGCTAGCTCCCTTCATCTCACACTAGATGTCTCCCAACTCCCAGTGAATTGTAAAAAGATTATTGTGAAAGACTATATGAAAATTCCTCACTCACCACTATCACTTTTTCTGTTACTGGCCTATTTCTGCCTCTGGATGCACTGAGATTTTGGGTGTATTGGACATTAATCTTGATAGAAGCAAGCTGCTAGAACAAATAAAATGTCTCATATAGTTTTATAAGTCTAAATTCTATTTACTTTCATTATCTCCTTTCTTTTGTTAAAAAGTGAGAGTGGTTAAATTGTGGTGTCATGGGGACTATCAAGAGTGGTAAGATGGCTGTTTCTCTATTCAGTAAAGAAGGCATTTTGTTATGATTATGACATTGTGGTTATGTAAATACTACAGAACTGGACATGGAACAACAGATTCGTTCAAAATTGGAAAATGAGTCAAGGCTATATATTGTCACCCTGCTTATTTAACTTATATGCAGAGTAAATCATGAGAAATGCAGGGCTGGTGAAGTACAAGCTGGAATCAAGATGGCTGAGAGAAATATCAATAACCTCAGATATGCAGATGACACCACACTTATGGCTGAAAGCAAAGAGGAACTAAAAAGCCTCTTGATGAAAGGGAAAGAAGAGAGTGAAAAAGTTGGCTTAAAACCCAACATTCAAAAAACTAAGATCATGGCATCTGGTCCCAATACTTCATAGGTGGGGAAACAATGGAAATAGTGAGAAATTTTATTTTTTTTTGGGGGGGGGGGCTCCAAAATCCCTGCAGACAGTGACTGCAGCCATGAAATTAAAAGACTCTTGCTCCTTGGAAGAAAAGCTATGACCAACCTAGACAGCATATTAAAAAGCAGAGACATTACTTTGCTGATGAAGGCTTGTCTAGTCAAAGCTATGGTTTTTCCAGTAGTCATGTATGGATGTGAGAGTTGGACTATAAAGAAAGCTGAGCCCTGAAGAATTGATGCTTTTGAACTGTGATGATGGAGAAGATTCTTGAGGATCCCTTGGAGTGCAAGGAGATCAAACCAGTTCATACTAAAGGAAATCAGTCCTTAATATTCATAGGAAGGTTGATGCTAAAGCTGAAACTCTAATACTTTGGCCACCTGATGCAAAGAACTGACTCATTTGAAAAGACCCTGATGCTGGGAAAGATTGAAGGCAGGAAGAGAAGGGGATGACAGAGGGTGAGATGATTGGATGGCATCACCGACTCAATGGACATGAGTTTGAGCAAGCTTTGGGAGTTGGTGATGGACAGGGAGGTGTGCTGCGGTCCACGGGGTGGCAGAGTCAGACACGACTAAGCAACTGAATTGACTGATAGATTCACAGCATGTTGAAGACTGCTTCCAGGGATCAAAATCAGACCTTGAGTATAAAAGCAATGTATTATAGAAATAATATAATTATTAATTTGGTATTGTTGTACAGTCTGAGGTTGTTGATATTTCTCCTGGCAATCTTGATTCCAGTTTATGATTCATCCAGCCCAACATTTCACATAATGCACTCTGCATTGAAGTTAAATAATACAATATATAAGACAATATACAGCCTTGTTGTACTCCTTTTCTAATTTGGAACTAGTCCATTGTTCCATGTTTGGTTCTAACTGTTGCTCCTTGACCAGCATACAGCTTTCTCAGGAAAGAATTAAGGTAGTCTAATAGTCCCATCTCTAAGAATTTTCCAGTTTGTTGTGATCCACACAGTCAAAGGCTTTAGCATAGTCAATGAAGCAGAAGTAGATGT
>SJYF01001616.1:3834970-3846263 GCA_006410515.1 Procapra przewalskii
CTGTTGGTTCCCAGTCCCCGGGGAGGGGCGCGGGGGCACCCGGCGCCCCCTCAGGCTCCTAGGAGGCTGACGGGCCGCGCGACGAGAGAGGCCCTGAGGGGACGCCCGGGAGGCGGGGACTCGCCCCTCGCGGGCGGCCACAGGCGGGCGAGGCCGGCGGCCGCCCGCTCGCTGAGGAGGCTCGCGGCGACGACGACGACGGCGGCGGAGACAGACCCCTGAGAGGGACGCCGGGGAGGCGGGGACTCGCCCCGCGCGGGGGCGCTGCACCTGCCCGGAGGAGGAGCCCCAGCGGAACCTGCGTGTATTTTTATTTTTTTATTATCATTTTTTTGCGGCTCCGGCAGCCCCGGGGAGTCGGGAGGACGCGCCCGGATCATGAAGAGCTGCAAAGGCATCGAGAACCCGGCTTTCGTCGCCTCCAGCCCAGACACCCCGCGCCGCGTCGGTGCGTCGTCGCCTTCCATCGAGCTCTCCGTCCCGCCCGCCCCGGCCGCCGGCTCGCCGCCGCCGCCCGCGCCTCAGGAGCCCCCGGCGCGCCCCGAGCCGCCTCCGCCCGCGCGGGTTCCCGGCGCCTCTGGGTCGCCGTCCGAGTATGAGGAGGGGCCCTGCGGCTGGGGCAGCTTCCAACCCCGCGCTCTCCAGCGCTGCAACACGCCCCAGGGCTTTCTGTTTCACTACTGCCTCCTGGCCCTCACGCAAGGTGAGGACGGGCGCCGGCTCCGGGGGCGCTGGGAGCGCGGGGGGCGCCGAGGGGCGCCGGGGAGGAGAGTGGGGGCGGCAGGTGCGCCGCCAGCCCCGGGGGTGAGGGGGTCTGCACGCCCGAGAGGGGTGGCTCCCGGGCTCGGGACTCGCCGGCGCTCTCACAGACGCCGCCCAACCAGGCTCACGCTTCTGCATTTTTAGCTTCTCTTACAGTGAAACGTTGAAAACTTGACAGGCAAGCTTTCTCTTCTAAGTGTTCTACCTCCAGCCTAGCAATTTCCTGCAGAGAAGGTGGAAATGAGGGGAGCCCTCCTTCGGGAACTGGGTGCTTGGGGTGGGGTGGGGGGCGCCTCTGCATTTCAAAAGCATACATTTTGCTAAAAAAAAAAAAAAAAAACCACGTATTAAAGGGATTTGTCTTTACATCACTTCTGGAAGAGGTGGATAAACGTGCAGCTGAAGGTAGGGCGGTTCGCCAAGGAGAAACTTTTGGACATACATAGGATTGGTCAGATCTACACATTCAAGTTTTTGTGAGTGTAATTGGAGAGCACTGGATGTTCTCGTGAGTCCAGGGAATATAAGTCTGCAGAGGCTTCAGGCGTTATTAACTGATAAGTGTAAGTGAACTCGCTCAGTTGTGTCCAACTCTGCGACCCCATGGACTGTAGCCTACCAGGCTCCTCTGTCCATGTGATTTTCCCAGGCAATATTATTGGAGTGGATTGCCATTTCCTTCTCCAGCAGATATTCCAGACCGAGGGATCGAACCCTGGTCTCCCGCATTGTAGAGAGACGCTTTACCGTCAGAGCCACCAGGGAAGTCCTATAATTGAAGTGAAAGTCACTCGGTCTTTGCGACCCCCATGGACTGAGGAGTCGAAGTCCGTGGAATTCTCCATGTCAGAATACTGAAGTGGGTAGCCTTTCCCTTCTCCAGGGTATCTTCCCAACCCAGGAATTGAATCCAGGTCTCCCGCATTGCTGGCAGATCTTTACCAGCTGAGCCACAAGGAACTGTTCAGGCACTTCAAAGCCCGTATCTGTTCATGGATCTCTCTTAGATTCTCTAAGGAGTTACTGATGGAGAAGGCACTGGCAACCCACTCCAGTACTCTTGCCTGGAGAATCCCGTGGCTGGAGGAGCCTGGCAGGCTGTAGTCCATGGGGTCACTAAGAGTCAGACACGACTGAGCGACTTCACTTTGACTTTTCACTTTCATGCATTGGAGAAGGAAATGGCAACCCACTCCAGTACTCTTGCCTGGAAAATCCCAGGAACGGTGAAGCGTGGTGGGCTGGCGTCTGTGGGTTCGCACAGAGCCGGACAGGACTGAAGTGACTTAGCAGCAGCAGCAGCAGCAGCAGCAGGAGTTACTGATAAAAGCCCAGGTTTATTCCCTCAGGAAGTTGCAATCTAAGGGTAGATAGTGAGGCAGAGGGACAGTGATTCTCACGAAGGAAAGCATGCAGAGAATGAAAGAAATGGAACTTATGCTAGGGTGATAAATTAAGGACAGGGAGCATTGAAATGGAACGTCTTCAAGGACATGCCACAAGTTAGCTGGAATTTGATAGTATGTAGATTTTTTTTGGGGGGGGGTCACAGTTTAAAACTTTTGTAAAAAGGCAATTAAGTACTGATGGAAAGAAATGTAATTGGAAAAAAAATTGGGTTTGAAACAGCTCTTTTTTAAGATTAATAGAAGACTGAATCGAAATATATTCTACCTGTTCTATCCCTGCCCCACTGTCTTAAAGCAACTCAGTGTCGCTTGCACAGGTTACGTGCTGAGTAAATATTTGTTGATTGCAAAGCAGCTGCAGCTCTTCTCCTAGTGACAGTTTTGTGCTCGAGTTACTTCCTTTTCCACCTTTCTTGTCCCAACCAAAGTTGGCCCGCCCTCTGCATCTTAACCTTAGTTGTCCAAAATCAGTGATTACCAAGCATCTGAAGGTCAAATGTAAAGTTCAAAGAAATTCAGTTCAGTTGCTCAGCCGTGTCTGACTTTCACTAGTAAAAAATTTATCTTGTGTTTTAAGACATATTCTGAAACTGAAATATTATTCCAGAATATATAATTTTATGTTTAATATAAAATATTGTTTAAAATTATTATCAAATGTAATTGAAATTCTTAGAGAAGTGTGTCAAGTTTAGCCTGGAGTTACCCTATCTAGAAATCTCCAACTTCAGAAGCGTAATCTGAGATGAAAGTGATTCCATAAATTCTTATTTCGGCTTAAGTTTGAATGACTGAAAACATTACCATGTTTCTCAATCTTGATTCTTGGGAAGACCGTTTCCAAGAGATAGTATTATAATAGGTGATTAATTGGTGAAAAAAGACCCCAAACTTGTCAAATGAGTTTATTTAACCCAGCCATTTATCAAAAATAAACAGTATTTCTCTTAGCACTGGCTTCCCTGGTGGCTCAGACTTAGTAAAGCGTCTTCCTGCAATGCGGGAGACCCAGGTTTGATCCTTGGTCTGGGAAGATCCCCTGAAGAAGGAAATGGCAACCCACTCCAGTACTCTTGCCTGGAAAATTCCACGGACAGAGGAGCCTTGTAGGCTATAGTCTATGGGGTTGAAAATACTCGGACACAGCTGAGTGACTTCACTCACTCACTCACTCTTAGCACTTAATTTCCTAATGTACCTCCTAGCTTCTTGCATTTACAGTGGACATAGTATGCAGTCTTTCATGAAATTTCTTTTTTTAAAAAAGCAAAGTGCTTGGAGTTTATGTAGTGTAGAATTTACTTTGGGATCCTAGGCTTAAAATGCTGTCTTTCCATAAGAGTCTACAAATTTACTTTCTCAGAAATTTTTTTTACTGTAAAAACAGTGAATTCTAATGACTGATTTTTAATCAGCATAGCAAGGTGTTGGGAAGTTGATTTCAGACACAGGAACTTTTCAGATTCTCAGACAACCTTGTTGGCGGTGGTTTAGTCACCAAGTCGTGTCGACTCTTGGACCCCATGCACTGTAGCCCGCCAGGCTCCTCTATCCATGGGATTCTCCAGGCAAGAATACTGGAGTGGGTTGCCATTTCCTTCTCCAGGGGAACTTCCTGACCCAGAAACTGAACCCAGTTCTCCAGCCATGCAGGCATTCTTTACCGACTAAGCTTTACCTCCTTATAAATCTGTCATTCCTAGCTATTTAGAAATCTTATCTTAAAACATCAAGAGCTATAAATTGGCATATAGATTTATTAAACTGATTTGAAAGTAAAAATCATGTTAGGACTTTTAAAATTTGTAAAAAGTTTCTTGCAATATATTCCCAGTTACAGTCTTGATAAAGCAAAATTTGAAGAGATTACAGAGATAATGTCTTGGATATACTCTTTCTATTAATGATTGAAAACAATGCATGGTAGCCTCTTAAGTAAAAAGATTAATCAGTTTGAAACTTTGTAATTTGATTAGATGGTTTTAATTTTCACTTTATAGTAATATCTCAGAGAAGGCAATGGCACCCCACTCCAGTACTCTTGCCTGGAAAATCTCATGGATGGAGGAGCCTAGTGGGTTGCAGTCCACGGGGTCACTAAGAGTTGGATATGACTGAGCAACTTCCCTTTCACTTTTTACTTTCATGCATTGGAGAAGGAAATGGCAACCCACTCCAGTGTTCTTGCCTGGAGAATCCCAGGGACGGGGGAGCCTGGTGGGCTGCCGTCTATGGGGTCGCACAGAGTCAGATATGACTGAAGTGACTTAGCAGCAGCAGCAGCAGTATAGTAATATCTTAACTTCTATATAATCAGTATTGTAATTGGACATTTTTGTTGTTAGATTTGAATTTTCAGCTGAAGATTCAAATAATGAAAATTCAAATGTAATGGTTTATCTTATATTATTTCCTCACAGTTATAATGGGCAGATGAAGTGTAAGTTGTTTGTTTTTTATTTTCTGTCATGTTGCCTATGATTTAGATTGCTAGTAATTGAAATAGACTTTTAATTTGTTTGTTTTTGCCCCAGGAACTTTTAAATGATGACTTTAATGACTCTAAGAATGCTAGAAGATAGAGAACTCAATTGCACCTTTCATAAGACTAAGTCAAGGATTCGGTAATTTGAAGAGTTTTAGCATTTGACCTCTCAATCACCTATATGTTTTGTAGTCTTCCAAGTGAGGCCCATGGGAATATACTATACCTGGAAACTCTCTAATAATCATGAGACTTTACCAGTCTCTTTTGTAATTTAAAGAAACATGGTTAGCTGTAATTCAGTATGTGATAAACATCAACTTTATTTAACAACTGAAAATTCACAAATGTATAATTTAAAAGAGAACTGATTTGTAAAGGAAATATGTTTGGCTTGCTTAGTTTTGAAATGTTGAGATTTTTAAAATTGGACATTTAAAAATATCAAAAGAAATGAACAAACTTTAGTAATGTCATGTTAATGATCATACTCTATATGGTAAAGTTGTAGACATAAATTTCCTCTTTTCTCTTTTAGGTATTGTGGTGAATGGCCTAGTAAATATTAGCATTTCCACTATCGAGAAGCGCTATGAATTGCAGAGTTCCCTGACCGGCTTGATATCATCAAGCTATGACATTGCCTTCTGTTTGCTCTCTTTATTTGTATCATTCATTGGTGAAAGAGGACACAAACCAAGATGGCTTGCGTTTGCATCCTTTATGATAGGGCTGGGAGCGCTTGTGTTTGCACTGCCCAAATTTTTTAGTGGAAAATACCAATTTGGGACCCTTTTTGAAGGTAAGTTCTGTTCCCTTCTTGCTTGTTTTAAGAAGTTGTATTGGCTTTGTATTGCACCTCACTTGTATGGGTATGTAGGATAAGGGCTTAGCTGTCTTCCAGTGTTCACTGCTTTGTTATGATGTGATTTGTGTGGAGTAGGAGATTATAGAGACAGATTGTGCATTGTTCATTGCTTCAGTGGATCTCCAAGTTTTTAATCTTCTAATACTCATTCCCCATATTATATACAATCTTCCTTAAAAAAAGACATGACCTGTTTTGCTTTGCTGGGGGTGTGGCTTCACTGGGGCTTTAAGATCTAGTTTTTCCCCTTAGTTCTGTTTGCTGTGCTTACAGCTTTGCACCCTGGACCTGTTGACTCCTGATTTGAGAATGAGAGGTGAAACTTACAGGAGTAGGGTTTTTCCTGAGTACTGAAACTAGCTTCACTTTTGACTCTGATTTAGAGACACAGAACTTCATGAGTTACCTAAAGTGTTGCTCTGCTCAGTACAGTATTTAAAGGCTCAGAAAGGAAGTTTGATTATTTATATTCCTTCTTTTTTCCCCCAAAGTATTTTTTTTAATGGAAAACCAATTATGGTAGAGCCCGAGAAATGTGCAAATGAAAGTAGACTTTTAAAACACTTTTTGTCCTTCCGGAGACTTTTAATACCAAATATTGAAGTAAAATCAGAGAGCTACAAAATCAGAAGCTTTCAGAGGTTAGGTAAATGAAAAAAAAAAAGGCTTATAGTAAGAAGAAAGGGGAACTGGGGCCTGCTGCATGATAGTCATTATTTTTAAAAAGTTAAGGTTTTTATATTTGTATTAGTAATGAAGATTCATGTTAAAGTGTTAACATTTCCCAAGATCTATTTCTAAGTTGTAGACTGACAACAAATAGGACAGTATTTTCAATAACAAAGTATATATTATCATGCAGCATGGTTTTAGGGGTACATATACTAAATAATCANNNCTAAATAATCAGACTTCATTTTAGAAATAAAAATAGAATGTGCAAGTATATGGATCAAGAGAAGATGTTTTAAAAAGGTGCTATAGCTTGAAATGAATGAGATAAGGTGAATGTGTTATCTATAGAAAGAACAGTTACTGGGTTCTACTATATTATCTAAGATTCCATAAAATTTTATTAGGTCAACTGTACATACTTTTTCTGGGAGTAGTTTTAGAAATAAGACATGCAGGATTTAGTATAGTATCTTTGATTTCTTAATGATAAGGGAAAAGCTGAATTTTTGTCTGTCACAAGAAACACAAAACTGCTTCTGAGATAGCAAAAACAGTATTGTATCGATAGCCTTTAGGTGGTGCTCTTTGTCCTGATTTTAATCCCTCATTTTCCCAGTTGATCAGATACTCTACTGTTATTAAAGTATACAGACTTTGTTTAAAAAAAAAAAACTTTAACTCTTTGAACTTAAACATAAACACCTGCCCCAAGTGCAAAAGCCTGATCTGTCCTCAGCTGTCTTCTTAGCTTCCTCTGTTCCATACACCTGTTGTGTTGCAGCCAGTTTGAATAATTTCTATTTCCCAAAGGGAAATTGCCACAAATTAAGGAGTGTGTGGCCAGGGATGAAGCCAAGAAGGTTCTTGAAACCAAATTATAAACTTTTAGTATATTATTGTATATCATGCAAGTTTTCACCACATTCATGTTGATGTTTTTCATGATTTTAGTTGAAGTAGATTAGGTAGAGGAATTGGATGAGCTGTAAAATTTTTACTCTAAATTGACTCATAATTTAAATAATAATTTCTCTATGGAAAATAAAAATAAAAATTCAGTTTGCCCTTATGCTGCCATTGGTATGATGAATATTTATTGATACGGGCTCTACCTGATGCTGAAATAATAGCAATGAAACAGTTTCATGCCCTCTGGGTTGTATGTACTAGTGGGAGGAAATACAAAATAAAGCAACAAACACGATAACTAAAGATTTAGGTGAGTGTGTAAAGGAAGAAACAGTATGAAGTGATAGTGCACACAAGGAAACATACATGGGCAAGGAAAGGCTATTGTGATAAAAACTGGATAATGAGGAGCCAGTCCTGAAAGATGATTTCCAGGCAGGAGAAAAAATGATCGCAGGCTCCAGAGCAGGAAACAGCTTGGTAGATTTTAGGAAGTGTCAATTTTGGCCAGCATTCTCAAAGGTAGGGAAAAAGTAGCTGAGATGAACTTGAGAGGCAGGCAGACCACAGTGTGAGTCATTTGGATTTGTCTTTAAATGCAATGGGAATTCATGAGAGAGTTTTACACAGGGGAGTACATGATCTTATTTATGTTTTTAAATGATCATTGGCGTCTGTTCTGAGGGACAAGAGTATTTGTGAGGAAATCACCCAGGAGATTTTCACTATAGTTTAGGTGAGCAATGAAGGTGGTTGGGGTGGGATTGGTAACAGTAGAAATTTAGAGGAGTGATTGATTTTCAATCTGTTTTGGAGGAAAAAGAGATGGGTCTTTATAGTGGGTTGACTGTGAAGAAAGAATGGAAAATGAGTCCTTCATATTTGGTTTGGCCAACTGGGGCCATTTACTCTCGTGTGGAAGACTGGGTAGAACAGAACTGGGAGTGCAAATCAAGAATTCAGGTTTGGACTTAAGTATGAACTGCATACTATATATCCAGTGTTGCAATATATATCTCTAGACATGAATGTTTATGTAAATGTTCAAATCATTCTTTAGTCTTCATTCCTAGAAATGAAAACACTGGTTAGAAGGGCTTCCTTATTCTAATTATTGATAGGTAATGTCACACTGACTTTTAGGAAAGAATATACAAGTTACTTTTCCACAGTCAATATATGAAAAATGCCTGGTTGCTATTTTGAAATTTTCACATTCTTTTTTCCTGAAACTTTTCCTTAATAGAAATGCCACTGGGGTGTGTTTGTGTGTAAGTGGAGGTGTTTACAGTGTAACAGATACAAAACTCAGGGTTGAAATTACATTAAATATGTAAAGGAAACTGGACACTTGCAAATAGAAGGAATGTTAGAAGTTGTAAATCTCTTCTTTTACCATGAAGAACCTTAGGACAGGGCTTCCCTTGTGTCTCAGATGGTAAAGAATCCACCTTCAATTCAGAAGACCTGGATTCTATCCCTGGGTTGAGAACATCCTCTGGATTGAAGATCTCAGTCCCCTGTGTTGAGAAGGAAATGGCAGCCCACTCAAGTATTCTTGCCTGAAGAATTCCATGGACACAGGAGACTGGCGGGCTACAATCCATGGGGTTGCAAAAAGTCAGATACAACTGAGTGACTAACACACACACACTCACACACATGCACACACACCCTAGGAAAAGAGGTGAAGTGACTTTATAGTGATTTCATAGGTGGTCAATAGCAACTAAGATTAATACTGGTTTTTATGGACTGTAAAGAAAGCTGAGCACCGAAGAATTGATGTTTTTGAACTGTGGTGTTGGAGAAGACTCTTGAGAGTCCCTTGGTCTGCAAGGAGGTCCAACCAGTCTGTTCTAAAGGAGATCAGTCCTGGGTGTTCTTTGGAAGGAAGGATGCTAAAGCTGAAACTCCAATACTTTGGCCACCTCACGTGAAGAGTTGACTCACTGGAAAAGACTCTAATGCTGGGAGGGATTAGGCTCAGGAGAAGGGGATGACAGAGGATGAGATGGCTGGATGGCATCACCGACTCAATGGACGTGAGTCTGAGTGAACTCCAGGAGTTGGTGATGGACAGGGAGGCCTGGCGTGCTGCGATTCATGTGGTCGCAAAGAGTCAGACACGACTGAGTGACTGAATTGACTGACTGATGCTTTGTTTAGGTTTTTAAAATTTTTTATTTATTACTGGTGGTTAATTAAGTATATCAAATAATTTCAACATTTTTATGAAATTAAAACATTTCTTCCCTAAGTTCATATAGCCAGTTTAATTTTAATTTTTATTGTAGTGTAGTTGATTTGCAATGTTGTGTTAGTTTCTGCTGTACAGCAAAGTGGATCATGTATGTGTGTGTGTGAGTTTTCAGTGTGTCTGACTCTTTGCGACCCCATGGACTATAGCCCGCCAGGCTCCTCTATCCATGGAATTCTCCAAGCAAGAATACTGGAGTGGGTTGCCATTCCTTTCTCTGGGGGTCTTTCCGACCCAGGGATTGAACCCCGGTCTCCTATGTTGCCAGCAGATTCTTCACTGTCTGAGCCACCAGGGAATCCCACATTTACATCTATCCACTCTTTTTTAGATTCTTTTCCCACACAGGTCATTACAGAATATTGGGTAGAGTTTCCTGTGCTATACAGTAGGTCCTTATTAGTTACCTATTTTGTATATATAGTGTGTATATGTCAGTTCTGATCTCCAAGCTTATCCCTTCCCCCTTCTCCCTTGGGAAAGTTGCTCAGTTGTGTCTGACTCTTTGCAACCCCATGAACTATACAGTCCATGGATTTCTCTGGGCCAGAATACTGGAGTGGGTGGCCTTTCCCTTCTCCAGGGGATCTTCCCAACCCAGGGATCTAACCCAGGTCTCCCTCACTGCAGATGGATTCTTTAACAACTGATTTGTCAGAGAAGCCCCTTGGTAACCATAAGTTTGTCTTCTACATCTGTGACCATTTCTGTCTCATAAATAAGCTCATCTGTACCATTTTTTAAGATTCCACAAGTAAGAAATATCAAATGGCATTTCTTTCTCTGGCTTCCTTCACCCAGTATGCCAATGCCCAGTCCATGCAGGCTGCTGCAGATGGTGGTGTTTCGCTCTTTTTTGTGGCTGAGTAGTATTCCGTCGTATGCATGTTCCACATCTTCCTTATCCATTCCTCTGTCAATGGGCGTTTAGGTTGCGTCCATGTCCTCGCTATTGTAAACAGTGTTGCTGTGAACGTTGGAGTATATGTCTATTTTTGAGTTATAGTTTTCTCCATACATATGTCCAGGAGTAGGACTGCTGGATTATATGGTAGTTCTGTTGTTAGTTTCTTAAGGATCCTCCGTGTTCTCCATAGTGGCTTTACCAATTTACATTGCCATGAACAATGTAGGAGGGTTCTCTTCTCCACACCCTCTCCAGCATTTATTGTTTGTAAATTTGTCGATGATGACTTTTCTGAACTGCGTGCGGTAATACCTCATTGTAGATTTAATTTGTATCTGTATACTAATTAGTGATGTTGACCATCCTTTTATGTGCTTTTGGGCCATCTGTAATAGATAGCTAGTTTTAATGATCTGTACTAACTTGTCTGCTCAAGCGTATTAATCCACTTTTGTAAATACAAGATCATGTAACCACAAATCTGAGTAATTTATCCAACTCTAAGAATGTTGAAAAAAACTGGAGATTTAAGAGAGAAAAGGAAAACAAATGAATTTGAAAGCTTTTGGAAATAAATTAGAAGGACATGTATAATATTCTTAGGTAATTTTATATAAATAACCTAAAGAGCATAACATTAAGAAATCATATTATTTGAATCATACATGTCATTTTAAGTTACTTTGAAACAGACATTGAGAAAATTAATATATTCCTTTGTATGCTTTTTTTGTTGCTGTTGTTTTGAACTTGAGGGAAACAAAACATCAGTTTGGATGAAATACTCTCTGTAAGAGGAGATTAAAGTAATGTAATATAATTGGTAAGTAGAAGAAAACAAAATATGAAATATGATAAGCATGTATAATTTCCACAGGTGTGAGAATAACACAAAAGGAGGTTAAGAATTAGCAAAAAGGAAGAAAAGTGTTTGGAAACAGCTTGAATTTTCTATTCTATAAAAAATAAATTTAAGTAGGTTTGGGAAATTATTTTCTTAAAGAAAATTTTAGTGGAG
>SJYF01001616.1:3871843-3885001 GCA_006410515.1 Procapra przewalskii
TTTATTTTTTTAAGGGCTGAGTAATACTCCATTGTGTATATGTACCACAGCTTGCTTATCCATTCATCTGCTGATGGACATCTAGGTTGTTTCCATGTCCTGGCTATTACAAACTTTACATTATTGTGTTAGTGTCTGCCAAACAGCAGCATCAGCCATGGGTATACATATGTCCCTGCCTTTTGAACCTCTTTCCCACCTCCTACCCATCCCAACCCTCTAGGTTGTCACAGATCAGCAGGTTTTAGCTCCCTGCATCATACAGCAAATTCCCACTGGTTATCTGTCTTACTCAGGGTGAGGTATATATTTCAGTGTCACTCTATCAATTCATCCCTGCCTCTCCTTCCCCCACTGTGTCCACAAGTCTGTTCTCTTTGTCTGGGTCTCCATTGCTGCCCTGCAGATAGACCCATCAGTACCATCTTTTAGATCCCATATATATGCACTGATACATGATATTTGTTTTCTCTCTCTGACTTCACTCTGTATAATAGGCTCTAGGTTCATGCACCTCCTTGGGACTGACTCAAATGGGTTCTTTTTATGGCTGAGTAATATTCCATTGTATGAATGTACCACATGTTTATCCATTCATCTGTAGATGGATATCTGGGTTGCTTCCATGTCCTAGCTATTGTAAATAGTGCGACAACTATCATTGGGATACATGCATCTCTTTCAGTTATGGTTTTCTCAGAGTGTATGCCCAGTGGTGGGACTGTTGTGTCCTATGGTCGTTCTGTTCCTGGATTTTTAAGGAATCTTCATACTATGCTCCATAGAGGCTATATCAGCTTACATTCCTACCAACAATGCAGGAGGGTTCTCTTCTCCATACCCTTTCCAGCATTTATTGTTTGTAGATTTTTTTGATGATGGCCGTTTTGACCCTAGGAGGAGATACCTCACTGTAGTTTTAATTTGCGTTTCTCTAAGAATGAGAGATGTTGAGTATCTTTTCGTGTTTATCAGCTATCTGTATGTCTTCTTTGGAGAAATGCCTGTCTAGATCTGCTAGTTTTTTGAGTGGTTTGTTTGCTTTTCTGGTATTGAGCTATGTGAGCTGCTTGTATGTTTTGGAGATTAATGTTTTGTCAGTTGTTTCCTTTGCTGTTATTTTCTACCATTCTGAATGTTGTCTTTTCACCTGGTTTATAGTTTTCTATGCTGTGCAAAAGCTTTTAAGTTTAATTAGGTCCCACTTGTTTATTTTTGTTTTTATTTTCATTATTCTAGGAGGTGGGTTATGGACGATCTTGCTGTGATTTATGTCAAGGAATATGCTGCCTATGTTATCCTATAGGAGCTTTATAGTTTCTGGCTTTACATTTAAGTCTTTAATCCACTTTGGTTTATTTTTGTGTATGATATTAGGAGGTATTCTAGTTTCATCCTTTTACATATAGCTGTCCAGTTTTCCCAGCACCACTTATTGAAGAGGCTGTCATTTCTCCATTGTATAATCTTGCCTCCTTTGTCAAATAAGGTGCACATAGGTCTGTGGGTTTACTTCTGAGCTTTCTATCTTGTTCCATTGGTCTGAATTTCTGTTTTTGTGCCAGTACCATAGTGTCTTGATGACTATAGTTTTGTAGTTTAGTCTGAAGTCAAGAATGTTGGTTCTTCCAGTTCCATTTTCCTTTGTCAAGATTACTTTGGCTATTTGATGTCTTTGTGTTTCCATGAAAATTATGAAATTTTTTGCTGTAGTTCTGTGAAAAATACTATTGGTAGTTTGATAGGAATTGTGTTGAATCAGTTAGTTGCTTTGGGTGGTATAGTGATTTTCACAAAAATGATTCTTCCAATACAATAACATGGTATATGTGTCCATCTGTTTGTATATCTTTGATTTCTTTCATCAGTGTCTTGTACTTTGCTGCATACAAATCTTTTGTCTCTTTAGGTAGGTTTATTCCTAGGTATTTAATGGGATTGTTTCCTTAATTGTGCTTTGATTTTTCATTGTTATTGTATAAGAATGCAAGGGATTTCTGTGTACTAATTTTATACCTGCAACTTTACTATATTCATTGGGCAGATCTAGTAGTTTCCTGGTGGCATCTTTAGGGTTTTCAATATAGTATCATGTCATCTGCAAACAGTGAGAGTTTTACTTCTTTTCCAGTCTGGATTCCTTTTATTTCATTTTCTTCTCTGATTGCAGTGGCTAGGACTTCCAAAACTATGTTTAATAATAGTGGTGAGAATGGGCACCCTTGTCTTATTCCTTGTATTTCCTTGATCTTAGAGGAAATGCTTTCAGTTTTTCTGCACTGAGAATGTTTGCTGTGAGTTTGTATATGGCTTTTATAATGTTGAGGTGTGATCCCTATGAGAAACTTCCCTGGTGGCTCAGTCTGTAAAGAATCTCTCTGCCTGCAATGCAGGAGACCTGAGTTTGATCCCTGGATGTGAAAGATCCCTTGGAGAAGGTAATGGATCTCTACTCCAGTATTCTTGCCTGATGAATTCCATGGACAGAGGAGTCTGGCAGGCTATAGTCCATGGGGTCGCAAAAATTCAGACACAACTGAGCAACTAAATACACATGCACACGTGAGCCTTCTATGTCTACTCTTTGGAGAATTTTATTATAAATGAGTGTTGAATTTTGTTGAAATCTTTCTCTGAATCTATGTAGGTGGTCATCTGGCTTTTGTCTTTTGATTTGTTTATATGGTGTGTTACAGTGATTACTTTGCTTATGCTGAAGAATCCTTGCATCTCTGGAAAAAAGCCCACTTGATCATGATGTGTTGTCCTTTTAATGTGTTATTGGATTCTGTTTGCTAGAATTTTGTTGAGGATTTTTGTATCTATGTTCATCAATGTTATTGGGCTATAATTTTCTTTTTGTGGCATCTTTGTTTGGTTTTGGTATCAGGGTGATGGTGGCCTTGTAAATTGAGTTTGGGAGTTGTCCTTCCTCTGCAATTTTATGGAAGAGTTTGAGTGATATAGGTGTTAGCTCTCCTCTAAACTTTCGGTAGAATTCACCTGTGAAGCCATCTGGCCTTGGGCTTTTGTTTGTTGGAAGACTTTTTTTATTTAAAGTTTTAATTCTTTAAATTGCTTATATAATTTATTTTTAACCATTTATCATTTATTTATTATCATTATTATTATTTTTTTACTTTACAATATTGTATTGGTTTTGCCATACATCAACATGAATCTGCCATGGGTGTACACGTGTTCCCCATCCTGACCCCCTTTCCCTCCTCCCTCCCCGTACCATCCCTCTGAGTCATCCCAGTGCACCAGCCCCAAGCATCCTGTATCCTGCATCGAACCTGGACTGGCAATTCATTTCTTATATGATATTACATATGTTTCAATGCCATTCTCGCAAATCATCCCACCCTCTCCCTCTCCCACAAAGTCCAAAAGACTGTTCTATACATCAGTGTCTCTTTTGCTTTCTCGCATGCAGGGTTACTGTTACTGTCTTTCTAAATTCCATATATATGCGTTAGTATACTATATTGATTGTTTTTCTTTCTGGCTTACTTCCGCTCAGTCATGTCCGACTCTTTGTGACCCCATGGACTGTAGACTATTAGGCGGCTCCATCCATGGGATTTTCCAGGTAAGACTGCTAGAGTGGATTGCCATTTCCTTCTCCAGGGTATCTTTCCAACCCAGGAATCGAACCTGGGTCTCCCGCATTGCAGGCAGATGCTTTTACTGTCTGAGCCACTAGGGAAGCCATACAGGGTTATCGTACTGTCTTTCTAAATTCCATATATATGCGTTCAGTTCAGATCAGTTGCTCAGTTGTGTCCAACTCTTTGCAACCCCATGAATTGCAGCATGCCAGGCCTCCCTGTCCATCACCAACTCCCGGAGTTCACTCAGATTCATGTCCATGGAGTCAGTGATGCCATCCAGCCATCTCATCCTCAGTCGTCCCCTTCTCTTCTTGCCCCCAATCCCTCCCAGCATCAAAGTCTTTTCCAATGAGTCAACTCTTCGTGTGAGGTGGCCAAAGTATTGGAGTTTTCAGCTTTAGCCTCATTCCTTCCAAAGAAATCCCAGGGTTGATCTCCTTCAGAATAGACTGGTTGGATCTCCTTGCAGTCCAAGGGACTCTCAAGAGTCTTCTCCAACACCACAGTTCAAAAGCATCAATTTTTTGGTGCCTAGCTTTTTTCATAGTCCAACTCTCACATCCGTGCATGACTACTGGAAAAACCATAGCCTTGACTAGATGGACCTTAGTCAGCAAAGTAATGTCTCTGCTTTTGAATATACTGTCTAGGTTGGTCATAACTTTTCTTCCAAGGAGTAAGCGTCTTTTAATTTCATGGCTGCAGTCACCATCTGCAGTGATTTTGGAGCCCCCCACCAAAAAAGTCTGACACTGTTTTCACTGTTTCCCCATCTATTTGCCATGAAGTGATGGGACTGGATGCTATGATCTTCGTTTTCTGAATGTTGAGCTTTAAGCCAACTTTTTCACTCTCCTCTTTCACTTTCATTAAGAGGCTTTTTAGTTCCTCTTTACTTTCTGCCATAAGGGTGGTGTCATCTGCATATCTGAGGTTATTTATATATATGCATTAGTATACTGTATTGGTGTTTTTCTTTCTGGCTTACTTCACTCTGTATAATAGGCTCCAGTTTCATCCACCTCATTAGAACTGATTCAAATGTGTTCTTTTTAATGGCTGAGTGATACTCCATTGTGTATATGTACCACAGCTTTCTTATCCATTTGTCTGCTGATGGACATCTGGATTGCTTCCATGTCTTGGCTATTATAAACAGTGCTGCGATGAACATTGGGGTCCACGTGTCTCTTTCAATTCTGGTTTCCTTGGTGTGTATGCCCAGCAGTGGGATTGCTGGGTCATAGGGCAGTTCTAATTCCAGTTTTTTAATGAACCTCCAGACTGTTCTCCATAGTGGCTGTACTAGTTTTTTATTATAGTTTCGATTTCTGTGCTTGTGACTGGTCTGTTCATATTTTCTGTTTCTTCCTGGTTCAGTTTTAGAAGGTTATACTTTTCTAAGAATTTGTCCATTTCTTCGAGATTGTCCATTTTATTGGCATATAATGTAGTTGCTCATAGTAGTCTCTTACGATCCTTTGTATTTTTGCATTGTCTGTTATCACTTCTTTTTCACTTCTCATTTTACTGATTTGAGTCTTCTCCTTTTCTTCTTGATGAATCTGGCTAATGGTTTGTCAACTTTGTTTCTCTTATCAAAGAACCAGATTTTGGTTTTATTGATCTTTGCTGTAGTCCCCTTTGTTTCTTTTTAATTTATTTTTTCTTTGATCTTTATGATTTCTTTTATTCTACTAACTTTGGTGTTTTTGTTGTTGTTCTTCTTCTTTTTCTAGTTGCTTCAGATGTGAGGTTAGGTTGTTTATTCAATGTTTTTCTTGCTTTTTGAGGTAGGTTTGTATTACTATAAACTTCCCTCTTAGCATTGCTTTTAGCACATCCCATAGGCCTTGAATTGTTGCATTTTTATTGTAATTTGTTTCTTAGGTACATTTTTAATTCATTTTTTATTTCTTCAGTGATCTCTTTGGCTATTCAGAAGCATATTGTTTAGCCTCCATGTGTTCGTGTTATTTTACAGTTGTTTTTTATTTCCCCCCTGTACTTGATACCTAATCTTAAAATGTTGTGGTCAGAAAAGATGCTTGGAATGATTTAAGTCTTCTACAGTTTGCCAAGGCTTGATTTGTGACCCAAGATGTAATCTATCCTGGATAATGTTCCATGTGCACTTGAGAAAAAAAGTGAAACCTACTGTTTCGGAATGAATTGCCCTGTAGATATGAATTAGGTCCAGCTGGTCCAATGTATCTTTTAAAGCTTGCGTTTCATTATTAATTTTCTGTCTGGATGACCTATTGGTGTAAGTAAGGTATTAAAATATGCCACAATTATTGTTACTGTTGATTTCCCCTTGAATAGTTGTTAGCATTTGCCTTGTGTAGTGAAAGTGAAAGTGAAAGTGAAAGTGAAGTCGCTCAGTCATGTCCGACTCTTTGCGACCCCATGGACTGTAGCCTACCAGGCTCCTCCCTCCATGGGATTCTCCAGGCAAGAGTACTGGAGTGGGTTGCTATTTCCTTCTCCTTGTGTGTTGAGATGCTCCTATATTGCATTTATAATCATTATATCTTCTTTTTGGATTGATCCCTTGATCATTATGCAGTGTCCTTCTTTGTCTCTTGTCATGGTCTTTTTTTTAAAGTCTATTTTATCTGATACGAGTATTGCTACTCCTGCTTTCTTTGGTTTCTGCTTGCATGGGATATCTTTTTCTAGTTCCCTCACTTTCAGTTGTATGTGTCCCTAAGTCTCAGGCATATCTCATGTAGGCAGCATATAAGGCAGCATATATAGAAGCCTTGTTTTTGTATGTATTCAGCCAATCTGTGTGTTTTGGTTAGAGCATTTCATCCATTTACATTTAAGGTAATTATTGATATGTATGATACTATTATCATTTATTGTTTTTGGTTTGTTTTTGTAGACCTTTTCCTTCTCTTGTGTTTTCTGTCTAGAGAAGTCCCTGTAACATTTATTGTTAAGCTGGTTTGAGGTGAGGTGAGGTGAAGTCGCTCAGTCGTGTCCGACTCTTTGCGACCCCATGGACTATAACCTACTAGGCTTCTCCGTCCATGGGATTCTCCAGGCAAGAATACTGGAGTGGATTGCCATTTCCTTCTCCAGGGGGTCTTCCCAACCCAGGTATTGAACCCGGGTCTCCCGCATTGGAGGCAGACGCTTTAACCTCTGAGCCACCAGGGAAGTCCTTGGTGGTACTGATTTCTCTTAACTTTTGCTTGTCTATAAAGCTTTTCATTGCACCTTTGAATGTGAATGAGATCCTTGCTGGATAGAGTGATCTTGATTGTAGGTTTTTTCCTTTCATTACTTTTAAGTATATCCCGCCATTCCCTTCTGATCTGCAGAGTTTCTATTGAAAGTTCAGCTGTTAGCTCTATGGGAATCCCCTTTTATGTTACTTGTTGCTTTTACCTTGCTGCTTTTAATATTTGTTCTTTGTGTTTAATTTTTGTTAGATTGATTAATATGTGCCTTGGCATGTTTCTCCTTGGGATTTATCCTATATGAAAATCTCTGAGCTTTCTGGACCTGGGTGGCTATTTCCTTTCCTATTTTAGGGAAGTTTTTGGCTATAATCTCCTCACATATTTTCTCATGCCCTTTCCTTTTGTCTTCTGGGACTCCTATGATTCAGAAGTTTTTATGATTAATATTGCCCCAGAGGTCTCTGAGACTGTCCTCATGTCTTTTTAGTCCTTATTCTTTAGGCTGCTCTGCCTCAGCCACTTCCATCATTATATCTTCCAGCTTATTTATCCATTCCTCTGCCTCAGTTACTCTGCTATTGGTTCACTCCAGTGTATTTTTCATCTCAGTTATTGTGTCGTTCATTGCCAATTATCTATTCTTTAATTCTTCAAGGTCCTTATTGATCATTTCTTTCATCTTCTCTATCTGTGCCTCCAGTCTATTTATCCATGCCTCCATTTTATTTTCAAGATTTTGTATCATCTTTAGTATTATTACTCAGAATTTTTTTCCAGGTAGACTGCCCATTTCCTCTTCATTTGTTTTGTCTTTGGGGTTTTTAACCATGCTCCTTTATCTGCTGCATGTTTCTCTGGCTTTCCATTCCATCTAGTTTGCTATGTTTAGGGTCTCCTTTCTGCAGGCTGGAAGGTCATAGTTCCTCTATTGTGGAGTCTGCCCCCCATGGATGGGGTTGGACCAGTGCCTTGTGAAGGTTTTCTGGTTGGTGGATGGAGTTGGTCTTGTCTCTCTGAAGGGCAGGGCCATGTCCAGCAGTGCTTTTTGATGTGTCTGTGGGTTTGGTATGCTTTGAGTGGCCTCTCTGCTGATGTGCAGGGCTGTACCCCTGTCTTGCTGAAGGATTGCCATGGAGCATCTGTCCCTGGAGCTTGCTGACCTTAGGGTAGGGTTTGATCTTGGTGTTGAGGTGGAGACCTTTGGGAGAGCTCTCATCAATTAATATTCCATGGGGTTGGGAGTTCTCTGGTCATTCAAAATCCTGGACTCAGCTCTTCCACCTCAGGGGTTCAAGTCCAGCCCTTTACTGTGGCACTAAACCCTCACAAGCCACACAGCATAGAAGACAACAACCCCAAGACTGTTGGTAAAAGCAACACTCAACAGCCCAGAGCACTCAGAGACGCACACACCAAAGTCCTCCAATATTTGCAGGAAGTTCTCTAGACCTGTTGTGGCTTCTCTGGGGTCTGCCCAGTCTCAGATCTGGCCTTACTCTGGCTTGTACTTTGTCCCAAAGTCCACAGTCTCTAGAGTCCACTGCTGCAGAGCTAAGTCACCTCAGTCGTGTCTGACTCTGTGCAACCCCATAGACGGCAACCCACCAGGTTCCCCCATCCCTGGGATTCTCCAGGTAAGAACACTGGAGTGGGTTGCCGTTTCCTTCTCCAATGCATGAAAGTGAAAAGTGAAAGGGAAGTCGCTCATTTTCGTCTGACTCTTCGCAATCCCGTGGACTGCAGTCCACCAGGCTCCTCCATCCATGGGATTTTCCAGGCAAGAGTACTGGAGTGGGGTGTCATCGCCTTCTCTGCTAGAGTCCACAGTCTCAGGCTAATTGTGGGTATTTATCTGCTGCACCTGTGGCTGCTAATTCTCTTTTTCTTCTTTGGTCACACAGCTCCTGGTGTTCTGCTTTGGTTTTGGGTCTGGCTCTGTTTGGAGGTGGGCTTCCCAGGTGGCTCAGTGGGTAAGAATCCTGCAATGCAGGAGACACTGGTTTGATCCCTGGGTTGGGAAGATCCCCTGGAGGAAGGCATGGCAACTCACTCCAGTATTCTTGTCTGGGAAATCCCATGGACAGAAGAACCTGGTGGATGGCAGATCACCAGGTTGCAGAGTCAGCCACGACTGAAATGACTGAGGACACACGTGTACATTGCTTGTAGGTTGCTATCTCATGACTTCCCTCCTAGACACGAGGAGGCAAAGGCTGAGACTTTTTTAGGACTCACTTGCTCACTTTGACTGGGAAGAGGGTGGGGGTATGGCAGCCACAATTGGGATGTGAAGGTGAAAGTGAAGTTGCTCAGTTGTGTCCGACTCTTTGCGACCCCATGGACTGTAGCCTACCAGGCTCCTCTGCCCATGGGATTTTCCAAGCAAGAGTACTGGAGTGGGTTGCCATTTCCTTCTCCAGGGGATCTTCCTGACCCAGGGATTGAACCCAGGTCTTCTGCCTTGCAGGCAGATGCTTTACCGTCTGAGCCATCAGGGAAGTTCTAGGGGCTCCCTGTGGAAATAGAGACCTGCTGGATGTTCTTAGAGCCTAAAATGGGTCATGCTCACTCAGGGCAATTGGCTTGGCCCCAGACCGTGGGTCCCTGGGAAGAATCAAGCTGCTTAGCCTCTCGGCAGGGTGCAGGCAGCAACGCGTGTCCACTCACAGCCTGGTGGTGATTGCCACCTCTGGGGTCTGGGCCACATCAGTGGCTGTTTGTCTGCTGATTCAGGCACTTTCCCTGGGTTTGGTAGTGGCTTGTTGTTCATTCACTCAGTCATGTCTGACTCTTTGAGATCCATGGACTGCAGCACGTCAGGCTTCCTTGTCCTTCACCATCTCCCAGAGTTTGCTCAAACTCATGTCCATTGAGTCAGTGATGCCATCCAACCATCTCATCCTCTGTCGTCCTCGTGTGCTCTTGCCTTCAGTCTTTCTCAGCATCAGGGTCTTTTCCGATGAGTCGACTTTTCATATCAGGTGGCTAAAGTATTGGGGCTTTGGCATCAGCATCCATCCTTTCTGTGAATATTCAGGGTTGATTTCCTTTAGGATGGACTGTTTCGATCTTCTTGCAGTCCAAGGGACTGTCAAGAGTCTTCTTCAGCACCACAATTTAAAAGCATCAGTTCTTCAGTGCTCAGCCTTCTTTATGATCCAACTCTCACATCTGTACATAACTACTGGAAAAACCAGAGCTTTGACTATAAGGACCTTTGTCAGCAAAGTGATGTCTCTGCTTTTTAATAGACTGTCTAGGTTTATTATTACTTTTTTTCCAAGGAGCAAGCGTCTTTTAATTTCATGGCTGCATTCACCATCCACAGTAATTTTGAAGCCCAAGAAAATAAAGTTTGTCATTGTTTTCATTTTTTCCCCAACTGTTTGCCCTGAAGTGAAGTGATGACACCAGATGCCATAGTCTGGTAGCTTGCATTTCGTGCTGTGGAATTGTAAATTGTGGTCAAGTGTAATTCTGCCTAGGGCCCTGACAGGTTTGGTTGGCAGGCCCTCACTCAGCTGCTGTCTGTGAGTGCAGAGTTACGGTGTCCCAGTGACAAGGACCTGTTGCCCCCCTGGGATGCCCAGTCTTTCCCCTGACTCCCTGCACTGTGTCATCCCAGCTCCCTTAGAGAGAGGAAACAAGCCCAGGTCCTCTCCCTGAGGTCCAGCACCTGCACCTGAGCCAACACCCTGCTCTGACCCCTGCTGCAGGCGGAGGCATCCATGCCGCTTCCTGGCCGTGGCGTGCTGTTGGCCATGATCTCTGTGGTGGGTTCCCTCCACTGTGCCTTCCGAGCACCTGCCATTATGCTCCCCTCTGTGGTTCTGAGGCTTCCCCTGACCCCAGCCGTGAGAGTTTCCTAGTGTGTGGAAACTTTTCCTCCTTCAGGTCCCTGTCCTGAAATCCTTTGTCTCTTTTATCTTTATCTTTTGCCTTGCCTTGTTCTAAGGAGACTGGCTTGCCTTTTTGAAATCTTGGGTGGTTTTTCCAGCATTCATAACTTGTTCTGTAGGTGTTGGTCCATATACTGATGAATTTTTGATGTATTTGTGGGGAGGAAGGTGATCTCGCCTTTTTATTCCTCAGCCATCTTCTCTCCTAACCCTGGATACTTTTCTTGATGTTCTTCAAGCATGTTGAAAATTTATTTAAACAAGCTAGTTGAAGCTCATTGATTACTTCCTCTGGGAAAAACAATAAAACACCAAACCCCATAGAATACTCATATAATCAAAATGTCTAACTGGATTATTACAACAAAATATTTTCCTAAAGGCAATTTACCTATTATAAGAAAAGGAAATAGGAGAAAACAGTAAAACAATAATGCATATACATGTGTTCAATTTTGCAGTGTATCAAGTAATAAGAGATTGATAGTCTAACCTACTACCTCCAGGAAAATGAATATTGAAATCAGGAAATATAATTCAAAGATTTGACATGGTCAGGGAAATGCAGACTTAGTCCCGTTATAAATACAGATTACCTGCCAAAATATCCGCAAACCTCTTATAGCATGAATATATACAATATTATTATAGAGAATATTTTAAATACAAAATTTTAAGACTTACTTTTATGCATTGAATTTGTGTCTGAAAATTTGATGACTATCAACCAGTTAAATAATATTCAGAACTGGTGCTTTAGGGGCCCTACATCTCATCAATTTGGAAATAGTAAATCTTGATCTGATATCAAGAAAATGAAAATAGAATTAGCTAAAGTCATTGTTAAAATACAAATTCCTGGATGCTACACTAGATTTAAAGTGAGAGAGTTGGGAATATATTTTTAACAAGTCTCTTAGTTCATTAATATAATATGATGTGTGTGTGTATGTTAGTGTGTGTATGTTAGTCACTCAGTCATGTTTGACTCTTTGTGATCCTGTGCACCATAGCTTGTCAGGCTCCTCTGTCCATGGGATTTCCCAGGCAAAAATACTGGAGTGGGTAGCCATTCCCTCTCCTTCAGGGGGCCTTTCTGACTCAGAAATTGAATGCAGGTCTCCTGCATTGTAAGTGGGTTCTCTACTGTTTGAGCCACGAGGGAAGCCCATGATGAAGTTAGAAAATATGGATTTATTATGTCTAGTCTTTAAATGTGATATTTTTTATAAAAGGTTTTATTTAATCAAACTTAAAGGTAACCATTTTCAGGTATCCAAATTGGAAAGAAAGAGGTAAAATTATCATTTTATGCAGATGATATGATATGATGTGTAGAAAACCTTAAAAGAGTCCACACATAAACTTCTAATTGATAAATAAATTCAGCAAGGTAGCAGGATACCAATTTAACACAGAGAAATCTGTTGTATTTCTTTGCACTAACAATGAAGTATCAGAAAGGAAAAGTAAAAAGACAATCCCTTTTAAAAATTTCATTAGTTAGTTCAGTCGCTCAGTCGTGTCCGACTCTTTGCGACCCCATGAATCGCAGCACACCAGGCCTCTCTGTCCATCACCATCTCCCAGAGATCACTCAAATTCACGTCCATCGAGTCTGTGATGCCATCCAGCCATCTCATCCTCGGTCGTCCCCTTCTCTTCTTGCTCCCACCCCAATCCCTCCCAGCATCAAAGTCTTTTCCAATGAGTCAACTCTTTGTGTGAGGTGGCCAAAGTATTGGAGTTTCAGCTTTAGCCTCATTCCTTCCAAAGAAATCCCAGGACTGATCTCCTTTAGAATGGACTGGTTGGATCTCCTTGCAGTCCAAGGGACTCTCAAGACTCTTCTCCAACACCACAGTTCAAAAGCATCAAGTCTTTGGCGCTTAGCCTTCTTCATAGTCCAACTCTCACATCCATACATGAGCACAGGAAAAACCATAGCCTTGACTAGATGGACCTTAGACGGCAAAGTAACGTCTCTGCTTTTGAATATACTATCTAGGTTGGTCATAACTTTTCTTCCAAGGAGTAAGTGTCTCCTAATTTCATGGCTGCAGTCACCATCTGCAGTGATTTTGGAGCCTCCCAAAATAAAGTTTGACACTGTTTCCACTGTTTCCCCATCTACTTGCCGTGAAGTGATGGGACTGGATGCCATGATCTTCGTTTTCTGAATGTTGAGCTTTAAGCCAACTTTTTCACTCTCCTCTTTCACCTTCATCAAGAGGCCCTTTAGCTCCTCTTCATTTTCTGCTGGTGTCATCTGCATATCTGAGGTTATTGATATCTCTCCCGGCAATCTTGATTCCAGCTTGTGTTTCTTCCAGCCCAGCGTTTTTCATGATGTACTCTGCATAGAAGTTAAATAAGCAGGGTGACAATATATAGCCTTGACGTACTCCTTTTCCTATTTGGAACCAGTCTGTTGTTCCATATCCAGTT
>SJYF01001616.1:3918834-3930494 GCA_006410515.1 Procapra przewalskii
GTAATTTGGTGATTTTTTGTACATAATTGAAGGTATGTCTTAAAATTTAACATTTGAATTTTCTTAATTGTAGGAAATACAAATGTAAAACCTTTATATATGGAAAGAACTGTACAATTGTTTAGCTGTGTAAATTGGAGGAAAATGCAAATAAAATTTTAGCTCTATTTTTCAATTTTTATTATAAATAATTATGTAAAATCTATATATTTTAAAATATCAGTGTTTGTACTTAAGTGTTTAATCTTATTAAAGTCACAGATAAAATATGATTTATCTCTGTTTATGTACACACGCACATTTGTTGGTTGGGAGAGGGAAAATCTGACCTGTTGAACTTGCGAATGTAATTTAATGCAATGATTTCTGCTGTCTCAGTGGATGTATTTAATTCAGTATAAGCCATTGATGTGAAATATATACTAAGATTCTTTCACACAACAGTTTCCATGTAATGCAGATGAATATATAGGATTGATATAATAAGGGTATGTGTTACAGATGGTTTGTTTTGAAGTATCTGACACCAAAAGTAACGTGTCTTCAAAAGGTTATACATTTAATTCATCATGGATTATCAAAATACTCAGTACAATATCTTTAAAGCATTGGTCATTAATTTGAGATGTAATGATATTTTCCCTTTACTTTAACACATTCAGGTTCCTTTAGCCTATTTGCACTCCAGACAATAATATTCAGTTCAGTTCAGTTCAGTCGCTCAGTCATGTCTGACTCTTTGCCGACCCCATGGATCGCAGCATGCCAGGCCTCCCTGTCCATCACCAACTCCGAGTTCACTCAGACTCAAGTCCATCAAGTCCGTGATGCCATCCAGCCACCTCATCCTCAGTCGTCCCCTTCTCCTCCTGCCCCCAATCCCTCCCAGTATCAGAGTCTTTTCCAATGAGTCAACTCTTCGCAACATTCAGTTCAGTTCAGTTCAGTTCAGTCGCTCAATCTTGTCTGACTCTTTGCGACCCCATGAATTGCAGCACGCCAGGCCTCCCTGTCCATCACCATCTCCCAGAGTTCACTCAGACTCACATTCATCGAGTCAGTGATGCCATCCAGCCATCTCATCCTCTGTCGTCCTCTTCTCCTCCTGCTCCTAATCCTTCCCAGCATCAGAGTCTTTTCCAATGAGTCAACTCTTCGCATCAGGTGGCCAAAGTACTGGAGTTTCAGCTTTAGCATCATTCCTTCCAAAGAAATCCCAGGACTGATCTTCAGAATGGACTGGTTGGATCTCCTTGCAGTCCAAGGGACTCTCAAGAGTCTTCTCCAGTACCACAGTTCAAACGCATCAATTCTTCAGCGCTCAGCCTTCTTCACAGTCCAACTCTCACATCCATACATGACCACAGGAAAAAGCATAGCCTTGACTAGATGGACCTTAGTCGGCAAAGTAACATCTCTGCTTTTGAATATGCCATCTACGTTGGTCATAACTTTTCTTCCAAGGACTAAGTGTCTTTTAATTTCATGGCTGCAGTCACCATCTGCAGTGATTTTGGAGCCCAAAAAATAAAGTCTGACACTGTTTCCACTGTTTCTCCATCTATTTCCCATTGAAGTGATGGGACCGGATGCCATGATCTTTGTTTTCTGAATGTTGAGCTTTAAACCAGCTTTTTTGCTTTCTTCTTTCACTTTCATCAAGAGGCTTTTTAGTTCTTCCTCACTTTCTGCCATAAGGGTGGTGTCATCTGCATATCTGAGGTTATTGATATTTCTCCCGGCAATCTTGATTCCAGCTTGTGTTTCTTCTAGTCCAGCGTTTTTCATGATGTGCTCTAGCACATGTTAAACTTGTTTTCAGTCACTCAGTCATGTCTGACTCGGTCATGCCATGATGCAGCCTGCCAGGGTTTCCTGTCCTTCACTATCCCCCGGAGAGCACTCAAACCCATGTCCACTGAGTTGCTGATGCCATCCAACCGTCTCATCCTCTGTTGTCGCCTTCTCCTTTTGCCTTCAATCTTTCCCAGCATCAGGGTCTTTCGCTTGAATGAGGCAGCTCTTTGCATCAGGTGGCCAAAGTACTGGAACTTCATGTAAGTGATCTAAAATAGCTAAGCAATCAGAACCAGATCTGGTGAAGTGGATCAACATTTTAGCATGACTATAAGTGTGTGGTGGTCTACTTCTGTGACCAGGTGGCTGACTGGGAGCGGTTGCCATTGCTGTTCATGTGGCAAGAACACGTCTGCCCCATATCACTGACCCAGGAAAGGATCCAAAGACAAAATGCACAGTACAACTTTCACTGAATGAGTGTCACCTTTACACCATCCGAAGGCTCAAAAAGACTGTTGAACCATCCTAAGTTTGAGACTGTCTGTAGTGAGGGAATTTAACCTACTCTGCTTCAGTTCAGTTCAGTTCAGTTCAGTTCCTCAGTCGTGTCCGACTCTTTGTGACCCCATGAACTGCAGCACGCCAGGCCTCCCTGTCCATCACCAACTCCCGGAGTCCACCCAGACCCATGTCCATTGAGTCGGTGATGACATCCTCCATCTCATCCTCTGTCGTCCCCTTCTCCTCTCACCTTCAATCTTTCCCAGCATTAAGGTCTTCTCAAATAAGTTAGTTCTTCACATCAGGTGGCCAAAGTAATGCAGTTTCAGCTTCAACATCAGTCCTTCCAATGAACATTCAGGACTGATTTCCTTTAGGATGGACTGGTTGGATCTCCTTGCAGTCCAAGGGACTCTCAAGAGTCTTCTCCAACACCACAGTTCAAAAGCATCAATTCTTTGGCACTCAGCTTTCTTTGTAGTCCCACTCTCACATCCATACATGACTATCGCAAAAACCATAGCCTTGACTAGACGGACCTTTGTTGGAAAAGTAATATCTCTGCCTTTTAATATGCTGTCTAGGTTAGTCATAACTTTCCTTCCAGGGAGTAAGCATCTTTTAATTTCATGGCTTTAATCACCATCTGCAGTGATTTTGGAGTCCAGAAAAATAAAGTCTGCCACTGTTTCCCCATCAATTTGCCATGGAGTAATGGGGACTGGATGCCATGATCTTAGTTTTCTGAATGTTGAGCTTTAAGCCAGCTTTTTTACCCTGCTCTTTCACTTTCATCAAGAGGCTTTTTAGCGCCTCTTCACTTTCTGCCATAAGGGTGGTGTCATCTGCATATCTGAGGTTATTGATATTTTTCCCGGCAATCTTGATTCCAGCTTGTGCTTCTTCCAGCCCAGCATTTCTCATGATGTATTCTGCATAAAAGTTAAATAAGCAGAAGCTTGTCCAAGATAAGGAAAAATGGAATCACTGATTCAAATGTGTCTGAATGTTTCTCCTTCTCCTCTCTCTCTCCTTGTTTAATATGTATCCCTCTTTTGCCTTGGTTGGGTTGAATCAGTCTGTTGTTAGCTTTCTATTTCTGTAATTGGTATAATGATGATTATCATGGATTTTTGACAAGGAATTTCAAGGCCTGAAATTAGCAGCAGCAAAATCTGTTGGATAACACTACCCATGAAAACACTTTTTAAAAAATAGCAGAGATCAGATAATTCTAGTTAAAATGAGGCTGCTCTTGCTTGAAAATATCAGTTATTATTATCTCCTGTGTATGAGCTGGACATACATATGGTTTATACTCACTACAGTACTGCTGTTTCACATGTGAGATAGCTACCACTCAGGGGAATTAAGTTTTCAAGGCCGAAAAGCTAATAAGTGGTCAGAGCTAGAACTTGGCTCCAAAATTTTTATGAAGTTACTGTTGGTAAGCAAATATCAGGCACACAAACATGAAATAATTTGGTCTCCCTGGTGGCTCAGCTGGTAAAGAATTCATCTGCAATGCAGGAGACCCGGTTGCATTCCTGGGTTGGGAAGATCCCCTGGAGAGAAGTGATAGACTGCCGACTCTAGTACTGGGCTTCACTGGTGGCTCAGCGTGTAAAGGATGTGGGAGGCAGGTTTGATCCCTGTGTTGCGAAGATCCATTGGGAAGATCCCCTGGAGAAGGGAACTGCTACCAACTTCAGTATTCTGGGCTGGAAAATTCCATGGACCGTAGAGTCCATGGGGCTGGGAAGAGTCGGACTGGACCGGGTGACTCTCACCTCACCTTCCAGAAAAAGTGTTTAATTTAAACCCTTTCAGATCCTTTCCCGGAGAAGGCAATGGCAACCCACTCCAGTACTCTTGCCTGGAGAATCCCAGGGACGGGGGAGCCTGGTGGGCTGCCGTCTCTGGGGTCTCACAGAGTCGGACACCACTGAAGCGACTTAGCAGCAGCATATCCTTTCCAGGCTTGCAATTTCCGTTTCTACCAGCAGGTGGTAGTATTGACCTGGCTACTGCAGTAAAAGTGCGTTGCTTTTTGAATTTTATTTTATTTTTTTAAATTTCTGACTGTGGTGCTTTCCTTGCTGCACAGGGGACTTTCTTTAGTTGCAGAGCATGGGTTCTAGGGTTGTGGGTCTGCAGGAGCAACTGGAAAGTTGCTTAGTTGCTCTGCGGCCTGTGGGATCTTCCTGGACCAGTGACTGATCCTGTGTCCCCTGCGTTGGCAGGTACATTCTTAACTACTGGCCCAGCAGGGAAGTCCTGAACCTTTTCTTCAGTTCTGTTCAGTCGCTTAGTTTTGTTCAGCTCAGTGAACCCATGGACTGCAGCACGCCAGGCCTCCCTGTCCTTCACCATCTTCCAGAGTTTGCTCCTACATGTCCATCGAGTTGGTGATGCCATCCAGCCATCTCATCCGCTGTTGTCCCCTTCTCCTCCCACCTACAATCTTTCCCAGCATTAAGGTCTATTCAAATGAGTCAGTTCTTCACATCAGGTGGCCAAAGTATTGCAGTTTCAGCTTCAGCATCAGTCCTTCCAAGGAAGATTCAGGACTGATTTCCTTTAGGATGGACTGGTTGGATTTCCTTGCAGTCCAAGGGACTCTCAAGAGTCTTTTCCAACACCACAGTTTGGATCTTTTCTTAAAGGAGGAGTGTTTCTGGCTCTTTGGTAAAAATTACATTTGCAGTTTTTCATTTCCTATCTTTTTATAATTTTTACATAATTATTTTCTTATTGCATATCATTGGAAAGGTTTCCAATCAGAAAATAAACTAATAACTAACAAGAATTATTGGGTGAATGCAACAGCATAGTTTTCATTATGCTGATTTTACTTGGTTAGAAATAGGATGTCACACATTTCTAATTTCATGAGTTTTCTATCCAAGTACTGACCAAGAGTGAATTTTTCATAGTATTCTATATTTTATTTTAAAATGCAAACTAGCTATCTGAATTATCCTTCATAAAAAGAATTTGATCCTTCAAAAACAGAAAAAATATCCCAAAATTAAAAAAAAATTTCAAAAATTTGTTCAAGTTGTCTTTTCATTGGTCAGCATGCATGCAGTACATACTGAAATTAACATTTTTTTACTTTTTGCTGACATTTCATCCAATCAGTGTTGATAAGACCTCTTCAAAATTAAATTAAAAAGGGAGCAAATCTGATATGAGAACATAAAATGATCTCATACTTTATAGTTCTATTAAACCTAAATCAAATCCCTTGTGATTATACAAGGCAAATGAGAAATAGATTTAAGGGACTAGATCTGATAGAATGCCTGATGAACTATGGATGGAGGTTCGTGACATTGTACAGGAGAAAGGGACTAAGATCATCCCCATGGAAAAGAAATACAAAAAGCAAAATGGCTGTCTGAGGAGGCCTTACAAATAGCTGTGAAAAGAAGAGAAGTGAAAAGGAAAGGAGAAAAGGAAAGCTATACAAATCTGAGTGCAGAGTTCCAAAGAATAGCAAGGAGAGATAAGAAAGCCTTCCTCAGAGATCAATGCAAGGAAATAGGAAAACAACAGAATGGGAAAGACTAGAGATCTCTTCAAGAAAATTAGAGATACCAAGGGAACATTTCATGCAAAGATGGGCTTGATAAAGGACCGAAGTGGTTTGGACCTAACAGAAGTAGAAGATATTAACAAGAGGTGGCAAGAATACATAGAAGAACTGTATAAAAAAGAGCTTCACGACCCAGATAATCATGATGATGTGATCACTAATCTAGAGCCAGAAATCCTGGAATGTGAAGTCAAGTGGGCACTACGAACAAAGCTAGTGGAGGTGATGGAATTCCCGTTGAGCTGTTTCAAATCCTGAAGATGATGCTGTGAAAGTGCTGCACTCAATATGCCAGCAAATTTGGAAAACTCAGCAGTGGCCACAGGACTGGAAAAGGTCAGTTTTCATTCCAGTCCCAAAGAAAGGCAACGCCAAAGAATGCTTGAACTACCACACAATTGCACTCATCTCACATGCTAGTACAGTAATGCTCAAAATTCTCCAAGCCAGGCTTCAGCAATACATGGACCATGAACTTCCTGATGTTCAAGCTGGTTTTAGAAAAGGCAGAGGAACCAGAGATCAAATTGCCAGCTTCCACTGGATCATGGAAAAAGCAAGAGAGTTCCAGAAAAACATCTATTTCTTCTTAATGACTATGCCAAAAGCTTTGACTGTGTGGATCACAATAAACTGTGGAAAATTCTGAAAGAGATGGTGATACCAGACCACCTGACCTGCCTCTTGAGTAACCAATACGCAGGTCAGGAAGTAACAGTTAGAATTGGACATGGAACAATAGACTGGTTCTAAATAGGAAAAGGAGTACATCAAGGCTGTATAGTCACTCTGCTTATTTAACTTATATGCAGAGTACTTCATGAAAAACACTGGACTGGAAGAAGCACAAGCTAGAATCAAGATTGCCGGGAGAAATATCAATAACCTCAGATATGCAGAAGACACCACCCTTACGGCAGAAAGGAGGAACTAAAAAGGCTCTTGATAAAAGTGAAAGAAGAGAGTGAAAAAGTTGGCTTAAAGCTCAATATTCAGAAAATGAAGATCATGGCATCTGGTCCCATCACTTCATGGGAAATAGATGGGCAAACAGTGGAAACAGTGTCAGACTTTATCTCTTTGGGCTCCAAAATCACTGCAGATGGTGATTACAGCCATGAAATTAAAAGACGTTTACTCCTTGGAAGGAAAGTTATGACCAACCTCGATAGCATATTGAGAAGCGGAGATATTACTTTGCCCATAAAGGTCTGTCTTGTCAAGGCTATGGTTTTTCCTGTGGTCATGTATGGATGTGAGAGTTGGACTGTGAAGAAAGCTGAGCACCGAAGACTTAATGCTTTTGAACTGTGGTGTTGGAGAAGATTCTTGAGAGTCCCTTGGACTGCAAGGAGATCCAACCAGTCCATCCTAAAGGATATCAGTCCTGAATATTCATTGGAAGGACTGACGTTGAAGCTGAAATTCCAATACTTGGCCACCTGATGGACTGGTTGAAAAGACCCTGATGCTGGGAAAAATTGAAGACAGGAGGAGAAGGGAACAACAGAGGATGAGGTGGTTGGATGGCATCACCGACTCAATGGACAGGGGTTTGAATAAATTCCAGGAGTTGGTGAAGGACAGGGAGGCCTGGTGTGCGGCAGTCCATGGGGTCACAAAGAGTCAGACATGACTGAGTGACTGAACTGAACTGAAACATACTAATATATAATAAACTTAGAAACAGTTTTAAATTTCTTCAAAAGAAGGCAAATTCTTTTTTTTTTTTTTTTTTACTTTATTTCGATCTTCCTTAACCCTGTCTGAGCACAATTTTATATAGCGTGTTTTTACGGTTGCCTGTGCCAACTACATACTGGTACTTGCCATCCTTGGGCACTTGCGTCTGCCTCTACAAGGATCATGTCACGCGCCCTGCGGCTGGTGACCTCCAAGGCCCTCTGAAAGGAGAGCAGAGTGGAGAGCAGAAACGCGGCCTCCTGTTCAGGGCTGGGGGGAAACCCGGCAGCACAGGTCTTCAGGTTGTTAGGTATTCTCAGGAGCTGACTTTATGAGCCCAATTCTTGAATCTCCTCAGATCTAGGAAAGCACGAAAGTCCTTCATGGCGACAACTGTTTCTCGTGACTAGCAGGGGCCTCATGAGACCAGCAGATGCCTTCTAAAAAATGAACGCGCTTGACTGCATGTTCTCCCATGCTCACCAAAGCCACACAGGAGCTGGCCTTTCCCCGCTACCTCTTTGGAGCAGTTTCTCAGAGTTGTTGGAGGTGCTGTCTTCTGGGCTGTTTGTAGTCTTCAGTCAGTTCAGTTCAGTGCAGTCGCTCAGTCGGGTCCGACTCTGCGACCCCATGGACTGCAGCTCGCCAGGCCTCCCTGTCCATCACCAGCTCCTGGAGTTCACTCAAACTCATCTCCATTGAGTCGGTGACGCCATCCAGCCATCTCATCCTCTGTCGTCCCCTTCTGCTCCCACCTTCAATCTTTCCCAGTGTCCGAGTCTTTTCATTTTCCCCCAAATAAAACTTTACTCCCAGCTCTCACATGGTACCTTTCTTTTTGAAATTCAACACTTGGTATTTGATTTTGAACTTAGGGACTCTGTAATATAGTAATAACCTTTCATAAATTCTAGTCTAATTTAAACTTTTGTGTTTTTTTTTTAATTAAATGATACAACTGTCAATGGAATTGTTGTTTTACTCAAAGAGTTGTGGAGCAATTAGTTCCTTGAAACGTATAATGTCCTCAGCAAACATTGATCCTATTCTGACTCTTTAAAATTCTGATATGAGAAGACTACATATAAAAGACTGCTATGAACAGGCAGAGATAACACAGGCTCAGACACACTAAAGCTAATTACTTACAGAAAATGGTTTGAATGTGGGCCAATAAGAGATTGGGGAGTAAGTGTATTAAAGCCACTATAATAGAAGACATGAAATGAGACAAAAGAAATGAGGGATGGAAATGTAACGCGTGGAAAGAAAGCCATTCAGGAGATTAAGAAAATTGCATTGCTATTGTGTTTCATTCCAGTTGAAATGAATGACCTTCGTTGGCAATGGTTCATGAATCCAGTATTTATAAGAGAACACAAGACACATTGGTGGTATACAGGTTAGCTTTTTATTTTTTTTGCCTTTGTTTCTTTGATTTCCCTGTTTTCTTTAATGCTAATTAAAGATAATTACATTGCAGATATACAATTCTGTACACGTGAAGCCTTAAAGAATAGAGGCGCTATGAGCTGAAGACAGGACTTGCCCAATGTCATGTCCTCTTTACCAATCAAAACACTGCTGGATGTGCACATCAATAACTGTTTAAGTAAGGAGATCAGTCCTCGGTGTTCACTGGAAGGATTGATGCTGAAGCTGAAACTCCAATACTTTGACCACCTGATGGGAAGAGCTGACTCATTGGAAAAGACCCTGATGCTGGGAAAGATGGAAAGCAAGAGAAGGGGACGACAGAGGATGAGATGGTTTGGATGGCATCACCGACTCGATGGACATGGGTTTGGGTGGACTCCAGGAGGCCTGGCGGTTGCAAAGACTTGGACACGACTGAGCGACTGAACTGAACTGAAGTAATGAAATGATGGATTGGCAGAGCAGGGCTGTTTTCTCAGTTTTCCGTGAATTGTTAGGCCCAGGAAGTCAGGCTCTCTGTTGGGTAGATATCTGAGTTTTGGTGGAAAATAATTTTTTAAATTAATTCATTTTCATGCACATATAAATGTGAATAATAATGCTTTATTATTATGAAAAGATACTGTGGCACTTCCCTGGTGGCTCAGTGGTTAGGACTCTGCTCTACCACAGCATGTAGCCTGGGTTGGATCCCTGGCTGGGGAACTAAGACCCTGTATGCTGTGGGTGCAGAGGGTCCCCCCTCCCCCCCAAATAAAAAGATATTTAAAAATAGTTATTTGAAAAAAAGCATACGTAAATTGAAAGAAAAATTATATTTTTATTTCATTCTTCAGTAATAAGAATTACTAATATATGCACCTGTTGGGCACGTCTTCTTAAAGCTTAGGATTGGATTGGAAACTGCAATCCTTGTTTCCTTTCCTACTTTGCTATTCACAGGTAGTTGCTTTATTATCATTGTTATTGTTGTTTGGTTGCTCAGTCATTTCAGACACTTGGGGACCCCATGGACTGCAGCACACCAGGCTTTCCTGTGTTTCACATCTTCTGGAGCTTGCTCAAACTCATGTATATTGAGTGGGTGATGCCATCCAACCATCTCATCCTCTGTCGTCCCCTTCTCCTCCTGCCCTCAGGCTGTCCCAGCATCAGGGTCTTTTCTGATGAGTCGGCTCTTTGCATCAAGAGGCCAAAGTATTGGAGCTTCAGCTTCAGTTTCAGCCCTTCCAGTGAATATTCATGGTTGATTTCCTTTAGGATGGACTGGTTGGATCTCCTTGCTATCCAAAGGACTCGGGAGTTTTCTCCAGCACCACAGTTTGAAAGCATCAATTCCTAGGTGCTCAGCCTTCTTTACGGTCCAGCTCTCACATCTGTACTACTGGAAAAACCATAGCTTTGACTGTGTAGACCTCTGTGGGCAAAGTGATGTCTCTGCTCTTTAATCATGACTGCTGAAAACCCAGCTTTGCAAGGATATGCTATCATGTAAAGGAATATAGTACAATCAAATATTAAGACTTTGAATTTCTCAAGCTAGCAGTTTGTACAGAGTACAACATACTGAGTAGTGCTGTGTTTTCTTAAAAACTTTAAATATCCCACTGGGCCTTTGAAAAACTTGAACTTGTAACTTCCTTCCATCTCCTCCTGTATGGAAGAGATTTTGCTTTTAATTATATTCCCTAAGATTTTTCCTCTTTGCTTAGTTAGATGCAAAGTTTGTAATCTGCCATTTTGACCTGATTCAAGTATTACAAGTTATTATTACTGATTTATACTTACAGACATTTTCACTTTTTTATGTTAGATATTTTGTATCCCATAACATTACCACAACCTTCTATAAGTTAGAAGGGAGATATCACACTTCTTTAAAAAATTCATTTTAGAGACAAAGGGGAATCTAACAAGGATGACATTATTTGCTAGAAAAGGTACAAGGTTTGTACCTAGGATGAGTATGATAACCATCGTTTCACATTATTACCTTGTTTTAGCAAACTCAGAGTATGTGGCTTGGCCAACAGTCCAACTCAATACCTAAATGTCAGTATATCATTATACTTTCCACAGCTTCATGAAAGAAGGCTTTTTTTTTTTTAATGACTAGCAAAGAAGATATATAGTTAAATTATGATAAAAAAGTCTTCCGGTGTGTTAAAATATGTAAGACATCAGAACTCAGGTTCAAGTTCAGTTTAGTTCAGTCATACAGTCGTGTCTTACTCTTTGCGACTCCATGGACTGCAGCATGCCAGGCCTCCCTATTCATCACCAACTCCCAGAGCTTACTCAAACTCATGTCCACTGAGTCAGTGATGCCGGGTTCAAGAAAGTTTCTGAAATTTTCTTTCACAAGACTATACTTTACATTTTCTGTATTAGTTTAAATTATAACAATTTTATGTGACTATTGACACAAATCAAATAATTTTTTCATCCCTTCACCATTCTTTGCTCAGGCTTCCCACGTCTCATGATTCAACTCCCTTAATTAACTGCTGTGAAAGTGCATTAGGTTTTCAAATTCTTTCCTAGTCACACACACACACATTCGCAGAGAGTTTTCTTACTTATTCATTTGTCTATTTTATTTTATAAAACTCTAAAGCAAATCTTATACTATTTCCCC
>SJYF01001616.1:3957600-3974853 GCA_006410515.1 Procapra przewalskii
CTCCTTCAGAATGGACTGGTTGGATCTCCTTGCAGTCCCAGGGACTCTCAAGAGTCTTCTCCAACACCACAGTTCATAAGCATCAATTCTTCAGTGCTCAGCCTTCTTTACAGTCCAACTCTCACATCCATACATGACCACAGGAAAAACCATAGCCTTGACTAGACGGACCTTTGTTGGCAGAGTAATGTCTCTGCTTTTGAATATACTATCTAGGTTGGTCATAACTTTTCTTCCAAGGAATAAGCGTCTTTTAATGTCATGGCTGCAATCACCATCTGCAGTGATTTTGGAGCCCCCAAAATAAAGTCTGCCACTGTTTCCACTGTTTCCCCATCTATTTCCCATGAAGTGATGGGACCAGATGCCATGATCTTAGTTTTCTAAATGTTGAGCTTTAAGCCAACTTTTCACTCTCCTCTTTCACTTTCATCAAGAGGCTTTTTAGTTCCTCTTCACTTTCTGCCATAAGGGTGGTGTCATCTGCATATCTGAAGCAACCTTGATTCTAGCTTGTGCTTCTTCCAGCCCTGTGTTTCTCATGATGTACTCTTTACCTAAGTTAAATAAGCAGGGTGACAATACACAGCCTTGACGTACTCCTTTTCCTATTTGTAAACAGCTGTTGTTCCATGTCCAGTTCTGTTACTTCCTGACCTGCCTATAGGTTTCTCAAGAGGCAGGTCAGGTGGCCTGGTATTCCCATTTCTTTCAGAATTTTCCACAGTTTATTGTGATCCACACAGTTAAATGTTTGGCATAGTCAATAAAGCAGAAATAGATGTTTTTCTGGAACTCTCTTGCTTTTTCCATGATTCAGTGGATGTTGGCAATTTGATCTCTGGTTCCTCTGCCTTTTGTAAAACCAGCTTGCACATCTGGAAGTTCATGGTTCATGTATTGCTGAAGCCTGGCTTGGAGAATTTTGAGCATTACTTTACTTCGCAATAAGGACTTCCTGATCTGAGCCACAGTCAGCTCCTGGTCTTGTTTTTGTTGACAGTATAGAGCTTCTCCATCTTTGGCTGCAAAGAATATGATCCGTCTGATTTTGGTGTTGACCATCTGGTGATGTCCATGTGTAGAGTCTTCTCTTGTGTTGTTGGAAGAGGGTGTTTGCTATATCCAGTGCATTTTCTTGGCAAAACTCTATTAGTCTTTGCCCTGCTTCATTCCACATTCCAAGGGCAAATTTGCCTGTTACTCCAGGTGTTTCTTGATTTCCTACTTTTGCATTCCAGTCCCCTATAATGAAAAGGACATCTTTTGGGGATGTTAGTTCTAAAAGGTCTTGTAGGTCTTCATAGAACCATTCAACTTCAGCTTCTTCAGCATTACTGGTTGGAGCATAGGCTTGGATTATTGTGATATTGAATGGTTTGCCTTTCAGAAACGAACAGAGATCACTCTGTCATTTTTGAGACTGCATCCAAGTATTGCATTTTGGACTCTTTTGTTGACCATGATGGCTACTCTGTTTCTTCTAAGGGATTCCTGCCCGCAGTAGTAGATATAATGGTCATCTGAGTTAGATTCACCCATTCCAGTCTATTTTAGTTCGCTGATTCCTAGAATTTCAACATTCAGTCTTGCCATCTCCTGTTTAACCACTTCCAATTTTGCCTTGATTCATGGACCTGACATTCCAGGTTCCTATGCAATATTGCTCTTTACAGCATCGGACCTTGCTATTATCACCAGTCACATCCACAACTGGGTATTGTTTTTGCTTTGGGTCCATCCCTTCCTTCTTTTTGGAGTTATTTCTCCACTGTTCTCCAGTAGCATATTGGGCACCTACTGACCTGGGGAGTTCCCCTTTCAGTATCCTATCATTTTGCCTTTTTGTCTTTAGTTCAGAGGATTTCAAAGACAATATAATCCACTTTAAGCAACTACTGAAGCTGTATCGGAAACTATATCCAATGGTGTATTAGTATTTGTGCTGTGGTTCAGGAGATGGGTCACCCCCAGCCATAGTGAGGTTGGATGAGACAGTGTATGGTTCCATGATCACATGTCCTGCCGTCTTTTCTCCTCTAACACACTCAGGTATTCAGAAAACTAAGATCATGGCATCCGGTCCCATCACTTCATGGCAAATAGATGGGGAAACAATGGAAATAGCGACAAACCTTATTTTTTGGGCTCCAAAATCACTGCAGATAGTGACTGCAGCCATGAAATTAAAAGACACTTGCTCCTTGGAAGAAAAGTTATGACCAACCTAGATAGTATATTAAAAAGCAGAGGTATCAGTTTGCTAACAAATGTCCATCTAGTCAAAGCTATGGTTTTTCCAGTGGTCATGTATGGATGTGAGAGTTGGACCATAAAGGAAGCCAAGCACTGAAGAAATGATGCTTTTGAACTGTGGTGTTGGGGAAGACTCTTGAGAGTCTCTTGGACTGCAAGAAGATCCAGCCAGTCTATCCTAAAGGAGATCAGTCCTGAATACTCATTGGAAGCATTGATGTTGAAGCTGAAACTCCAATACTTTGGCCACCTGATGTGAAGAACTGACTCATTGGTAAAGACCCTGATGCTGGGAAAGATTGAAGGCAGGAGGAGAAGGGGATGACAGAGGATGGTCTGGTTGGATGGCATCACCAACTCAGTGCACATGAGTCTGAGTAAACTCTGGGAGTTGGTGATGGACAGGGAGGCCTGGTGAGCTGCAGTCCATGGGGTTACACAGAGTTGGACACGACTGAGTGACTGAACTGAACTGATAGTGGTTGGTGCAAGTACCTGGATTGAGCTTTTACAGAATTACGAGAATATTTCAGATGACACTGACTGGTGCTGGAGAAAAAGAGAAAACACTTTGATTTTGTTTTTCTTATGAGATGAACAGAGTAAATTCCATCAAAACGTTAGCTTTTGTAGGAGAACAAATACCTCTTCTTTTATAGCTAAGTCATTTAATAGTTTCTCCAAATCTCATTGTTTTTCTCAATGAGAGAGTATATGATGAGCTTTTACTTTATGAAAAATTTATTTAGGCACTTGATTCATTATAGATAAAAGCTTCATGTATTTGGGGACTGTGCAGTTTGAAGTATGCAGGTACGTGTGTATTTTTAAAATAAGTCTGGGCCATGTTTCTCTCCTTAGGACTTTGAATTTTCAAATATATAGTAAATACCTAATAGAAAGTTTGTGAATATTAAAGAAATCATACACGTTAAGACACTTAATGCTGTCCATGGCACGTAAACATAATGCAACAAATGTTACTGTGCTATGATTACTTTCTGTATCGTATTCATACTGATTGTTCCATGGGCAATTACTCATGGGAAACTGTCAGCCTGACTCCAAGCCACAAAGCCACAAATAAAATTTCTTACCCAATTGTCTCTTCTGGAAATGCAAAGAAAATAATATTACTAGCTGATTCGTGTTGACTAAAACTCTGTCGTGTCTGCTGTATATGCATATTTCTCCCTCCCGCATCATCCCGGCTCCGCGTCCCCTCTGCATAAATGGGGATGGGGCTCAGCGCTTTGCCCTACCATCAGCAGCTACTGAGTACAGTATTTGCATCTCTTTGGCCAGAGCTCAGCTGTGTTTGTTTTTGGCAGAACCACAGAGAGAAAGCAAGGATGCTCTCAGTTACTGTTGCTTGCAGTGACCTGAGTGCAGCTGGATCCTTCTTGCCCCTGTCACTCTAGACATTGAGAGGTAGATGTCTGGGTCCCCAAAGTAAGCATAATTTTCTCAGGTCCTGGTGAATTGTGGATTACCCCACCCAGCTGGGCACTGTGAATTCCTTGTGTTCAGACGCTCACAGGCAAGAAGTGGAGATGCATCTTGGCAGGAGTCAGTGGTCCTGATCGTCAGGAGGACTAGGGCTTCTGATACACAGCTGGGGTGAGGCAATTCCTAAGGAAACAGATAGACCGTTCAGCGACCGTGCTCCTTCTTACAGGCTGAATTGTGTCCCCCCTCCACATTTGTGTGTAGAAGCCCTAACCCCTCAATGTGACACATATTTGGAGATAGGGAACTTCAAGAAGTAGTTAAAATGCAGCCACAATAGAGGAACCCTAATCCAATAGGACTAGCAGGTTTATAAGAGGAAGAGATAGCAGAGCTCTGTCTGCATGAGGAGAGAGGTAAGGCCATGTGAGGGCATGGTAGGTGAAGCCAGCAGGTAGCCATCTGCAAACCAGGAACAGAGCCCTCACCGTAAATCAACCGGGTTGGACCTTGAACTTGTAGCCTTCATAAGTATGAGAAGATAACTTTCTGTTTAGACCACTTGGTCTGCGGTCTTGTGCTATGGCAGACCAGATGGACTAATGTTGACATTGACCTTCCTGTTGCCCAGTTTTTACTGCAAATGAAGAATTTTAGTAAAATCGCCAGGTGGTGCTTTGGGGAGCTCCGGTTTTTTATGTCTCAGCACAGAAAAGATTCAGCAAGAGGCAAAGTGATAGATAAGAAGTGATTCATTAGCACAGGATACTTGTGAGGCCTGCAGATGGGCAGGTGAGGCTTGATGCAGCCCTGAGTATTGACATTTTTATAAGTGAGTTACATTTTTATAATCAAAGGAAAAGTGGGTAGAGCGGAAAGGCCACTTCTTTCTTGCGTAGACTTCATGCTTCCCTCATTAGCTCCTCCTCAAGGTCGGGCAGGGGAGTATTTCTGTTTCTATATGGTCAAGCCAGGACTGTCATGGCGCTATGGAAAACGTATTTCAGGTCTCAGTCCAATGAGGATGTTTCACTTCAAAGTGTCATCTTTCTATAAATTATTATTACTTTTTTAATGTGTGAAGAGAGCAGGTCATAGGAGTCATTAACTTACTGAGCTCACTGGGTGGGAGTTGGGTCTCATACTATTGTTTTACTGTTTTGAGGCATGTTTCCTGCTTCTGTTGCTAAGCAAGCATACTTGATTTTGTGGTTAAGCAAACCTGCTTTCTTGAGTGATCATTATCTTACAGTATCCGAAAGCCCCCTGAAGTTCCCTCTCTATAGATCACAACCCTATAATGGGACTTCTAAGCTAACTAGTTGGTTATCCCAGAGAAGGCAATGGCACCCCACTCCAGGACTCTTGCCTGGAAAATCCCATAGACGGAGGAGCCTGGAAGGCTGCAGTCCATAGGGTTGCTGAGGGTCAGACACGACTGAGCAACTCACTTTCAGTTTTCACTTTCATGCTTTGGAGAAGGAAATGGCAACCCACTCCAGTGTTCTTGCCTGGAGAATCCCAGGGATGGGGGAGCCTGGTGGGCTTCCATTTATGGGGTCACACAGAGTCGGACACTACTGAAGTGACTTAGCAGCAGCAGCAGTTGGTTATCCAACTCTATCCCCATCAATGGCAACTCTAGGCTGAAAACAGCACACTAACTTTGAACCCTGTCTCCTCTGGGATGCGGGTTTGGTGAAGGTTAACAGGTTCCGTTTTCCTGAAAGCAGACTCTGAGATAGAGTTTAGAGAAGGAGATGATGATAAAGGGGTGTCATTAGAATCAATCATTGTGGAAGAGAAGGGGAGGAATCAGAAGTGAGCAAAGGAAGAGGGCACCTTACTATGAAGTCTTGACTGCCTCACCAGACCTCAGGAATCAGCTGGAGTGAAAGTGACCCTTCAGAGCTGTCCAGCTTCAGAACAAAGCAAATGAGCCTTGATAGCTCTGCTTCCACCCTGTCAACAAATAAGCCAATGAGAGGAGCAGAGGTGGTAGCTGAGAGTCGGGGAATCTGGGTCAGTCAGGGTCCGTGTCAGCTGAGGATGGGACAGCAGTTTCTCTCTCTTCTCTTTGACACTTCTCTTGAGAAGTGAGGCTTTCTGTGTGATTGCTGAAGATGTTATTCCCTGAGCACACATGCAGATGTGACTTGGTGGTACCAAGAGGGTCTCTAGGGACAGGGTTCTGTACCACCAGATCTTTTTCTGGGGGAAGACTTACCACCCAGGTACTGCAGCAAACAGTCCTCACCTGTTGAGTGATTGTCTCAAGAACATGGCTGTCTCACTTCAAGGCCTGTCCTTCCAGGCTCATTTCACATCCAGTGACCGATGGAGGCATAGCTATCAAGGCTCATTGGCTTTATTCTGAAGCCAGACAGCTCTGAAGGGTCACTTTCGCTCCAGACGATTCTGAGGTCTGGTGAGGCAGTCAAGACTTCACGGTAAGGTGCCCTCTTCCTTTGCTCAGTTCTGATTCCTCCCCTTCACTTCTACAGTGGTTGATGCTAATGATGCCCTTTATCATCATCTCCTTCTCTAAACTCTATCTCAGAGTCTGCTTTCAGGAAAATAGAACCTGTCCTGTGCACTAACAGCTAGGGGTAACCTTATTAAAATGGGGACTGTTTAAAGCGTTTGGTCTTCATGAGGGGTCTTAATCACCTCTCTTGGCAAAATACAGAGTCACGTTCAACATTCTGTTGCATCAACAGTTTCTTTTGACTGTTTATGTGAGTTGGTTTACAATCACCAAAGAGTCCCGAATGTAACTGATAATTGAGGATCAGATGCATAGAAAATGTTGCTGTTTTATTGTAGCTCGTCATGCTGATGCCTCGCTTCCTTAGACTATAAAGGTTGAAGGCAGATGGAAAAGGCTTGCATAATAGAGCTAAGAAACATTGGATTTTCCTTCCATGGGTGATATATAACCAGGTATAATCTTATAATCTTTGTGCTAAAACTGTGTCAAACTGACAGTCATTGTAATTGATATTAAAAGGGACCAAAACAAATGGGACAGGCTGTGTGATTGGTTTATTTTGAGATTAGACATCCATCCTAGGTAGACAGCCTATAATTCTGCAATTATGTTCTGTGAGCTATGGAAAACAACAACAAAAAACACCGTGTCCAGTTTGCACATCACAAAATAAATACATCCTACTCTATTGATTGATTGCTTTTCTGAACAGTTGCTATAATGCTATATTTCTTTGGTGTATCAAATATTTGTTACTCTTCCCCATGGATTAGCTGTATTCCACCACCGCCACCCCCCCCGAAACAGGGGAGAAAAGAAAAAGAAAATAGTCTTAAAGTATTTCAATAGAAGAAAAATCCTCTGAAATTAAACTATTTTATATTGCAAGCAAATCATTAAATAATAAATTTAAATACCTAAGGGAGTTTTTGCTTTTAGTCTTTGCACAGTAACTTAGATTGGGATGAGTGGACTTTGGTGATCCAACCCACATTTGAAAGTCACTGTCTTTGAGTCCCTCATCATGCTTATTTCAAAGCCCCTATGACCATCCTTACTTCTCATTCATCATGAACACACAGAAAAATTCTTTAAAAAAATGAATCTTATGTCAATATCACATAGTGGCTTTGTGTTTTCACCCTTAACATCTCCAGTTTCTGTTTTGTTGGTGATGGCTCTGATTTCCTTTGATGCACGTCCTATTGTCAGAATCTTAGCATGTGTGCAGACCCCCACACATAGTTAACGGGCAGGGCTGAGGGAGCAGCTGGAGTTCTCAACTCCAGCGGTGACGGCCAGCATGAGAGTGATCAGCAGCAAGAGCGTCCTTGACCTTCAGAGCATCTCTGCCTTCACCCTCTTACCTAGCTGGCACCATCTGTTATCTTCACTGATGCTCTGAGAAACCTGGCAACTGTCTAACAAGTCCCCTCTTTGATTCTGTTAGCCAACCACTTTATGTTGAAGCAATACTAACAAAATCTCTAATTGAAAGCTTTCATGTGTGTGAAGCCTCTCAGTCATGTCTGACTCTTTGCAACCCCGTGGACTGCAACCTGCCAGGCTCCTCTGTCCATGGGATTCTCCAGGCAAAAATACTGGAGTGGGTTGCCATTTCCTTCTCCAGGGATCTTCCCAACCCAGGGATCGAACCTGGGTCTCCTGCATTGCAGGCAGATGCTTTATCCTCTCAGCCACCAGGGAAGCCAAAAATGTCAAGTTTCAGGTTTCTATGGGAAATAGAAAATACGGAACTATTGCATCTAATGTGCTGGAAGACAAGGAGTTTTCCACTTTGTTACTTGATCTATATTTTACTCATTTTCCTCCATGATCACTAATCTTTTAGAATATTGTCTTTTCACATGCTTTTGTAATGTATTTGATTAATACATTAATCCAACAAATTTGATTAATGTATTTTGTAATGTATTTGATCGTAATGTATTTGAACATATCTCTACTGAAAGTTATTTTGGAGGGGATACACTAGACTATTGTCAGAGTGAAGAGTCTTTAGGGTATTTGAGTTGTCGGGATTGGGGAAGAGGATTTGAACCAAGTAGAAGTTAGTTTCATATTGATTCATTGGTATTGGGCACCTAATGTATTCCAGCCAAATACTGGAGGTGGTGAAGTAAACAGTCAGTTGCAGAGCCCTGAGCAGTGAAAGCATGGGGTGCTGTGGCGCTCAGGAGCTTCCTGAAAGGGCCACTGAATTCTCAAATTGGGTGATGCTTGTTTTGGGGCTGGAAGAATGTATAGGAAGTGTTCTGGCCAAGAATAAGGGAAGGGGAAAGGAACCAACAGCCTGTGGGCAAGATCACAAGAAAGAAAGCAGGGAGTAAAGAAAGCATTTGGAAAAAGGAAGTGGTTCTTTGTGAGCAGCGTTTGAGAGCAGACATGAAAGATTTGACAAATTAAGAAAAAGTATGGTAGTACCTGGAGATGGAAAACTTCATGAACCGCGTTCAGGAGTGTGGTCTTTACCTACAAACTTGCGAAGCACTTGGGAGCAACAGTTATGGTAAGCATTTTTAGAAAATCAACCTGACTGCCATACAGAGAAGGAATTCTATGAGGAGGTCTAAAATCCAAGCAGAGAGAGCAGTTAAAGCTCCTCAAAAGGTCTAGGTGAGATATCGGTGGGGAGACCTAGGACAGAGCCTCGCTACAGTTAGCCTAAACGCCTTTCATAGCAAAAGTGGGCATCCGTTGCGTTGCTGATTTTAAATATAAGTCCTGTGAGTATACTTGTTTCCTCCTCCCTTTCATTCATGAATTGAATGTTTATTGTGTGCTCTTACCAGGCATTATTGAAGCTACATATATTACTGTGGGGACTGCAGCAGACGTGTTGCCTGCCTTCATGTCTCTCAGCCGGGGTTCCTGTAGAAGCCGGTGACGCACCTCAAACTGCATGATTGAGGAATGGCTTATTAAAGGGAATATTTTTTAAGTGGTAGAAAGTTGTAGCCTGGAGCCAGAAATAGCCATTAGCACCTGAAGAGATAAGGAGAGGGAGTGATTTTCTAGACCCTGGAAGACCACGGCCCTGTGGCGAGCCGCCACCTTGGGGGAAGCGGCGACCTTGGTTGGCAGTGCCAGTCCAAGGAGACTTTCGTAGAGGGAGCTGGACCACAGGCACCCTGCCTGTCCCTTCCTCACCTGCCCGGTCCTTCCCTCCGACATCCTGCCGCGCTTCCCGCTGGCCCAACCAAACAGATGGGCACGAGGCATGGGAGTCTGTGATGTTTTCTATTTGGGTCCTCATCATGGAGCAAAAAGGCAGCATGGGAATTTTTAGAATTAACTGGGACGAGCAAGCAAAAGGTACAGAGAGTGCCAGCAAACTCCCACGCTGTTCTCTGTCTGTGTGCACACGCGCCCATCCTTTCAAGACTGCGTGCGGAGCTTCTTCCAGCTCGACCTCGCCAGTAAGGAGCCCTGTGCCTGTCCGGGAGTGAGAGTGAAAGCCGCTCAGTCGTGTCTGACTCTTTGCGACCCCATGGACTATACGGTCCATGGAATTCTCCAGGCCAGAATGCTGGAGTGGGTAGCCTTTCCCTTCTCCTGGGGATCTTCCCGACCCAGGGATCAAGCGCAAGACTCCCGTATTGCAGGCAGATTCTTTACCAGCTGAGCCACAAGGGAAGCACGGTCAGTAAACTGGCTTTCCCTGCCTGACTTCCGCCCTAGAGGCAGCCTTGCCCCACATCCACTTTTCCAAAAGAGCCTTTTATTTGAACTAGACAGGTATTTTATAAACAAATAAGATATACAAAGCAAAATATTTAGCAGTCAACTCAATGTCATATGCAAATAACATTTATGTGTATTTAACTGATACTGTGGATTCAGACACTTCAGGCAAACTCCAACATGTGTGAAGTGTAAGGAAGTGTTAGTCGTGCCTGACTCTTTGCGACCCCATAGACTGCAGCCCATCAAGCTCCTCTGTCCATGAGATTTTCCAGGCAAAGATACTGGAGTGCGTTGCCATTTCCTTCTTCAGGGTATCTTCCCAACCCAAGGATTGAATCCGGGTCTCATGCACTGCAGGCAGGTTCTTTACTGACTGAACTACAAGGGAAGCCAACGTGTGTGAAGAAGCATTTAAATATATTAAAAAAATTGTATGCATAGACTTTGCTTTCCCTTGTTGTGGCCTGCATTTGCCCACGTGTGGATTATTTGCCATTTTTCCTTTGTACACTGTTTTGAGTCTGCATGAAGAAAAGTTCCAGTGTCAAGTCTGTAAAGGCCCCTGCCCTCTATTATTTATTCCCATATAAACAGAAGTTGACAATAGGAGCTCTCGTCACTGGCAGAACTTTCAAATTCATTTTTTTCTGAGTATTATAATTGACATTATAACTGACATTCAGGTTCTTTGGTCAGTTACAAAGTAAAAGATTTTTAAATGACAAGCAGTGTGAATTTACTTAGGTAAGGGGAATTTGTGAATGTGTAATTTACGTTTGATATTGTCAAAAAAACCCTTAACGTTGATAGCATTCTCAGTGTCCTGAGAATGATAAGGTGTTGAAGATGTCAATCTTAATCCCAGCTGTCTTGCAAATGGACATTAATAAAACAGTTTCATAGGAAAGGAGGCTGAATCTGGCAAACTCTAGATATTTACTGCAATGCTATATCTGAGAATGGGGCTTCCCTGGTGGCTCAGTGTGTTAGAATCTCTGCCTGCCAATGCAGGAGGCGTGGATTCAGTTCCTGGTCTGGGAGGGTCCCACTTGCCATGGACTAGCTCAGCTTGTGCCCCACGACAACAGAGCCTGTGCTTCCGAGCCTGTGCTCCACAACAAAGGGAGCCACTGCAATGCGAAACCCGTGCCCGGGCACTAGAGGGTAGCCCCCACCCCCACAACTAGAGAAGAGCCCACGCAGCACAAAGACCCAGCACAGCCAAAACCAATGCATGCATCGAGTTTTCCAGTCCCTGAAGGTGAATGTTGCTTGCTGAACATGGACTTTGATCCAAAGTCATGGGACACATAGAAAATGGGGGCAGTGACTGAGCAGAGTGTGTTTGCAGTGTTGGCAGCGAAATAAAACTACTCTGGTCTTTGTAAACCAGTTTTAGGGTTTTATGTATATGGAATTTGAAGTAACAGTAGCCTGATCAGTCAGTGAGATGGTTGGATGGCATCACCGACTCAGTGGACATGAGTTTGGGTAAACTTCAGGAGCTGGTGACGAACAGGGTCCATGAGTTCGCAAAGAGTCAGACACGACTGAGCGACTGAACTGAACTGAGTAAGTCAATTGTACACTTTCTGCATAGTTTTATTTCCCTAACAAAGAGATTGGTAGAAAGACTGGAATCATTTGGATTGAGCAGGATATACCTAGTATTCATCGTTCAACCAGGCCAGTCTGAGTCACTGAGTCTCGGTCTCAGCAACTGCTGCTCTTGCCTTCCAGGGCCTAGGTCTGAACTTCCAGGAATGTTTTCACGGAGACTCAGCAGTAATACAGGCAGTGGTTCATGCCAATTGTAAACATCCACATCTATGGAGAGGCATGTGAAAGAGGCAGACAGCTGAGATCTGTGGAATTGGAAGGAAAAGAAAACCAAGGAAGTTTTATTCTTAAAAAGGAAGAACAATGGATGCAGTCAGCAGTGGAAAAGATTAATTTGTGGTTAATGATGAGTTTACTGATAGGCTGCAGAGAGGGTTTGAAATGTGGGAGAGTTTAGAAAAAATGATGGTGTTAGACAAAAAGAAATCTCTTTTTTCATAGGAAAGTTTTAATCTTGAGAGAGGCAAACTGAGAGAGAAAGGGAGAAACAGGATTGATAAGAACGAAAGTGGAAAAACAAAAAGCAAATTTCATAAATTCTGTATGTGTTACCTAAGAGGGCAAAAAATGAAGTTCCTTTTTTTTTTTGATGAGTTTGAATTTTGTGCATGGGTCTACATCATCCTGGATAAATTGTTGCATGGTCCTACTGCTAAGTCCCTTCAGTTGCATCCAACTCTGTGTGACCCCATAGACGGCACCCACCAGGCTCCTCCGTCCCTGGGAGTCTCCAGGCAAGAACACTGGAGTGGGTTGCCATTTCCTTCTCCAATGCAGGAAAGCAAAAAGTGAAAGTGAAGTCGCTCAGTCATGTCCGACTCATAGCGACCCCATAGACTGCGGCCTACCAGGCTCCTCTGCCCATGGGGTTTTCCAGGAAGGAGTACTGGGGTGGGGTGCCATTGCATGGTCCTAGTCAGTCAAAATATTGAGTTGGCAAAAATGTTCATTTGGGGTTTCTGTAAGATGTTATGAAACCCCAACTGAACTTTTTGGTCAACCCAATAACTTTCTGTGCTGTTTGTTATTTTACGTTGAAACTTTGCAAGATGCTTATTTTTCTCTCATGATGTCATCAAGCAAGAGCTCTGTGCCCTCACCACAGAAAGCCAAACTCTGCCAGGGTGTGTGTGCAGTGAAGTAAGGGTTTGTTTGCAGGGGGTCAAGCAAGGGAATAAAGCTTTGGATAGAAAGATTAGACATAAACTCAGTAAGGGGTCTCTGTTTCAATGATTCAAACTGAGGACTTCCTCCAAAATACGGAGTTTTTCACAGTAAAGAGTTGGAAGCTCCCAGAGTAGATCTAATGAAAACCTTATTTTAAGCCAGGGGAATGTGTTGTACCAGGCTAACGCTGTAAAGTGTGAGATGGTATTTGTTAGTCGCACAGTTGTGTGGGCCCATGGACTGTGGCCCACCAGGTTCCTCCAACCACAGAATTCTTTAAGCAAGAATACTGGAGTGTGCAGCCATTCGCTTCCCCAGGGGATCTTCCCGTCCCAGGGAGCCTGGGTCTCCTGCATCTCTATAAGCAGGGCGTGAATCCCTGAATGATGAGCCGGCGCCGCTCCCCATCCCCACAGTGCACCTTCCAAAAGGAAGCCTGAGTGCTCAGACCGTCCTCTTGACCTTTCCTCTTTCCCCTGTTCAGATGGTTCACTCTTCTCAGCAGGTTTTCCAGTTGGCAGGTTAGTAGTTTACGGTCATCACGTTGCTGCTATCCACAGACCGTGTTATGATGATGGTATAGTTGGCTGCATTTTCAGTGTGATATGACATAGTCTTGATGCTTCCTTTTCATTTCTCGAGGGATTATTTTTGCCTTTATTTTTCAACTTGTTTTTGGAGGGAGACATTATTTCAGTAATTAGCGTGAACAAGGCCAGAAAACTTATGCTATGGGGCAGAATACCAAAAGCACCCTGAACTATTTGAAGAGCTGAATCCACAAGATATTGTTATTTGTCCATTTAGAGTATGGAGAGAGTAGAGGTGGGATTCCCAGATGATATTTTTCTGAGTTTATGTTTAAAATTGTTAATTTTTAATAACACAGGATAAAGGATAGGTAATCTGAAATTTCTTCCAACAGCAACTTACATATGATATATACTCCTGTCCTCTTTACAAGCTTCATGTGGTCCTGTAATTTTGTATCTCTTGCTCACTGGCATCTAATATAAAAAGCCAGTGTAGAAATTATGAAATTGGTCTAAATTGTGTCATAAATTGTGTCATACTTTAGGGTTTTAGAAAGTCTTCATTAACCTCTTTGTAACTTTCAGTTCAGTTCAGTTCAGTCGCTCAGCTGTGTCTAGCTGTTTGCGACCCCATGGACTGCAGCACGACAGGCCTCCCTGTCCATCACCAACTCCCAGAGCTTACTCAAACTCATCTCCAGTGAGTCGGTGATGCCATCCAGCCATCTCATCTTCTGTCGTCCCCTTCTTCTCCCACCCTCAATCTTTCCCAACATCAGGGTCTTTTCCAATGAGTCAGCTCTTTGCATTGGGTGGCCTAAGTATTGGAGTTTCAGCTTCAACATCAGTCCTTCCAATGAACACCCAGGACTGATCTCCTTTAGGATGGACTAGTTGGATCTCCTGGAGAAGGAAATGGCAACCCACTCCAGTGTTCTTGCTGGAGAATTCCAGGGATGGGGGAGCGTGGTGGGCTGCCTTCTATTGGGTCGCACAGAGTTTGGACATGACTGAAGCGAGGATCTCCATGCAGTCGAAGGGATTTTCAAAAGTCTTCTCCAATACCACAGTTCAAAAGCATCAATTCTTTGGTGCTCAGCTTTCTTCACAGTCCAACTCTCACATCCATACATGACCACTGGGAAAACCATAGCTTTGAATAGACAAACCTTTGTTGGCAAAGTAATGTCTGCTTTTTAGTATGCTGTCTAGGTTGGTCATAACTTTCCTTCCAAGGAGTAAGGATCTTTTAATTTCATGGCTGAAGTCATCATCTGCAGTGATTTTGGAGCCCCCCAAAATAAAGTCAGCCACTGTTTCCATTGTTTCCCCATCTATTTGCCATGAAGTAATGGGACTGGATGCCATGATCTTTGCTTTCTGAATGTTGAGCTTAAAGCCAACTTTTCACTCTCCTCTTTCACTTTCATCAAGAGGCTTTTTAGTTCCTCTTCACTTTCTGCCATAAGGGTGGTGTCATCTGCATATCTGAAGTTATTGATATTTCTCCCGGCAATCTTGATTCTAGCTTGTGCTTCTTCCATCCCAGAGTTTCTCATGGTGTGCTCTGCATATAACTTAAAGAAGCAGGGTGACAATATACAGTCTTAATGTACTTCTTTTCCTATTTGTAACCAGTTTGTTGTTCCACGTCCAGTTCTAACTGTTGCTTCCTGACCTGCATACAGATTTCTCAAGAGGCAGGTCAGATCGTTTGTAACTTTACTCATTAGAATAAAATGGAATCTTGCCTCTCTTCACTTTCATATGTATGTACACAAATGCATGCATTGCACATTTGGTTTATTGTTTGAGGAATTTACTGAATTTTTAATACACCAGAAAACTGAAGTCACAGGACAAACAGCTTACTTGATTTCTATTGAAAATGAAGTTCCTCTAAAAGTGTAGGCCACAAGACTGTCTCAACTGTGGAGGGTATGGGAGGATGAGACACAGGCTTTTTGCAAGCATGTAAGGTGGCTCATGCTTGAATCTGCCTGCAACGCAGGAGACCTAAGATTGATCCCTGGGTCAGGAAGATCCCCTGGAGAAGAGGATGGCTATCCACTCCAGTGTTCTTGCCTGGAGAATTCCATGAACAGAAGAGCCTGGCAGGCTACAGTCCATAGGGTGGCAAAGAGTTAGACACGACTGAGAGACTAATCCTTTCATTTTTCAAGAATCCAGTTAAAGTTCATAACAAATTCTCAGAGGCTGCATGTAGATTACAGTAAGAGAATAAGCCCTCTTTGCTGCCACAGACAGAGGGGGAATTTGCTCACATCCCCAGGCTCTTCTCTCCTACCTGCATCAGGCCTCAAGAGAAAGGCGGGGGGTGGTGTGGGAGGTCACACCCTGCCTCAGGTGTGTAGGGTAGGGAAGGCACAATGGAGTCCCGAGGAGAGGATTTAGGGGGAGTCCCACTCCCCTAGGAAATGAAACCCTTCATCTCTGAGAGAAAAACAGCAAACCTTTTGGCCCCCAGGACACAAGTGAAGATCCGTTCTAGACACACAGTCAAAATGTGTTATCTCTGAGAAAGGAAAAATAAAAAAAAAGGTAATTGGATTTTATCGAAATTAAAAAGATTTGTTCTGAAAAAGTCCAACAACAAACTAAGAGAAAATATTTGCAATCTACTTACCTATTAAAGGTTTCATAACCAGAATATAGAAATAACTCTTAAAACTCAAAAAAAAAAGAAAGAAAATAGCACAATTTAACAGAGTAAAAGATTTGAGCACATATTTCAAAGATGAAACATGTATGCAAGTATGCATGTTAAAAGATGCTAAGTATTAATGTGTCATTACAGAAATTCAAATTAAAGCACCAGTGAGATACCATTACACATTTATTTGTATGGTAAAACCAAAATATCTGATAATACTGACTGCTGGCAATAATGCAGAAAAATGAATAAGTAATTTTTGTTGTTGTTTTTAATTGCTCTAAAGGTAAGTAAAACCCTAAAACCCTAAAACCCAAATACACTTTGGTTTTATAGCATATGTAAAAGTAATAACAGTAGCACAAAAGGTGAGATGTAGAAATTAAGTAGATATACATACACAGTTCTAAACAGGTATGCGTATGTGTGCTTTCACTTGTGTGTATTCCCTAGCTCTCTCACCTGAGAATAACTGAACACAGCTCCGCCCTAGTAGCAGTCTCCTTGGTCTCTGGACATTTCTCCACTAAAAGGAATCAGAGCTCCATGAAGAAATGCCAGGACTGGCATAGGGAAAGGACCACATGAGCCTGGAACCTCTTTTTAAAACATAAAGTAAGGAAGTGTACAAAAATAATGAAAATACACGGTGAGGTGGTAACAGGCAGGAAGGCTAGAGGTCTCCAAACAGAGGAAAGAGGCTGCAAGTGTCAGACATTTTTTCTCTCTCTAAGTGGCAGGAGGAAACAGACTATGAGTGTCCGATTTTTTCCCCTTGTCTGAACCAATCTAAACAGAGGTTTCTTTTAAAATTCTTTGTTGCCATGACAACGCCTGGTTCCACCTGAACTTACCTTTTCTCAAACCTTGAGCTAACCAATGCCTTTTTCTTATGCTATGTTAATGAACTATGTATTTACCCTAGACTCTGTCTTCAAGTCAGTTCTGCCTAAGAATTGGAACTGACTTGACAAAACAGTATGTTTTACTCATGCAAATATTCCCTTCCGTTCAGTTCAGTTCAGGTCAGTTGCTCAGTTGTGTCTGACTCTTTGTGACCCCATGAGTCGCAGCACACCAGGCCTCCCTGTTCATCACCAACTCCCGGAGTTCACTCGGACTCATGTCCATCGAGTCCGTGATGCCATCCAGCCATCTCATCCTCTGTCATCCCCTTCTCCTCCTGCCCCCAATCCCTCCCAGCATCAGAGTCTTCTCCAATAAGTCAACTCTTCACATGAGGTGGCCAAAGTACTGGAGTTTCAGCTTAAGCATCATTCCCTCCAAAGAAATCCCAGGGTTGATCTCCTTCAGAATGGACTGGTTGGATCTCCTTGCAGTCCAAGGGACTCTCA
>SJYF01001616.1:4016940-4029124 GCA_006410515.1 Procapra przewalskii
GTCAAATGCCTTTGGGAAATACAACATATCATTTGTCTTTCCTGCAGTATCACATTAATGTATTAAGTAACCAGATAATTCTTTAGCTACATTTATCTTTGTTTGACAAGCATTTTCTCTCCTTATGTGAAAATAGAACACATTTTAAAATAGAACACTTATGGATGACGTTACTTGGAACACATGGCTTTGTGTGTCCAGAAAGAGGGGATGATCTTATTTTCCATCTTGTTGCTATTAGATGCTGTGAATGTGTCATAGGTTTATCAGAGATATGGCTCAAGAAGCCATTAACTCAGGAAGAGTTTTACACAAGAATGAGTCCTCATGAAAAATTCCTGAGGGATTGTGTCCTTCCCTCTCATAGACAGATAAAGCATTGTGAAAATATCACTCCCCTGTACATACACAGGGCTTCCCAGATGGTGCTAGCAGTAAAGAACCCGCCTGTAGATATAGGAGACATAGGGACATGGGTTTGATTCCCAGGTTGGGAAGGTCCCCTGGAGGAGAGCATGATAATCCACTCCAGTACTCCTGCCTGGGAAAACCCTTAGGCACAGGAGCCATGCCGGCCATAGGGTGACAAAGAGTTGGACATGACTGGGGACTTAGAATGCACACACACACACACACACACACACACACACACACAAACCAAGATTTATGTTCTTTATACTAAAAATGCATAAGATAAGGGGAAAGGCCTGAGACTCCCTACCCCCAAAATACTAAAGTTGAGAAGGAATCAAGTTCACATTTTCTCACCCAGTTTTATGTAAACACTTACCTCAAAGAAGTGAAGAACAATGTTAAAGGTGAAATTAGTGTTTCTGCTTTCTAGGGAAGACACAGGTAATCCAGGAGGAACAGCCTCTATCCTTTTGGACTGTGCCTGTGGTGGATGTGTAGGTTGTTCCTTGATACAGAGTAAGTCACTGGGAAACATAAGGAGAAGCGGTCTTATGGCCTGTCTTGCCTGGGGACTTGCCTACAGATCTGCCTAGTGGCCCAAGCGAACCTCTCACCTGGATCCTAGCAGATCAACCAGAAACGAGTCCTGCCATCTAGGTAGCACGGCACCACGCCTTCCCCAGTCTGAGAGTGTGGTCATAAGCCTCCCTGGATGTTAGGTGCTCTTTCCTTAGTAGACGAGGAAGCGGGCTAAGTCATTACAGAATGGGCATGAGACTAACTGAGAAATGTTTCATTGTGAGAGAAAGGGGGTCAGAGATGGACAGCTTCAGAAATTTCACTATAATTTTGACAGCCCTCTCCATCACCTTAATTCAATCGGCCTTCTCTCTCAACCACTCTGGATCACCTGTCTCACTCAGGAAAGCCATTCCTCACACAAGAAAGACTCTGACTTTTTTCTCTCTCTGAAAAGCCTAGCGTCCTAGCCAATATTAATGAAGGTCTTTCCTTGTTGAAGATTCAGCTCAGGATTCTTCAGACCCCAAGTTAAAAGGCAGAAAATAGTGATTGCTCCAATTCTAGCTCAGAATCTGTATTAGTAAGACTTTGACTGGTTTTCTACTTTCCTCGGAACACACAAGTCCTATGCAAAAAAATATGTATATATATTTTTTCCAGAAGAAATCCAGTAGTGTTATGTATAAGAACATCATATTTTTTTAATGCATACTTTGTGCTCTCAATAACTCTAGCATCACTGTGCTGAGAATCTTTTACTAATACTTTCCTGAGTAGATTATCATTAAACAGGCTTCTACATTAGATGGAAATGTTTTCTACTGGAGTCAGTTTGAAGTGCAGGACCTCCATGTTACTATCCACAAATACTATTTGACTCCTAAATTTCTCCCTTGATAGGAAAAAAGGTATTTCCATTCATTTTGCCCAACCCAAAGAACTCAAAATTCTGTGCTTTGGTAAGCATGTGTGAAGTCTGATAGTCTGCTGTTAGTTCTGAGGCCTAAGGGCAGTTAAATCAGATGCTTTTAAATATGTTTAAGGTAAATATATGGTTCTATTAGAAAATGATGAGCACATCTGGGCAAAACACTAACATTTTTTGATTTTATACTATATTTTATAATACAAGTAAAAGATACTCTGCCAGATCTTTGAATTTTTTACTTAACAGTAGCAGTTGCCTTTGGATAGTTCTTAATGTGAATTTATAGGGATACCCATACCAAGAAAACAAGCATAGTCCTCTTCTGGCCTTGATATATTTTAATAAAACTCAGGTAATTGCTTTAGAATATGAAACAATAATAGAAAAAGTCAGAGAGGTTGGTGGTGGTGGCAGTGGGTGTGGCCCTGGTAGAAAAATATTTTGATCATTTTATTATTAAAAATTCATTTGGTTTAAAGAGACAAATATTTAAACCATCAATGAATCTTACATCTTCAAAAGCTAAGCCACTATGAACAGTTATCAAAAGATGATTGTTCGAGAGTGATAGCATTTTGAAAATAGGATACAGCGCTCATGTTGCTCTCATGCATGGATTCTTTCTGCAAAACATATGGGCTACTGTAGGTGCCTATACTCTGTGTGAAAGTACTGACACAGAGATGCTTCTACAGCTTCAGAAATGCAGGTGTATAATCACATTTAACTCAGTCCACAAGACATTCATTTTTCATTTCTCAGTAAATAGTCCTCACACACTCCCTATTATAGTATGAGATAGTTTGAATTTCATTTAACTGGATATTTAGCTTTGGTTGGTAGATTTTAAATTTCTCTAACTTGGTGTTTAAACTACTTTAAGTCTGATTTGCAGTTTCCGTTACAGGTGTAGCTTACTTAAATAATTTCTGTATCATAAAACAAAAGGTGGAGAGAAATGGTCGGTAAATGAAGTAGGTCTTTATTTCTGAAAAGCAATCTTTCCTTCCTCATCAGCAAATCAACATGGAAGATAATGTGACAAAAATAATTCAGGAAGAATAGTCTTAAATTTCTGATCTAGACAACTTTGTGTTATAAATATGTAGGCCATTTCGAATAAACTGATTACCAATTAAAAACCTGAATGATAGGAGTGTTTTAACTTGTTTCTCTATTACATTGCCTTCTGAATTTCATGGAAACTTGATTTTAATTGTGGAAGGAATACTGCAGATACCTGGAGGGAAGTGGGTGACACTTTCTAGAAAGTTGACTGTAGGGTCAAAATTAGATGTGTGCTGTTCTCTTTATCAGCTGTTGTTCCAGTTTAGACCTCAATATCTTGTGCCAAGATTATAGGAAAGCTTATGAACTGCTCTCCTTGACCCTCTCTCTTCTACCGTAAACACTGTGAAGTCTGAATTAGCTGATTCTAAGTTCCTTATCTGATTATCACAAACTCCCTGAGTGATCTATTTCTGGCCCTTATGAGCAAAATTTCCATGTAGAAATTATTTTTTTAATTTAGTAAATTAAAAAACGCAGTTTCCCTTTCAGGGTCTGCATGATATTTTCCTTGCCTGTGCTTCTTCCATTTCATGACTGCATCTCATCAGTCGACACACTCCTCTTGTAGCTACAGAACTCCCGGCAATCCCTTTAGTTCATGAAGTTGTTCTGCAGCTTTGTATACCCATTTGTGTCTAGAACCCCCTTACTTGTCTGGTGAGCTCCTATGTAAACATGCCATCTCAGTGTGAATACCTCTCCCATAGACCGGTTGATGCCTCGCACCCCGTGCTTCTTTTGGGACACGACAGCAGCATGACTCCGTAACTGTTGCCGGCACTTCCCTGCTGGGCCACTGGTTAGGATGTCACCTTCCACTGCAGGGGTGTGAGTGTGGCCCCTGGCCAGGGAGCCAGGATCCCACATGTCTCCTGGCCGAACTCACCTCCCAGCTCCAAATAAAAAAACAAAACAGAAACAGTACTGTAAAAAATTTAATGAAAATATTAAAAAGGAAAATACATTATTCATTTTTGTATCAATCAATTTTGTGACTCAGTACATAGTAGGGGCTTGTAAGTCAACCAATCAGTATAGTTGTACACATTTCAGATTTTGTTCTACTCAACAGATATCTACCTTCATTTAAAATTATGACATATCAGAACAAGCTATGTTAACTTTGAGCCTGATGAGTGAGTGACCTGACTTGAACTTTATATTTTATGTCAGGTCCCTAAGTGGGCAGGTAGGTTTCTGGAAATCATCCTGATGAATATTCATAAAGGAGCTCTGGCATAAAAATGCAGAGGAAGAGAAAAATAACAATAAAAACCCAGTAACTGAGAATTGATACTGTACATTTAGTATTATTAAAGTGCTTTTATGATTTTGAGCTTCTGTTCAAATCTGATTTCATGTTTTCTGACAAAAATATTTAACCATAATAACAGCTGGCTTTGTTACATTAAGAGCAAGTACTATTTGTATATTAACTTGGCATCAGTATCTTCATTAGCTAGAAGAATTTTAATATATATTTGAACAAGTCCATTAAAATAAACAATGTGTGCCATCCATGTGTGTAGGGGGAAGGGACCCACCTGATCGGCGTGGTTAGGTTAAAACAACAGGTACAGAAAAGTGTTTTGTTTTTTTCTGAATCTATTCTCCTTGGGGCATTGTTTCAAAGTAAAAGTTTGGGTTTCAAATTTATATCTTTTTATGATATTTTTAGTGCTTGTTGCTTAGTTAACATTTTCAATGTTTCTCCCAGAAACGTACTGAGATGCTCATTGAACTGGAGAAGTGAATCATCAGATTTCCTGGGAGATGTTTTTACTGTGACAGTAACTCTTCTTCAAAGATTTTGGGAACAATATCCTTATTGTGAGGGCTCCTATAAGGTACTTTTTCACTGTTTGAAAGCATATGTTTCAGAAGTAAAGTGAGGAGAGGGCTTTTCTCGATATTTTTTTCTTTCCTTTAAAAAATTTCCATACTTTTATCTCTCTCTTTTGTTTGAAAGAGTCATTAAGTGCTAAACCTTTAGGAAGTAATGCTATATCTCTAGATTTCAGTTCAGTTCAGTTGCTCCGTTGTGTCCAACTCTTTGCAACCCCATGGACTGCAGCACACCAGGCTTCCCTGTCCATCACCAACTCCTGGAGCTTACTCAAACTCATGTCCATTGAGTGCTGATGGCATCTCATCCTCTGTTGTCCCCCTCTCTTCCTACCCCCAATCCTTCCCAGCATCAGGTGGCCAAAACATTAGAGTTTCAGCTTCAGCATCAGTCCATCAGTCCTTCCAATGAATATTCAGAAGTGATTTCCTTTCAGATGATTGGATCATCTGGCTGGATCTCCTTGCAGTCCAAGGGACTCTCAAAAGTCTTCTCCAATACCACAGTTCAAAAGCATCAGTTCTTCAGTGCTCAGCTTTCTTTACAGTCCAATTCTCACATCCATACATGACAACTGGAAAAACCATAGCTTTGACTAGACAGACCTTTGTTGGCAAAGAAATGTCTCTGCTTTTTAATATGCTATGTAGGTTGGTCATAGCTTTTCTTCCAGGGAGCAAGCACCTTTTAATTTCATGGCTGCAGTCACCATCTGCAGTGATTTTGGAGCCCCCCAAAACAAAGTATGTCACTGTTTCCACTGTTTCCCCATCTGTTTGCCATGAAGTAGTGGGACCAGGTGCCATAATCTTTGCTTTCTGAATGTTGAGCTTTAAGCCAACTTTTTCACTCTCCACTTTCACTTTCCTCAAGAGGCTCCTCAGTTCCTCTTCACTTTCTATCATAAGGAAAGAGATTGAAATTTTGAGGTTGGAAATATAGATCAATTAGGAATGCATTATTATCCTATTGATACTGCCTGTTTTGCATGTATATGTATGTGTGTGTGTTCTTCATAAAAGTTAAGATCACTTGTGTGAAAACAGGATTCTCTGTTAGATTTAAAAGGCATTTTGTAGTGAATATTCAAAACCTTCTTCACATACCAATTTGCATTAAGTTGGTACATTTGCTCCAGTTCATGGCACTGAATAGTCTGTGGTGCACTCAGGCAAAATTTTACTTTTTTTCTTATTTACTGAAAGTGCTCTGTATCTGGAAAAAAGATAAACACATTTTCCCCAGGAGTAGATTGGACCACCTACTTTGCATTTTAACCTTGTGTCTTCTAACCTTAGGAGCATCTGCTCCTTATAGAAGTTACTTGGCAGTTTCCTGGGGCTCAGGTGGGTGTTTGATAAAGAAGAAGGATGACTGCATTGCACCAAGACCAGTGGGCTCCTCATCCCTGCAACGCAAGACTGTTTTTAGGAGAGCTGGTGTGGCAAGTGATGGATTGAAAAAGGCAAACAAACAGGACCTATCCTTTGAGCCGGGCTCTGTTAAATTAAACACTGAGGAAAAAAGGATGAGAACAACTATTTTCTTTATACATAATTTTATTTTAGAAGTTTCAGAAAAGACAGTCACATATGCTGTTTGGAAAAAAAAAAACTATTTGAAAGGGCTTTTAAACAATGTTAGTAATATTGGAAAAATAAAGAGATACAAGGTGCATGGAGACAAAGAGATGTTCTGATCAGCAGAGAGCAGCTGTGAAGCTTTTTATTCTCCTCCACCTCTGCTTCCTCCTCCTTTTCACTCCATCCTTGGACTGAGGAATCTACCTGTTTGTACTTGGGATCTAATTCCTGTGCTGAAGTTGATTAGAGCTATAGCTTATCACTTGGAATTTTTCAACTTCTGATTTAAAGATGTTATTTGCTTTCGTAAAATTACAGTTGGCTCAGTGTTTTAAAAGTGGCTACTTCTAGTGGAAGATACATTTATTCTTTGACTGAATGAGCTACATATTTTAGAATTAAGATACATTTATACTGACGACCATTTTCTTTAGGAGAATTGTCCTCTTATTTAACTTCTCAAAGTATCAGTATTAAGTATATACAGTGCACATACAATCTCATGCTTGTCATTAGTGATTTCATATAACTGAAAAACAAAGAAAAAGATCTGGAATAAGTTACAAGTTAAAATATGATGGACTATGTCAGCCTGGGTCCAACAGGAGAGAAAAACAACTTGAAAAGGGAAAGTTTAATACAGAGAATTATCAGCTATAATAATAGAGTGAAATAATGAGGGATTCAGTAGTAAGGATAAAAGAAACTCCAAAAGAAGAGGAACAGCACATAGAAGGAAGAGACTCGAAACTTAGGGCTGAGATAAAGCACCCAACGAAGAGCTCTCGCACACTGCTTTTAGATTTCGATGGAGAGAGGATAGCCAGTGCCACTGGCTGGCTGATAATTTTCTGTGGTCCACACTAGTTGAGCACCTAAGACTTGATGCTTTTGAACTGTGGTGTTAGAGAAGACTCTTGAGACTCCCTTGGACTGCAAGGCAATCCAACCAGTACATCCTAGAGGAAATCAGTCATTGAGTATTCATTGGAAGGAAGGACTGATGCTGAAGCTGAAGCTCCAATACTTTGGCCACCTGATGCAAAGAACTGACTCCTTGGAAAAGACCCTGATGCTGGGAAAGGTTGAAGGCAGGAGGAGACGGGGATGACAGAGGATGAGATGGTTGGATGGCATCACCCACTCAATGGACATGAGTTTGAGTAAACTCTGGGAGTTGGTGATGGACAGGGAACTGGCATGCTGCAGTCCCCGGGGTCGCAAAGAGTCGGACATGACTAAGCAGCTGAACTGAACACTTGTGGCACTTGCTGGAAACTAGCCTTAAGGGTAGCTCAGGATGCTTTTCATAGGGAACTCTGCCCTCAATGCACTCCACTCAAAGTTGCCTGTCTGGGGATGCTGCAGACAAGTGCTGGCTGCTGGGTGCCTCTGGCCCCTGACACCGGAGGTGAGTACAGGTGTGCAGAAAGCACAGGGGAACCTGGAAACAAGACTCTTCGGGACTGTAATGTCTCTCTAGTGCCTCCAATGTTACAGCTTTATAGCCAGTTGCAAAGGGCGCATGTTTAAAGGGCCTAGAGCCATTTCACTGAGGAAGCAAAAAGGGTGACTCTGGAGCTGAGAAACAATCCATCAATAAATACTCAGATTCTTACCAACTTCTTAAAAAAGAGATAGAGACTTCCCTTTTAGCTCAGCTGGTAGACAGTCCACCCACAATATGGGAGACCTGGGTTCAATCCCTGGGTTGAGGAGATCCCTTGGAGAAGGGAAAGGCTACCCACTCCAGTATTTTGTCCTGGAGAATTCCACAGACTGCATAGTCCATAGGGTCACAAAGAGCCAGACATGACTGAGAGACTTTGAAAAAAAAAAGGTAGAGGGAGGAAGACTGAGGTTTTTAAGGAGAGATAAGACATATAAACTCATAGTACCAGAACAGAACGGAAATAGTGAAAATTGGGCTCAAATTCTAACCAAAATAAAGATGGGAGGATGATAGCTATCTGATGGTGAAGGGATGGTGGGGGTGGAGGACAAAAACTAAATAAATTTGTGAAATATTTTTAAAATATGAAATTGAGTAATTAAGCCATGTAATTCCTAAGTTGTCAATATTATGTTTGGCCCTAAGGGATATGTAGTAGTAGTAACAAGAATAACAATAAAAATAATACAGGAAGAGGAAGACAGCAAAGAAGAAGCCTTTTGAGGATGATCTGGCAAGCACTCCACTGTGCTATAGTGGATTTTCTCATTTAAGCCTCATACTATAACTCCTATTTTTGATTTGTTAACTCACATGATACTGACTGATTTGGGGAGTGAGATTCCAAAAGATCAAGTGATTTTTCTAAAGTCACATACGTAGCATTTGCTACAAGAAGAATCCAGACCCTGCATGATTGACCTGTGGGCTTGTGCCCTCTCTTACTGTGCAAAAATGTCTTGTGTAGAAGGTTAAGAAAAAGTTTCAGTTCTTTATCCAAACAATGATGAAATACTCCAAATAAACTCTATCTTGTTGTGGAGATAACCCACAGATAGCTATGAAACAGTCCGTGATTAAACCTGTATTTAATCTGTATGTGGCACAAACTATAAATGTTGAGAATTAAAATAGGTCAGTGAACATGGAAATTGAGCTTTTTAAAGGAAATTTTGAGTTGTTCATTCAAGCTGGAAACTATACTTGTGAGGCAAGGGGAAAGGAAAATATTTCCTTAGGAAAATACTAAGAAACAAATCGTGATACATAATGTACCCAGGGGACAATAGGTACAAGTGGATTTGATTAAAGAGTAAGAATTTCAGACTTCTGTTTAAGTCAAAATTACTTTTTGATTCTCCTGCCCCCTCCCTAGCTCCATGTTTTTCTTTAGTCACTCAGTCATGTCCGACTCTTTGTGACCCTGTGGACTGAAGGTCGCCAGGCTCCTCTGTCCATTAGATTCTCCAGGCAAGAATACTGGAGTGTGTTGCCATTTCCTTCTCCACCCACCTCCATAAGCAGGGTGTATTGGCATAAATCACTGGGTTATGATGTAAAGTGATGGTGGAAACAAAAATGAGAGGAGTGGCTACATTCTGTTTATTCTTGAAAGTGACTCATTCAACACAATATGATTCAGTTTTCTCTGAAATAATCAACAGCATAGCTAGAATAGCTATGTATATTCAGAGAACCAAATTGTCGTTGTATCTGGGAAGTGGGGGTAAAATGCACTGTATTTTAAGAGAGTAAGATAGGAATTTTCAATCAGAACATCTCCTTGGAGAAAAATGGTTTTTCCTGGAATGAGAGCTGGGTCACTCTAAATGGTATGACGTATGTAGCCATCTCAATGATTCCTTGACACGTAGAAATGGAGTGTCTGCTCAGTGTGCCAAAGAGAATTCTGACACATGGTCTTAGTGGATAGCATTCCTAACACTGCTGCTGCTGCTAAGTCGCTTCAGTCGTGTCCGACTCTTTGTGACCCCGTAGATGGCAGCCCACCAGGTTGCCCTGTCCCTGGGATTCTCCAGGCAAGAACACTGAAGTGGGTTGCCATTTCCTTCTTCAATGCATGAAAGTGAAAAGTGAAAGTGAAGTCGCTCAGTCGTGTCCGACTCCTAGCGACCCCATGGACTGCAGCTTTCCAGGCTCCTCCATCCATGGGGTTTTCCAGGCAAGAGTACTGGGGTGGGGTGCCATCACCTTCTCCAATTCCTAACACTACCTTTGTGCAAATTCCCTTCAACTCATGTCTCTGGTGAATTTTACGATTTGTTTATAGCTCTCCTATAGAATTTAAATTAACATTTTGACTATGAGGTGTGTGTGTGTGTTTTCCCTGGTGGCTCAGATGGTAAAGCATCTGCCTACAATGCAGGAGACCTGGGTTTGGTCACTGGGTTGGGAAGATCCCCTGGAGAAGGAAATGGCAACCCACTCCAGTACTCTTCCCTGGAAAATCCCATGGACAGAGGAGCCTGGTGGGCTACACTCCACAGTGTCGCAAAGAGTTGGACACAACTGAGCAACTTCACTTTCACTTTCATGAGGGGTGTGTGTGTGTGTGTGTGTGTGTGTGTGTGTGTTTTCCAAGTTATTAGGCAATCTCTCACCTTTCTCTATTGCCACAGACTAATACTCTGGAACCAAATTCAACCTAAACAGCAAAAATAATGCAAAATAGAAACACCGTGAAACAGAATTAATGGCCACAGCCCTTACCCTGTGTTTCAGTTTGCAGATTCATCTGGTTTATTATCCCCATGTGAGGCATATTGCTAATGATGGCAATGATTTTGATATAGTGACATATGTCCACTGAGTATTATACAGGGATCAATAAATGAATTTCATGTAAATGTTTCTGTCTTAACCTGATATGTTCATAATCATCTTTCACATAAGGAGATATAAAAGAAAAAGCCTAACCATAGTACCCTGGCAAGAAAAAGAAATCCAAACTGAAAAGAAAGACATAAAACTGTCACATGAATGTAGATGATATTATATTATTTAGAAAACCCTCTGCAAAGAAATAGAGGAAAAGAACAAAATGGGAAAGACTAGAGATCGCTTCAAGAAAATTAGAGATACCAAGAGAACATTTCATGCAAAGATGGGCTCAATAAAGGACAGAAATGGTATGGACCTAACAGAAGCAGAAGATATTAAGAAGAGGTGGAAAGAATACACAGAAGAACTGTACAAAAAAGAGCTTCATAACCAAGATAATCACGATGGTGTGATCACTCATCTAGAGCCAGACATCCTGGAATGTGAAATAAAGTGGGCCTTAGAGAGCATCACTACAAACAAAGCTAGTGGAGGCGATGGAATTCCAGTGGAGCTGTTTCAAATCCTGAAAGATGATGCTGTGAAAGTGCTGCACTCAATATGAAAGCAAATTTGGAAAACTCAGCAGTGGCCACAGGACTAGAAAAGGTCAATTTTCATTCCAATCCCAAAGAACGGCAATGCCAAAGAATGCTTAAACTACTGCACAGTTGCATTCATCTCACATGCTAGTAAAGTAATGCTCAAAATTCTCCAAGCTAGGCTTCAGTAGTACATGAACCATAAACTTCCAGATGTTCAAACTTGTTTTAGAAAAGGCAGAGGAACCAGAGATCAAATTGCCAACATCTACTGGATCATAGAAAAAGCTAGAAAATTCCAGAAAAACATCTATTTCTGCTTTATTGACTATGCCACAGCCTTTGACTGTGTGGATCACAATAAACTGTGGAAAATTCTGAAAGAGATGGGAATATCAGACCACCTAACCTGCCTCTTGAGAAACCTATATGCAAGTCAGGAAGCAACAGTTAGAAATGGACATGGAACAACAGACTGGTTCCAAATAGGACAAGTAGTCCATCAAGGCTGTATATTGTTACCTTGCTTATTTAACTTATATGCAGAGTACATCATGAGAAATGCTGGACTGGAAGAAACACAAGCTGGAATCAAGATTGCTTGGAGAAATATCAATAATCTCAGATATGCAGATGACACCACCCTATGGAAGAAAGTGAAAAGGAACTAAAAAGCCTCTTGATGAAAGTGAAAGAGGAGAGCGAAAAGTTGGCTTAAAGCTTCAACATTCAGAAAATGAAGATCATGGCATCTGGTCCCATCACTTCATGGGAAATAGATGAAGAAACAGTGGAAACAGTGTCAGACTTTGTTTTTTTTGGCTCCAAAATCACTGCAGATGGTGATTGTAGCCATGAAATTAAAATATGCTTACTCCTTGGAAGGAAAGTTATGACCAACCTAGATAGCATACTGAAAAACAGAGACATTACTTTGCCAAGAAAGGTCTGTCTAGTCAAGGCTATGGTTTTTCCAGTGGTCGT
>SJYF01001616.1:4182233-4195314 GCA_006410515.1 Procapra przewalskii
ATTCCTAGAATGTCGATGTTCACCCTTGCCATCTCTTGTTTGACTACTTCCAATTTGCCTTGATTCATGGACCTGACATTCCAGGTTCCTATGCAATATTGCTCTTTACAGCATTAGATCTTGTTTCTATCACCAGTCACATGCACAAGAGGTTTGATATTTATGTCCTAGATGCATCACTATGAACAAAGCTAGTGGAGGTGATGGAATTCCAGTTGAGCTATTTCAAATCCTGAAAGATGATGCTGTGAAAGAGCTGCACTCAATATGCCAGCAAATTTGGAAAACTCAGCAGTGGCCACAGCACTGGAAAAGGTCAATTTTCATTTCAATCCTGAAAAAAGGCAATGCCAAAGAATGTTCAAACTACCGCACAATTGCACTCATCTCACATGCTAGTAAAGTAATGCTCAAAATTCTCCAAGCCAGGCTTCAGCAATATGTGAACCATAAACTTCCATATGATCAAGCTGGATTTAGAAAAGCCAGAGGAACCAGATATCAAATTGCCAACATCCGTTGGATCATGGAAAAAGCAAGAGAGTTCCAGAAAAACATCTCTTTCTGTTTTATTGACTATGCCAATGCCTGTGAGTGTGTGGATCACAATAAACTGTGGAAAATTCTGAAAGAGATGGGAATACCAGACCACCTGACCTGCCTCTTGAGAAACCTATATGCAGGTCAGGAAGCAACAGTTAGAACTGGACATGGAACAACAGACAGGTTCCAAATCAGAAAAGGAGTACGTCAAGGCTGTATATTGTTACCCTGCCAATTTAACTTATATGCAGCGCACATCATGAGAAACGCTGGACTGGAATGAGCACAAGCTGGAATCAAGATTGCTGGGAGAAATCAATAACCTCAGCTAGCCAGATGACACCACCCTTATGGCAGCAAGTGAAGAGGAACTGGAAAGCCTCTTGATGAAAGTGAAAGAGAGTGAAAAAGTTGGCTTAAAGCTCAACATCTAGAAAATGTAGCTCACGGCATCTGGTCCCATCACTTCATTGGAAATATATGGGTAAACAGTGGAAACAGTGTCAAACTTTATTTTTTGTGGTTTCAAAATCACTGCAGATGGTGGCTGCAACCATGAAATTAAAGACGCTTACTCCTTGAAAGAATAGTTATGACCAACCTGTTGGAGAAGACTCTTGAGAGTCCCTTAGACTGCAAGGAGATCCAAGCAATCCATTCTAAAGATCAGTTCTGGGTGTTCCTTGGAAGGACTGATGCTAAAGCTGAAACTTTGGCCACCTGATGTGAAGAGTTGACTCATTCGAAAAGACCCTGATGCTGGGAGGTATTGGGAGCAGGAGGAGAAGGGGAAGACAGAGGATGAGATGGCTGGATGGCATCACGGACTCGATGGATATGAGTCTGAGTGAACTCCAGGAGTTGGTGATGGAGTGAACTCCAGGAGGGAGGCCTGGAGTGCTGCAGTTCATGGTGTTGCAATGTCAGACATGACTGAGTGACTGAATTGAACTGAACTGAGCCTTTTACTGGAGGTACTATACCTTGTTAAAGTTCAGGAATCTTTGAATCTGCCTTGATAAAGAAGTATGTCATCCTCTATAACAGCTTGTTCTGTGCTGGTACTGTTCACCCTTTATAAATGGACAAGTCAGAGAAATGACCAGAAGGAGCAAGACAGAGGGGCAATCAGGGCAAGCTTCATGCCCGGGAAGGCTTGGCCAAGTGGATGAGAGAGATGGCAGTGCTCTCTGCAATTACCAAAAAATTTTTTATTTTAATAAACTCTGAGCAGTTATCTTAGTAGTCATTTTAATATGCTGAAAGAACTAATATGCTAACTTTTTTCCCAAGGGCAAGCAATTTACAAAGAGAATTTGCTGGTTAGATCTTCTGAAATGTAAATGTTCTCTCTTCTTGTGAGGCTGATTTCTTGATTTCTGTGACTTTCAGCTGAACATGTCCGGGAACATCAGAAATGAAAAGAATTAGGTACTCCCCTCATCAAGAGAGAGCATGCACCATGGGGGGATGTAGAGTTTCTCACAAGAGGGTGTTAGAAAGACTCAGCTGTGTGATTTAAATTCTGGTTTAGTGATTTGGGGGAGAGTCTAAAGAAGAGATGGCTCTCTGGACTGAAAGCTACCAGAAAGCAGGGGCAGTGCTGTGATTGGGTAAGAAGTAGCAGGTACTTGTTTAGGCTAGAAGTCAAACAAGGAGAGTTTTCTTGTGGGTGGTGGAATGACTGTGTTTTAGTTTGTTTTTAGCTAAAATTATGAAGTAGCCTTGCTGTTTTTCAGTAGGTTGTATCTCAGGGTAAGTTTGTCTGAAATTTGTATGTTATGAAATTTTTTATCAAATAGGAGAATTCATGGCCAAGATATAATTGTCAGATAAGCTTATGAATGCCAGGGGTTTCTTTCTCTTTCACAAGTTTCTCAGAACTTTTTAAGCAAGGAAAATTATCTGACTTTTTGCAGACATACAGAAGTTTGATAACTGTGTAAATTAAAGGCTTCCCTAGTGGCTCATTGGAAATAGACAGGGAAACAATGGCAACAGTGTCAGACTTCATTTTTCTGGGCTCCAAAATCACTGCAGATGGTGATTGCAACCATGAAATTAAAAGACGCTTACTCCTTGGAAGGAAAGTTATGACCAACCTAGATAGCATATTCAAAAGCAGAGACATTACTTTGCCAACAAAGGTCCATCTAGTCAAGGTTATGTTTTTCTAGTAGTCATGTATGGATGTAAGAGTTGGACGGTGAAGAAAAGCTGAGCGCCAAAGAATTGATGCTTTTGAACTGTGGTGTTGGAGAAGGCTCTTGAGAGTCACTTGGACTGCAAGGAGATCCAACCAATCCATCCTAAAGGAGATCAGTCCTGGGTGTTCTTTGGAAGGACTGATGCTAAAGCTGAAACTCCAATACTTTGGCCACGTCATGTGAAGAATTGACTCATTGGAAAAGACTCTGATGCTGGGAGGGATTGGGGGCAGGAGGAGAAGGGGACAAGAGAGGATGAGATGGCTGGATGGCATCATCAACTCGATGGACATGAGTTTGAGTGAACTCCGGGAGTTGGTGATGGTCAGGGAGGCCTGGCGTGCTGGAATTCATGGGGTCGCAAAGAATCGGAGACGACTGAGTGACTGAACTGAACTTGTGGCTCAAATGATAATCTCCCTTCAACGGGGAGACCTTGGTTTGATCCCTATATTGGGAAGATCCCCTGAAGGAGGACATGGCAACCCACTCCAGTTTTCTTGCTTGGAGAATCCCTGTGGAGAGAGGAGGCTGGCAGGCACAGTCCATGGGGTCTCAAATAGTCATACACGACTGATCCAGTAAGCACAGCATGTAAATGATACACAAAATATAAAAAATCCCACTCCAGGAATAATGTTATTGTTGTTCAGTTGCTAGTTTGTGTCTGACTAGCAAATTTCTCTTCTTGCCTTCTCAGTTCAGTTCAGTTCAGTTCAGTCACTCAGTTGTGTCTGACTCTTCGCGACCCCATGAATTGTAACTTTTGCCTTCTATCTTTCCCCAAATCAGGGTCTTTTCTAATGAGTCTGCTCTTCGCTCCAGGTGGCTAAAGTATTAGGGCTTCAGCATCAGTCCTTCTGATGTGTATTCAGGGCTAATTTCCTTTAGGACTGACTGGTTTGATCTTACTGTCCAAGGAACTCTCAAGAGTCTTCTTCAGCACCCCAACTGGAAAGCATCAATTCTTTGGCCCCAATTCTTGAGCTCCATGAATATGCAGGAGGAATTAAGGTTATTCAGCATAATATTAAATTATTTAATATAATCCTAAATAATTTTCAACGTTGAATATATCATTTTCAGAAGTTGTTATTTCTTCTAATGGCCAAAAAATAACTTCTGGTAATAAAAACTCCTTTACATCTTGGAAATATATACGCTGTAACAGTCTATTCACAAACTAGAAAATTCAATAAAATCAATATTTACATATATGTATTTTTAAAAGACCTAACAGAATATAACTAAGTGAATGTACTAGTTAACAACAATATGAAATAATCTGTATCATATAAAATACATTTGATTATTTATGTCATTTGACACATATTCTTTGCTGCTCACTGTCTATGTCCGTGAGTCTGTTTCTGTTTTGTGAGTAAGTTCATTTGTATGTTATTTTTATCCTATATATATGTGATATCATGTAGTATCTGTCTTTTCCTGACTCACTTGTGATAATCTCTAGGTGCATTCACGTTGCTGCAAATGATATTATTCCATTCTTTTTTTTTATTGTTGAGCAAAATTCTACTGTATGTGTGTCTCACATCTTCTTTACCCATTTATCTGTTGATGTACATTTAGGTAGCTTCCATGTCTTGGTTACTGTAAGCAGTGCTGCAGTGAACATCAGGGTACAGGTATCTTTTCAAATTATGGTTTTGTCTGGGTATATGGCCAGGAGGGGGATTTGTGTATCATATGGTACTCTATTTTTAGTTTTTTGAGGAATGTCCATACCATTTTTCACAGTGGCTGCACCAATTTACACTCCACCAACAGATACAAGAGTGTTCCCTTTTCTCCACACACTCTCCAGCATTTGTTATTTGCAGACTTTTTAATGATGGCCATTCTGACCAGCTCAATGAGGCACCTCAGACTGGTCAGAAATGACACGCGTTTCTCTAATGATCAGCAACTTTGAACATCTTTTCTTGTGCCTCTTGGCCATCTATGAGTCTTCTTTCGAGAAATGTCTATTTAGGTCTTCTGCCCATTTTTTTGATTGGGTTGTTTCTGTTTGTTGAGTTGCATGAGTTGTTTTCAAATATAATTCTTTTCATTGAGGTTGCAATTTATTCATAATTCCTTTTTACTCACTGTCCATCTATTCCAGGATCCCAGCTAGGATATGATGTTACATTTAGTCTCCTTAGGTTCCTCTTGCCTGTGATGTTTTCTCTTATTTTCTTGTTTCTGGGATGGGCTTGACAGTTTTGAGGAGTACTAGTCAAGTATTTTTGGATGATACTGATCTGCTAAAATTTTCTAATGTTTTCCTCTTGAGCAGACTAAGCTTGGGCTTTAGGGAGAAATACCTAAATGTCAGAAGTAAACTGACATCTTCATGATATCATACCAAAAATATGTGTTATTAAAATAATTCATCATCAGTGATGTTGACCTTAATCACCTTGCCAAGGTAGTGTTTGTCAAACTTCTCCATTACAGAGTTATTCCCACAAAACCCTTTTTATACTACATATTTCAGCTCTTTTGAAGAAAAGATACTGTGCGCAGCCCCGTCTGAGAAAATGAGTCCATGCTTTCCCACGTGAGGGAACAGTGTTTATATAAATTATTTGGAAATCCTTTGCTTAGAATATTTGTCTCTTCTTTTACACTTTTATTATTCAACTGTTCTTTTATATCATATGAACTCATGACTATTTTATATTTAAGGTTATAATCTAATACTACTTTATTGGTTTTCTTGCTTTGTTTCATTTGGCCATTGGGAGGTCTTTCAACTGACTTATTTCTTTGCCTTACACCCAATCAATGTGTGTGTATATTTTCTTACATGTATATCTGCTTTTTTGTACTTCTTTATTTTTTGGCAATACAAGATGTTCCAGGTTCAGCTCATATACCTCCTATCCAGGTTTGCAATCATACTCCCAGAAAAGATCTGGTTTCTTCTTTGGAGAAAGGTGTTAGAAATCAAAGTCTGGGTGCTGAGTGTATTCACTGCCACTGGTTATCATTTGTTTTAGACCCTCTTAGCTGAAATAACAAGAAAATATGTCTGTATAGCAACACATGTACATGCACACAACCATGAACAGTGGTATGTCTATCCATTATTATCTATAAAAGGTACATATGAGTTCATATTGATGCATTTAACTCAAGTTTATTGCCACACCAATCATCCTAGGCTGTTTCTTTTGTTTATTGCAAATACCCGCTCCAACAGTGAGAAAGTGGAATCCTATTATCCACAATTCATTTAATTTCTCAGCTCCAGTATACATGCAGAGCAGTATCAGAGCTTTAAACTCATACTCCCGCAGGAGGAAAAAAACAAAACAAAACATGATTTTGAAGTCAGTGTTCATGTTCAATTCTTTTGCCTTTAGTCCTACTGAAGCCACTCATATCTAAAATTACTAAGGTCAGCAACTTCACATCCCAACCATCTTCAGTAATGCTGTTTAATATGTTTGTAATAGGACTTCCCTTGTGGCTCAGCTGTTAAAAAATCCACCTGGGAGACATGGATTCAATCCCTGGGCTGGGAAAGTTGCCTGGAGAAGGGAAAGGCTGCCCACTCCAGTATTCTGGCCTAGAGAATTCCATGGACTGTGTAGTCCATGCGGTCACAGAGTCAGACACGACTGAGGGACTTTCACTTTATGTTTGTAATATGGATACTTTTGTCATAGTCTATATTCAATTTTCATATCTTTTGCTGTTTTTATATTTTTTGACCTTGCATATATGAGTAGGGCATAGCAACCCACTCCAATATTCTTGCTTGGAGATTTCCATGGACAGAGGAGCCTCACAGGCTACAGTACATGGGATTGCACAGAGTTGGACACGACTGAAGCAACTTGGCACGTGTGCACATTAAGGTTTGGCTTTTATGTAACATTCTAAGAATTTTGACACATGCAGAATGTCATGTATCCACCATTACAGTATCACACAGCACAGTTTCATCACCTGAAAAAAGTTACCCCTTCAACCCTAACTTCACGCCCCCAAATCCTGGGCAAATCTGAACATTTTATAATTTTCTTTTCTATATTTGTTCTTTTCCAGACTGTCATGTGACTGGAATCTCACAACTTATAGCCTTCTCAGAATGACTTCTTTCACTTAGAACTATGCATTTAAGATTCTCCCATGCCCTTTCATGCCTTGATAGCTCATTTCTTTTCATCAATAGGTAGTATTCCAGCATATGGATGTAGCACAATTTCCTTATTTGCCAACTGAAGCGATCTTTGTTGCTTTCAGTCATGACAATAATGAATAGGGTTGCTATAAGTCATGCTGTGCAGGATTTTGTGTAGACTTAGATTTTTAAGTAAACACCTAGGACAGTAACTGCTGGATTATATGATAAGACAGAGTGTAAACTTCTAAGGAACTGTCAAACTGTTTTCCAGAGTGGCTGGGACAATTTGCATTCCAAACATCAGTGAATGAGAATGCCTTTTCTTCTACATCTTTGCCAGAATTTGGTATTCTCAATTAAAATTTTTATTCTAACAGGTGTATAATATTCTCTCATTGTTTTAATTTGCAGTTACACAATTACAATTTGGGGTAGCAAAGAGTCAGACACAACTTAGCAACTGAACAACAACAATGAAAACTTACGCCAAGCATTTGTGATGTGCTTGTTTCTCATCTGTATGTCTTTGATGAGGCATTTGTTTAGGTTTCTTAAATTTTTAATTTAATTCTTAAATTTTTACTTAAAAGAGTCCTTTGTGTATTTTGTGGATAGAAATTATTTTTGGATAACATGTTTTCCAAATACTTTCTCCTAGTATATGGCTTATCTTTCCTTTAAGAGTATCTTTTGAAATGAACTTGTATAAAGTTCAGTTTCTCAATTTTCTTACCTAATGGATTATGCTTTTGGTATGGCTCACATTTTTTATTTAAAAATGGAGGCATTATTGACATACATTAAAATAGTTTCAAATGTATAATATAATAATTTGATATTGTACATACTGTGAAATAGTTGCCACAATAAGTCTAGTTAACATCTTTCACCATAGATAGGTACAAAATTTCTTATGATTAGAACTTTAGAAATCTGTTCTCTTGGCAATTTTCAAGTATGTATGCAAATAGTCTTATTAACTGTAGTTACTATGCTGTATGTTACATCCCCAAGACACGTATTTTTATAACTGGAAGTTTGTATATTTGTCTCCCTCAGTCTGACTTATTTCACTTAACCATAATGCCCTCAGGATCATTTCATGTTTTTAGAAAATGACAATATTTAAATTTTTCTCATGGGTAAACCCATTTTGTGTATAATGCCTAGTGGATATGGACTCACTGGGGCCATTACTATAACAGTTTACCTCAAGGATAATTAAATTTTTAACTGGAGTTGAAACTTGTATAATAAAAATTTCACGACAGTTAAATTTGAGTCTTTCTATTCCTTTAATATTATAAGCCTTTAGTCATTTCGGTTTTTTGGTTTAGGTTTTATGATGTCTGCATGAGGAAATTAGAGAGTGTGAAGATTCATGAATGATGTTCACAAACTCTTCTTGGCATGAACACTGTATTCTTTCACTCTTTCTGTGTCCCAGAAGTCACGTGACTTATCCTTCCTAGAACAGACTCCCACCTGGCACTTGTTTCTATCCAAATCTTTTAATCAGTGGTCAGCTCAGGGAATTTTTTTACAAGGTCCTGTCAAGAATAATCTCAGCAGTGCCATATGATTGTTTCTTTCAGCCTCATGGAGAGCAGTAATTGGGCAGTATTCATGGAGAATGCAAAATGAAATTAAAAAATAATATTCAGAGTTGTTGTATATGTCTTATGTCCATTTGGTGCCAGGTTTTTGCAACTACTTAATAATGATTCTTCTTTATCAGTGTCTAGAGTGTCAAAAGACCTACTTCCAAATAGTATAAATAAAACAGTAAATGTGTTCTGTAGTGGTCTGATCTGCTGTTATTTTTCATGAAAGTGTTAGTCATTCAGTTGTGTCAAGTTGTGTCAGACTCTGTGATCCCACGGATGGTAGCCCACCAGGCTCCATCCTATGGGATTCTCCAGGAAAGAATACTGAAGTGAACAGCCATTCCCTTTTCCAGGGGACCTTCCTAACCCAGGCATTGAACCCAGGTCTCCCGCATTGCAGGCAGATTCTTTACCATCTGTGCCACCAGGGAAGCCCCATTATTATGGGAGCCTTCTTTATGCATCAAGAGGGAATTGTTAAATACTGTTACTATTCATTGTATATATATTACATTAATATACTATTATTAATAGTAGATAACAAATAATTCCCATCCTGATGCCTAAAGACAAAGGTTCCCAAGAGGTCTCACCAATTAATTGAAAGCCATTTATTGTGAATATTTCTTAGCCACTTGACTTGTTAGCTCAAGTGACTTGAATTTCATGGTTCAAAGGTAAATGGTTTGTAATACCTAGAACATCAATTTGAGTCAAATTATATATGCAGCAGGATTTATATAGAAGGTAAGAAGATAATTTAGGTCAAAATGAACACACCGAGAATGTCTGAAAACTGGTCAACATTATCCTGTGAAACAGAGGTACTTATTTCTGTTTTGAAATATTAGCAAGCTAAAAGCTTTTTGGTGATGTTTCCTTTTTCATGTGATATGAGTGGAGATGCTGTTAGAACTGAAAACTTTTTTGTTGTTGTTGGCACTGTGTGGTAAAGAACGAACTTTGAACTTTTATATGGAGCCATTGATAAAGCAGAATCATAGAAAGACTCTAATTTTTGTATGTCAGAGTAATAGAAAGTACAGTATTTCTATTTGAATGACGTTAGAAGTTTGCTCAGCTCCTTATTATGAGTCCTCTATAAATTCCTTTTGATAAAAAGCATACTTTAGAATACATGTGTCACTTATTTGTGGGTATGTATATAGCAAAAAAAAAATTAACGTATTTGAGATCAGAGATCAGTCCTGGGTGTTCATTGGAAGGACGGATGCTGAGGTTGAAACTCCAATACTTTGGCCAACTCATGCGAAGAGTTGACTCATTGGAAAAGACTCTGATGATGGGAGGCATTGGAGGCAGGAGGAGAAGGGGACGACAGAGGATGAGATGGCTGGATGGCATCACCGACTTGATGGACATGAGTTTGGGTGAATTCTGGGAGTTGGTGATGGACAGGGAGGCCTGGTGTGCTGCGATTCATTGGGTCCAAAGAATCAGACACGATTGAGCGACTGAACTGAACTGAACTGAACCCATGTGGGTCTCCAAAGGCACTTTTTTCCTGTTGTTTACATATTTTGCATTTTGTAGCCACTGTGTTGAGTTGTTACACAGCTCTGGGAGACAGCAATCATTTATATTTAAGGATAGGTTTCAAACAAATGGAAGTAAAAGTACTTGAAGAGGCAAATATCATTTCACTTTACCTGGAAGTTCCTGTTTAGGTTAGACTTTTTAAATAAATATTCTCTTAATATATTTGTTGGATTCCTTTCATAGTATTTATATTCTTAAGTGTTAGTCACTCAGTCATGTTCAACTTGTTGTGATCCCATGGACTATAGCCTTCCAGGATCCTCTGTCCTTGGGATTTCCCAGGCAAGAATACTGGAGTGGGTTGCCAGTTCCTTCTCCAGGAGGTCTTCCCAACCCAGAGATTGAACTCAGGTCTCCCTCATTGTGGGCAGACTCTTTATCATCTGAGCCACCAGGGAAGTTCTTTACGTTCTTCTTAAGATGCATTAGTTTTTGAACTTGTGATTACTAATAAACTGAAAGCTTTGAAACATATTTTCTCGTTTGCCTGTACATAACTGAAACTTTGGGCATATCAACTTGCTTATTATAATAACACAAAAATATTGGCTACACTTGAGTCAGATTTAGTTGAAATTGGTAGGGCAGAGAAAGGAGGGTATCAGAGAAGCTAAATCCTGGATCCTCCAAAGCCATCTTGTTATGCACGTTCCTACAGGGAATTCCACAGAGGGGAGCAAGCTGACTCTCATCAGTCACCAGCCAATCTTCACTCCTTGGAAGGAAGCAAACAAAGACGTTTTTCACCACAACAAGCTGTGTGACCCAGCATACCCTGTCCCACTCTGTGCACTAGAAAGACCTCCTTCATTTAATGTATCGGTAACTCCGGCCAGTGGTTCCTGGCTCAGGCACTCCTGTGATAATGAAGCTTCCTTTCACTGGCAGCTAAAACTTTGCCTTTTTTTTTTTTTTTAAGCAAAGTCCCAGGTTTTACCGACTTGTATTCAAATTACCTGCCCAGTCAAAATCTTCAGTGCATGTGGGTCTTCCCACAGTATATGGAAAGGGTATTTTTCAATCAGAAATAAACCAGCACTTTCCCACCAGCAGGACTTTCCTTTGTTCAGGGAAAGTTTGCTTTCAATGCAGTTCCAGCAACTCTGTGCTGTACTAGGCACTCACATTCTATCCAGGCCAAAGTGCTTTCTGGTGTAGAACACTGCAGCAGATGGTGACCTTTTCAGTCTGACCACAGCAATCTGGTACAGTCAGGACTTCTTGTTTACCTGAGGAGTAAGGGGTCCAGGTCTAATAGGAATCTCCTAAATTATTGGTTGAGACATATCTGTTTATCTTCATTTCGCATTTCTCCTTGCCTGAGTTTAGGAATTAAGTCTATATCCTGGGGACTGCTTGAGTTAGTAAGAAGTAGGACTTTACAATCCTTTTTTTTTCTTTCTTTTTTAATAATTCAAGATACCCAAAGACTTTATCTTGATCAAAATGCATAGTTCCATTATATGGCTATCGTTGTATGTGAGGTGGTATCTTTCATTAATATGGTTCAACGATGAATTTCTCAAGTTGCGATTTTATGGTATGTAGTAGAGGGACAATGGCAACCCACTCCAGCACTCTTGCCTGGACAATCCCATGGACGTAGGAGCCTGGTGGGCTACAGTCCATGGGGTCGCGAAGAGTCGGACATGACTAAGCGACTTCACTTTCAGTTTTCACTTTCATGCATTGGAGAAGGAAATGGCAACCCACTCCAGTGTTCTTGCCTGGAGAATCCCAGGGACGGGAGCCTGGTGGGCTGCCATCTATGGGGTCGCACAGAGGCGGACACGGCTGAACTGCCTTTGCAGTAGCAGCAGCAGTAGATTGGCTTGCACTTGAGTTGCTGGTATCACACTTAGCATATTTAGTGTGCCTTTTTCAGGTCAGCTCAACAAATCGTTGCTCTGTCTCAAGAAACAGTTTCCCATGGATCCAAATGACTGATCCAACAGTCACACGATCAACAGATAACGCAGTCCTATGTAACACCTCAGATCAGTTCAGTTCAGTTCAGTCGCTCAGTCGTGTCCGACTCTTTGCGACCCCATGAATTGCAGCAAGCCAGGCCTCCCTGTCCATCACCATCTCTCGGAGTTCAATCAGACTCACGTTCATTGAGTCCGTGATGCCATCCAGCCATCTCAGATAGTTCAAGATAAATAGAAAAAAAAAGTTTTAATTATAATATTTGCTTTTCAAATGCCATTTTTGGACATAAATATTTATAACCATAGAACCTCAAAATTACGTGATGAACCCAGAAGGCTTACCGATCCCAAGGGAAAAAGTATTTTATAACCACATAGAATCTAGTGCACCGGATATAGTTGAGTGTATAATAGAGATTGTGAAAGTTACTTGAGAAATAGGTACCTCCTCTCTGCCTTCCGTTTTTTCCTGTTTGCATTTCCTTTCTAACTAGCTATGTGTATGTGGAGGTGGTTGTCCTTGGAATACATATAAACTGCTTTCAGTATGTCTTTACACAGGCAGAGGCTGTTAATCTTAGGCAATCTTAAATATCATTTGCTTGCTTTTTCTCAGTCTGTAGCAAAAGACAAAAAGCAACAAACAAACAAACAAACAAAAAACCTGGAGAGCCATATTCTGCCTTGGATATGATCTGCTGATCTGCTTGTTTTCCAGCCCCCAAACATTCTCTCCATGACACTTTCTTGACCTTCATGACTGATTAGTGAGTCACAGGTACAAAAACCTAAGAATAAACCACACTGGGAGAAGCCAGCCAAAGCTTCCGCATAATTACCATGGAAAAAAAAAAGCAATTGTTTTCATTTCTAAAAAATATTTCTTTAATTTCCTCCCTTATATTATGAGGTGATTGGGCAAATTAATCTGCAAATCTCTTTGGGAGCAAGCTTTCTAATTTTCTTTTAAGAACCTCTATTGTTACATAAGAATATCTCATTAAGCTTTGCCTTTCCTGGGGAACAAGAAGGCAGCAGGTGATAATGAAATAAAGATTTTTTAAGAGGTATGCTTTTTACCAATGATAATAAAAA
>SJYF01001627.1:120215-142907 GCA_006410515.1 Procapra przewalskii
ATTGTGAAGACATATGTAGTACATATGTAGTATTAAAAATAACTAAATCAAAGAGTCTAGAGGTTATAATCTTATATATAAGAGAATATTTAAACATTAATTTTGAAACTATAAATTAGTTTTCTCATGATTATCCTCACAGCTTTTAAAATTATATTCCTGAAAAATATTACATTTACTAACTTAATATGTGAAGCATATTTTTGATTTTTAGTGAATATTTGTAACTGCTAAGTAGGCATTTTAATGTTCATATGCCAGGATTGAAGGCTATGTATAATTGTGTGTATTGTAACCTGGGTTCAGCTAACCTAGTTGTGTTATTGTTGGCTTATCATGTTGACCAGGTTACACTTAGGCAGTCTGGATGCCCTTTTCAGCAGAATTTCAGATGTAGGTTTTGTCTAGGAATGTTAGAGCTGCTAGCAGAAGAGCTGGGGTCATTCAGCTCAAACTCTTCGTTTTATGGATGATGCCTGGAGAGATTGTAGCTTGTCCAGTCAGTTAATTAATCAAAGAACTGAGACTAAGATCTTAAAATTCATTTATACCTTGTGTTAGCTGTCTCTCTTCATTCTTCCATTGCCACCCATCCCTCTCCCTCTTGTTTCTGATGCTTAAGGAATATTCCTTGCTACCCTTGTTGGGGATGTTGAGATTAACTAAGGAAATAAGGGCAATTTAGCCTTACTAGACCTCTGTGCCAAGTTATCTCTGTATGGAGTCATATCCTGGTACAGAGTTCTTTCCTCTTGACAGCTGGCAGCTCTCCTCAGTACTCTACAAGGGAGGGGCCAGGGCCCTGCCTGCCTTATCTCAAGGAGGTTCTGTCCCCTTCCTTGGGACTTCCATCCAGTCTTGCTAGATTAAGTGACATCTCTTAATGACATCTCTTAGTGACATCTCTTGAGTCACTAAGTAAACAACCAAGATATATACAGGCCTCTTGATATGTGCAAAGTAGATGTAAGTGAAAGTGAAGTCGCTCAGTCGTGTCCTCTTTGCGACCCCATGGACTGTAGCCTACCAGGCTTCTTCATCCATGGGATTCTCCAGGCAAGAATACTGGAGTGGGTTACCATTTCCTTCTCCAGGGGATCTTCCCAAGCCAGGGATCAGAACTGGGTCTCCCGCATTGGAGGCAGACGCTTTAACCTCCGAGCCACCAGGGATGTAAAGTAGATGTCAAATAGGAAGATGAGTTTTAACTAATGAGCCCTTTCCCTCCTATCATACAACGTGGATAAGGGATAACCTTCGCAGTCTTCAGTCTTGGGATAAGGAGGTCCTTCTCTCTTGTTACACATCTCTCGAGTCTTCCTCCTCAAAGCCCCTCCCGTTTCGGTGTATGTACCTACTTTCTTGGAAAAATACATCCTTCCATTCAAAAGAAATTTGAACTCTGGATCCTTGTGTTGAGACTTGGTGAGATGCTGATGCAAGCCTTTCTCTGCTGAATCTTTACCTGCTTCAGAAGAGAAAGGGGTAGGCTCTGCTTCTGGGAGTGGGGTCAGGTCATTAAGGGTTCTGATTTTAGTTTATTCACTTCACAGAAGAGAGCTGAATCCTAATTCCTAGTAGATCTCCTAGGAACAAGTAGAGTAGAGATCATCACAGTAATTTTCTTTCAAAGATGACACAGTCTAGCTTCACTTGAGAAAAGCATGTTCTCAAAATCACTGCAGATGGTGATTGCAGCCATGAAATTAAAAGGTGCTTACTCCTTGGAAGAAAAGTTATGACAAACCTAGATAGCATATTCAAAAGCAGAGATACTGCTTTGCCAACAAAGGTCCGTCTAGTTAAGCCTATGGTTTTTTGTCATGTATGGATGTGAGAGTTGGACTGTGAAGAAAGCTGAGCACCGAAGAATTGATGCTTTTGAACTGTGGTGTTGGAGAAGACTCTTGAGAGTCCCTTGGACTGCAAGGAGATCCACCCAGTCCATTCTAAAGGAGATCAGTCCTGGGTGTTCATTGGAGGGACTGATGCTGAAGCTGAAACTCCAATATTTTGGCCACCTCATGCAAAGAGTTGGCTCATTGGAAAAAACCCTGATGCTGGGAGGGATTGGGGGCAGGAGAAGGGGACGACAGAGGATGAGATGGCTGGATGGCATCACTGAACTGACTCGATGGACATGAGTTTGAGTGAACTCCAGGAATTGGTGATGGACAGGGAGGCCTGGCGTGCTGCAATTCATGGGGTCACAAAGAGTCAGACACGACTGAGCAACTGAACTGAACATCATTTTGACCCTTTTCCTTAGGAAACAGTACTGGAGTAATTGTATTAAAGAGTTTTTGTGAAAATTTCATGCATTTGCTTAAATTATAAGGTTTCATCCCTTCACCTTACATTAACCAAGAATGAGTTTGTCTGAGCCATTCTAGAAGGCAGACATCTGCTCAGATTAATTACTTTCTGATAACCAAACGTTTTCCCTCAGTAAAGGGGAGGTGGGGGATGCCTTTTTCCATACATTCACCATATACCTCAACAATTACTTAGAATTAGAGGGAGGTTGCTCTAACTTTCAAATACGTGAGTAACATAGAAGTATTTTTTATTTGCTGTGTGCCACACATGCCAAGTGCTGCAGATACGCAATATTGCAGAAACAATATAGTTCTTACCAGAATTGCATCCTTTGAGAGAGCCCTGTACTTACACAAGAAATTCAGATTAAGTGTGATAACTATTTGATAGAAGAGGAACACTTCTGATGATATACTTTATCTGCTGTATATCTTTAGTATCTTCATTTTTTTTAAGTTACTTATTTGTTTATGACTGCTGTGGATCTTGGTTGCTGCGTGCTGGCTTGCTGTAGTTACAGCAAGTGGGGGATATGTTCTAATTGCATGGAAGTTGTAGAAGTGCATGGGCTTCTTATTGCCATGGCTTCTCTCGTTGTGGAGTGTGGGCTGTAGGCATGTGGGCTTCGGTAGTTGCAGCGAGCAGGCTCAGTAGTTGTAATACATGGGCTTAGTTACCTCATGGCATGTGGGGTCTTACCTATCCAGGGATCAAACCCATGTCCCCTGCCTTGGCAGGTGAATTCTCAGCCACTGGACCACCAGGGAAGTCTTCAACATTTTTTCCATTGGATCTTCTTTTCCTCAGCCTGAAAATATATTTCAGTTTTTTTTTCTGAAAAAATAACTTCCCTTGATACTTTGTCCTCTCAAAATGTGTCCTTCCATGAACTTGAACAAAGTGTTTTATAATATAGCCTTCTGATGATCCACCCATCTCTAAACACACTGTAGTATGAATCTCCTTCCTGTTGACAAAGCTCTTGAAAGTCAGCAAAATTCAGTCCTCATTTTTTTATTCCTTGTCTTGTTTGATCCCATTTTTTACTGAACCATCCATTTTCCTCTTCACTCACTTCGTCATTCTTTCTTCCATTGACTTCATCAACAGCAGTGTATTCTGTCCTGTCTTTGTCATTTTCTCTGTTACTTTTGCTCCTTCTCATCTCCGTACATAGATAATACCCCAAACCTTTGTCTTTGGCATCCTTTTCATTTTTGCAGATCTCATTTCTTCAGCTTCCACTTTGGTGCCTAGGATTCTCAGATGAAAAACTTTGTGAGACATGAATAAAGTATTGCTTTTTGTTAAGTGTTGTTCCCCTGTGCTGACTCCTCCTGAACTCTTAACATCACATTTCCTAGTGCTTGCCTACGTCCTTCTCTGTTTTTACTGCTGTTAATTTCATTCAGATTCTCCTTAATGTCTCTGATTATTCCAAGCCCACTGAAATTTTCCTCTTAATTCACTTTTTCCTCAAAATCCATTTTACGCATTGCTTCCAGACCACTCTTAAGCAAAGTTCATCTGTCTTTCCCTGATATTCGAAGCCTTTCATGATCTGACCTCACTCTATTTTTTCAGCTTATTACCTTTCAAAGTTTATTCCCTGTGCTTCAGTCATACACTTCTGTTAAGATTATATATGTGATGGTGATAATGTGTTCTTTTGTTGGCAAAAGACATACTGTTGATGGCATCTGTGCTTTGGAAATATTAATATCTTCAAATAAGACCATATTGTATAATAACATATGATAAAGGTAGACCATTAAGTCTCTATCTTTTAGAAACTTGCCATTCAGTAATGGTCATAGAGTGATATTTTTCTTCCAGAAGCGTCTTAAAATGCACAAAGATAGATACTAAGGTATTGTAAAGGGGAAAAGCTAGTATTTTGACAGTGCTCTAGAACTTTCCAGTTCTTTGTGATTTATCTTAGATTTTTATGTCTGTCCTGTGAAATGCTTTTTTCTTTTCATTTAACTGACCATTGTGTTTAATTTCAGGCTCTTGATGGTTTTTTTTTAGCAATCATGACAGATGGAAGCATAATATATGTGTCTGAGAGTGTAACTTCATTGCTTGAACATTTACCGGTAAGTATAAAAATCCTGTGATCTTTCTCACTTTAAAAAAAAATTGTTTTATTAATATGTTTATTTTTGGAGGATAATTGATTTACAATATTGTGATGGTTTCTGCTATACATCAGCATGAATCAACCATAGGTATACATATGTCCCCTCCCTGTTGAACCTCCCTCCTACCTCCCACCCTATCTTTCTCTCTTAATGCCTATTTTTAAATGTTCTAAAACCTTAAGAAGTGAAGCCCCAGAGCACTGTTGAACAATGATCAGAGTGGGGATGAGACCTCTAAGTATGTCTTCATTTTAGTATGGTTGTATTTTTTCAGGTCAGTCATGACTCTTCATCTGTAATAACTAAATATTCAACCCCTACTTTAACCTCTATTCTTCCTGTCTTCTTTATTCTAAAGCTGAGTTTTCACTATTAATTTTAATCAGTGTGGTGGTGATGTCACTTATTCATTGAAAATATCTTGGGAATAACTAAATTTCTACTGAGATATTTGTTGCAGCTCAATAATAATTTTTCAAAAGAATAATTTATAAGAACATGCTGAAAATAATAGATACAGAACTTTTGTGCTCTGTGGCTTGAGTTGATAATATTTAATTTCCATATTCCATTTGTTCTTATTATGACCCAAAGGGTGGATAATCAGAGAAGAATTATATGTAAATTTTGATTAGAATGGTGAGGACCTGAATTAGTGTTTGCTGCTTTACTTAACATATATTTATTGAACATCTATGCTGCCAGGTACTATGCTAGGTGCTGTGCTCCAGTTGACAGTTTTTATGAATTTGAAGTTTTTGTTGAATACGTAATATTCTCATCTAAGGTTATGTTACACAAAAATGGGTTTGCCTCTTGGTGGATGTCAAGCCATTAGACACAACCAAGCCAAAAATTAGGAGAAGGAAGGATTTATTATTACTTGCAGCAAGTAAGATCACCAGAGATACTTTGGGAAGTATCTTTCCCAAAGCAGTATCTCTCTGAACAGCAAAATTAGGGAATTTTTAAGCTAAGAATACACGCATATTCATGAAGGGACTTGAGCAGAGGAGAATTCAGTATAAAAGTAGGGCAAAGGTCAGCAGCATCTAAGCTATACTTGATTGAAGTGAGAAGGGTCAACATCATCATCATATTCTCCACTTAGCAGAGGGCCTTGGTCTCCTGCAGAACTCGGGCATATTTTATAAATATCCTTTGAGGAGGCATTGGAACTCTGCTCTCACTGCACTGTTGCTTGCCTGCCCTTTCTCTGTGCCTGTATTCCTTTGTTCCCTAAGATCATTCATTACTAATATTCCTTCAGGGGCAAGCATTGTGGCCTGGCTCAGATCACAAAATGGCTTCTCGTGTCAAGAAAGCTATTCCTGGTTCTCTTTCTCTGGCAGCCCCCTAACTTATTGGCTTAAAATAGGGTTTGGATGTAAATATTTTGAAGTTACTTATAAATTACTCTTAAAATGCCATCTCTTGGAAATGTGTAACAGTACAAAGTCATCTATTCTATAAAGATTTCTTTAAAGAGATGTTGAAAAGCAGTGTCTCCTTCCCTCTGATTACGCTGCTGTTTTGTACTTTATGAAGAGAATTTATACTTAAAAGGCCAGATTCTATAAGGGAACTTTTATTTCTGAAAGCCAGGCAGTAATTAATTTGCTGCTTTCTGTGTCACACAAAAAATGACTTGGCTTTACTGCTTCTCTGGGGTCAGACCAAAGGACAGACTGATAACTGAATTTTTCTGGATAACTGTTTCCTTAAGAAAAAATTTGCATAGTAAGAAAAGCCAGGGAAAGAAACCCTTTGTAGGATTATGATATGACTAAGATAGATTGAATAATAAATAAAACAAAAGAATGAATATAACAAAACAGAAGCAGACTCACAGATAAAGAAAAATAGCAGTTATCAGTGTGGAAGGGGATGGGAGAGGGGTGTGATGGGGGAGAGGATTACCCATGTGAGATATAAAAGCCAAGAAACAAGAATATATTGTCTAGCACAGGGAAATATAGCCATTATTTTGCAGTAACTTTAAGTGGAGTGTAATCTATTAAAACAATTGATTCATTAATTTTGTACACCTAAAACTATTATAAATCAACTGTAATAAAATAAAGTTGAGTAATTTGAATAAATGTATAATTATAGGCTTTTAAACCTATAAACAATTTTATTGGATTTTCTTTCAGTTATGTTTTTTTAAAAACTATATAATCTTTAGTCATAATCAGGGTGTAATTTGCAGTGTGGTCAGACTTTTAAAATGCCTGCTTCTTGGGCACTTTTCCTGGACTTCACTGAGAATTAGATGCCTTTTCTCTCTGTTCTCGTGGTACCTTATACCTGCTGCCACCATGACACTTACAGTGAATTGTAATTTTCTGTTTATTTGGATAATAATGGTAAGCTTTCTAAGTGCAGGGACTTTATGTCTGTATCCACATATGCTGGCTAATTTCTTAGTGAGGCATTTAATAATTATTGATTGAGTATAAGAAAGTGAGTAGATTATTTGAAATAGATGTTTTAAAGATTCCTTCCTAATGCTACACTGGATCTTTAGTGAAGGAATATTTCATGGCATATTGAAATGGCAAACATGTGTGCAACAGACCTAGTTAGGACCCAGCTGTTTGATAATTAACATACTCCCTTCAATGAAAAGCTTCATGACCTTCTCATTGCCTTCTGGATTAAAAAAAATTAATTTTGGAGCTATTTTTACATTTATAAAAAAATTAAGAAGATAGTACAGAGTTCCCATATATGCCTACCCAGTTTCCTGTTAGTAACATCTTCTGGGTGTTTTTAACCGTTGGTGTCATCCAAAGCATGTAGAGACTGGCCGGTGAGTTTTTGGGCAGAAGAGATTGCTGCTGATACAGCAGACCCATTTCATTGGATACTGAGTTAGTAGTATCGTTTAGTAAAACAGGTTTTTTTGGTTCTTTTTTTTTTTTTAACTGCTCTCCAGTTAGGATGGATACTTTTCCTCACATCACTTGCATTGCTATATTGTATTGTTTATTTGGCTGAGCTGGGTCTTAATTGTAGCACCTAGGATCTTTCTTGTGGTATGCAGGATTTTTTTTTTAGTTGTGGCATGTGGGATCTAGTTCCCTGATCAGGGATCGAACCCAGGCCCCCTGCATTGGGAGATAGATTCCTAGCCACTGGACCACCACGGAAGTCCCCAGAAGGATGTTTTGATAAAGTGAAATAAAACTTGTTTAGGATCAAATCCAATAAGGGAAAAAAAAGTGATTTTTCTTTTTTGGCCTGCCATTAATAATTAAACTATAACAGATGCTAAGCAAAAGATTTAAAACAGTGATGTCCCTTTCTTTCTGTTTTAACATACATACGTTTTTATCTAAAATATATTCTTGACTCTTGTCCAGAGGGGAAGAAACATTTGAAAATCTCTAAATATAAAGCTTTAGTGTTTATAATTCAGTTCTGTTGAGAAATTAAAATTTGCCATCTTAATCAGTGGTCAGGATGACTTAACAGTTTTTAATTTAAATTTTAAATCTGGCTATAATATTGTATGTCTGATTCTATAGGTCTTGGAAAATTTTTTTTTCTTAATTTTGTCATGTATTTATGAAACTAATTGAGGTAAATTTTAACCTATTTGTGGCTATTAATCAGGAAAGGAAATTTATGGATTTTTTTTTTTCGTTCCTGAAGTGGTTTTCTACAACAAAATGGTAAGGTCATACCACCTCCAGGGCAGAAGGGATTTTAGACGTTTTTCGCCCAGCCCCTTTGTGTTTGTTAAAAATATATATGAACCCCAGAGAATTGTTCAATAATTTAGTGGGAATACCAAGACATAAAGTCTCTCGACTGGGAACTTAAAATTTGTAAAGTTTTACAATTCAAAATTGCTTTCCTCCCACTTGCTTAAATGTGTTCCTGAGAAGAGAGTATATTAAATTTGTTACAATGTAATACAGGGAGGAAGATTAACCATTTTACATAGCTTGACAGAGTCTAGGAATAACACTGCTATTATTAAGATATTTTATGAGCCTTTCATTATCTATTTTTCTTAACTTGAAATTTGGAAATATAAACACAAGTGTATATTAAGAAAGTCAGTACAATGTTTGGTGTAAATGCAGTATGCAGAAATAAAAATATAGAATTTTTAAAGTAGTTATATGATTATTTAGACTTCCCTATTTGCAAATAAATATTTTTAATAAGAAAACAAATATTTGAAATAAGTAAATAAAGACTATCAAAAGGGCCAGAATCTTTGTTCCTTATGGTCTGTCCATAGCTCTTCAGGCACTCTTACTCTTGAATCTATTCATCATTTCCGTGGTATAATCATAAGGGATTTGATTTAGGTCATATCTAAATGTCCTATTTTCTTCAATTAAAGCCTGAATTTTGCAAAAAGGACCTCATGATCTATGCCACAGTCAGCTCCAGGTCTTGTTTTTGCTGACTGTATAGAACTTCTCCATCTTGGCTGCAAAGAACATAATCAGTGTGATTTTGGTATTGACCATCTGGTGATGTCCATGTGTAGAGTTGTTGGAAAAGGTTGTTTGCGTGACTAGCATATTCTCTTGACAAAACTGTTAGCCTTTGCCCTGCTTCATTTTGTACTCCAAAGGCCAAACTTCCCTGTTACTCCAGGTATCTCTTGACTTCCTACTTTTGCATTCCAATCCCCTATGATGAAAAGGACGTTTTTCTGGTGTTAGTTCTAGAAGGTGTTGTAGGTCTTCATAGAACTGGTCAACATCAGCTTCTTTGGCACCAGTGATTGGAGCATATTACTGTGATGTTGAATGGTTTGCCTTGGAAATGAAACGAGATCATTTGAGATCATTTTCAGGTTGTACCCAAGTACTGCGTTTTGGACCCTTTTGTTGACTATGAGGGCTACTCCATTTCTTCTAAGGGATTCTTGCCCAGAGTAGTAGATATAATGGTCATTTGAATTAAATTCACCCATTTCCATCCATTTTAGTTCACTGATTGCTAAGATGTCGTTCTTCACTCTTGCCATCTCCTGCTTGGTCACTTCCAATTTACCTTGATTCCTGGACCTAACATTCCAAGTTCCTGTTATTAATAACAGCAGTACTGTTATTTACAGCTTTGGACTTTACTTTCACCACTAGACACATGCACAACTGAACATCTTACCACTTTGACCCGCCTCATTCTCTGTGGTTGTTCAGTTGTTAAGTTGTGTGCAACTCTTTGCAACCCTGTGAACTTCAGCAAGCCAGGCTTCCCTGTCCTTCACTATCTCCCAGTTTGCTCAAACTCATGTGCATTATGTCGATGATGCCATCCAATCATCTCATACCCCCTTCTCCTCCTGCCCTCAATCTTTTCCAGCATCAGGGTCTTTTCCAGTGAGTTGGCTCTTGGCTTTAGGTGGCCAAAGTATTGAAGCTTCAGCTTCAGCATCAGTCTTTCCAGTGAATATTCAGGGTTGATTTCTTTTAGGATTGACTGGTTTCATCTTTGTCCAAGAGACTCTCAAAAAGAGTTGATGAAGGTAGGGATAACCACTGGGCCTTTCATATGTAACCTAAATCAAATCCCTTATGATTATACAGTAGAGGTGATGAATATATTCAAGGGATTAAATCTGGTAGACAGAGTGCCTGAAGAACTATGGACAGAGGTTCCTAACTTGGTACAGGAGGCAGTGACCAAAACCATCCCCAAGAAAAAGAAATGCAAGAAAGCAAGGTGGTTGTCTGAAGAGGCATTACGAATAGCTTAGGAAAGAAGAGAAGTGAAAGGCAAAGGAGAAAGAGAAAGGTATGTGCAACTGAATGCAGAGTTCCACAGAAGAGCAAGGAAAGATAAAAAGGGCTTCTTTAATGAACAATGAAAAGAAATAGAGGAAGACAATAGAAAGGAAAAGACTAGCAATCTCTTCAATGAAACTGGAGATATGAAGGTAACATTTCATGCAAGGATGGGCACAATAAAGGACAGAAATGGTATGGACCTAACAGAAGCAGATGAGATTAAGAGATGTCAAGAATACACAGAAGAACTCTGCAAAAAAGATCTTCATGACCCAGATAACCATGATGGTGTGGTCATTCACCTAAACCTGAACATCCTGAAGTGAGAAGTCAAGTGGGCCTTAGGAAACGTTACTATGAATAAAGCTAGTGAAGGTGATGGAATTCCAGCTCAGCTTTTAAAACCCTGAAAGATGGTGCTTTAAAGTGCTGTACTCAGTGTTTCAACAGATTTGGAAAGCTCAGCAGTGGCCACTGGACTGGAAAAAGTCAGTTTTCATTCCATTGCCAAAGAACGTTTATTTAAACTACTGTACAGTTGTGCTCATTTCGCATGCCAGCAAGGCTATGCTCAAAATCCTTCAAGTTAGGCTTCAACACTTATGTGAACCAAGAACTTCCAAGTTGGGTTTAGAAGAGTCAGAGGAACCAGAGATCCAATTGCCAACATTTGTTGGGTCATGAGTAAAGCAAAGGAATTCCAGAAAAACATCTAATTCTGTTTTATTGACTATGCTAAAGCCTTTCACCCTCTGCATCACAACAAACTGAAAAGTTCTTCAAGAGATGGGAGTACCAGATCACCTTACCTCTTTCCCGAGAAAACTGTATGCTGGTCAAGAAGCAGCAGTTAGAACCAGATATGGAGCAAGGGACTGGTTCAAAATTGGGGAAGGAGTGTGACAAAGGTGTATTCTGTCATTCTGCTTATTTAACTTCTATGCAGGGTACATCATGTAAAATGCTGAGCTGCATGAATCACAAGCTAGAATCAAGATTACCAGGAGAAATATCTGTAGCCTCAGATATGTACAGGATACTAATCTAATGGCAGAAGATAAAGAGGAAGTAAAGAACCTCTTGATGAGAGTGAAAAAGCTGGCTTGAAACTCAGCATTAAAAAATTAAGATTGTGGCATCTGATCTCATCACTTCTGGGCAAATAGAAGGGGAAAAAGTGGAAGCAGGGATAGATTTTATCTTGGGGGGTTCCAGAATCACTGCAGACAATGACTGTAGCCATGAAATAAAAGACTTGCTCCTTGGAAAAACTATGACAAATCTAGACAACATATTAGAAAGCAGAAACATCACTTTGATGACAAAGGTCCATATATTAATAGTCAAAGCTATGGTTTTCCTAGTAGTTACATAGATGTCAGAGTTGAACCATAGAGGAGGCTCAGCACCAAAGAACTGATGCTTTTGAATGGAGATGCTTGAGAAGACTCTTGAGATCAAACCAGTCAATCCTAAAGGAAATCAATCCTGAATATTCATTGGAAGGACTGGTGCTAAAGCTGAAGCTCCAATACTTTGACCACTTGATGTGCAGAGCTGACTCATTTGAAAAAACCCTGATGCTGGGAAAGGTTGAAGGCAAAAGGAGATGGGAGTAACAGAGGATGAGATGGTTAGATAGCATCACCGACTCAATGGACATGAATTTGAACAAACTCTAGGAGTTAGTGGAGGAGTGAGGAGCCTGGTGTGCTGCAGTCCATGGGGTAGCAAAGAGTCAGACATGAGTTAACAATTGGACAATGAACAACAGCGGTGCAGTTAAAAGACATATTTTTGGAGGAAGTAATTTCAGCTGGTCTGTGAAAGACAGAAGAGTACAAACATGGTGAGAGAGGGGAAAGATTCACTTCAAGGGATGTACCTTGAAGGCAAGGGAAAGGACTGAAGAAAGTGTATATGGCTTGTATGAGAGTGGTAAACACCCCTATCCTGCCTCTTACCATCCTCAGTGGCTCTCTGATTTTTTTTATTGTTTGAGGTTTTTTGTTTTGAACAATCTTAAAAATATTTGAAATAGGAAATAAAAGTGAAACTACTTAGTGGAACCCTTAGCCCTGTCTTCACCTCCCTTGCCTTCCATAGTCTTGGAGCTATCACTTCATTATCCCCAGAATTTCACAGAGCAGTTAGAAATGCAGAGAATCCAAGTAGACTGGATGGGATTTGGCAGGAAATGTAGTGGTAAAGAACTCGCCTGCCAGTTCAGGAGACATGAGATGTGGGTTGGATCCCTGGGTCGGGAATATTCCCTAGAGAAGGGCATGGTAACCCACTCCTGTATTCTTACCTAGAGAATCTCATCAACAGAGGGGTCTGACAAGGCTACAGTCCATGGGGTTGCACGACTGAAGCAGCTTAGCACGCACACATACGTGATCTCACTAAAGTTTTATTGTCCATGGTTCTTATGGACTGGTGCTGTCCTATTCGCTTTAGATTCCACAGCCATGTCACATTGTAGGCAGCCTCTTGCTGGTCAGATTACTGTTGATTAAAGCCATATCTTAGCATAGATTACAATGCTCATCATGTAAGTCATCTTTTTTCGGGAAGAGGTGTTTATCTTAAAGCATGACTTTTTGACAGTGGGATACAGGTTAGATGATGGGAAAAGATGAAATAAAGAAAGGACACATTGGGCAACTGAACTGACATCAAAGGCAAGTCTTCTCTTCATGTAGCCTCTGGCTCGTCCTGTGGTCCTTTATTTGTAGTATATACCCCACTCTCCAGAAATTGGTATGTACAGTAAGGCTACATCTGGTAGCCAGAGATTCTTCTAATAAGCTTTCTTAGTCCTATTATATTTTACATGTCCACATGTGGTGAAACTTACAATTTACAAAACTTTCAAAGGTCATATTGATCATGAATCTGATGATGCTAGTATCAGAGACAATGAGATTATGGAAACTTTTTTCACCTTCTCAATCTTGTCTTTTGAGTTGTACTCTGAAACTTGGTATTTGTCACTGTTTACAGATAATGAAACGTCAACCATATGCTCATCTGATGTTTAAGAGTGATTATATATTTTTAAAATAAATTTTTCTTGAATCACTGTAATTATTTAATTTTAAAAATTTCTTTTTCAGTCAGATCTTGTGGATCAAAGTATATTTAATTTTATCCCAGAGGGGGAACATTCAGAAGTTTATAAAATACTCTCTACCCATCTGCTGGAAAGTGATTCATTAACCCCTGAATATTTAAAATGTAAGTAGTACCTCTTAAGCGAAAAGTTAAACGGATTTGGTTGCATTATCCTTTACTTTTGTAATTTCGTGACAGAGATACGTTTAACCAAATTAACACATAGCATCGTCCCAAATCCCCTGTTAGATCCTTTTTAAATATTAAAATATAATGGAATTATGACCATGTTAAAAGTCTGAACTCTGTTCCAGAATACAGTGAAGTCTCATCTGTTATAATATGCCATAAAACTATTTTACAGAAAAATGGAACTCAGCAATATATTCTTATTAATTTTTATATAAAATCTTACTGTAGTAAGAGCAAATTAAGGGCTTTTATTTTCATCATCACTAACCAATTGAACACTGAAACTATGAGACAAAATGTGTTTTATAAAATTACTTAATCAAAGAAATTTTGTGCTCTATTAAGTAGAATTAAACAGTAATTTATTGGATATGTCTAATGTGCCAGATGGGAATCCCCCTGCCAATGCAGAGATGCAGGTTTGATTTCTGGGTTGGGAAGACCCCATGGAAAAGGGAATGACAACCCACTCCAACCCACTCCAGTGTTCTTGCCTGGGAAATCCCACAGACGTAGGAGCCTGGCGTGGTACAGTCCATGGGGTCGCAAAAGAGTCGGATGTGTCTTGGCGAGTAAGCAACAAAGCAGCAGTGTAGCAGGCACTTGTGCTATATAATAGAAATGCCAAGAATAGGGAAGTATAATCCTGCCTTTAATAAGTATAAAATATTGTCGTATAATCTGACTTCTTCTAGATTCATTGACTGGAATACCTTTAGTTTTTATTCTTTTTAAACTGGAAGATAATTGTTTTATGATGTGTTGGTTTCTGTCACACAGCAGTGTGAATCAGCCATAAGTATACATATGTCCCCTCCCTCTGGGACTTCCCTCCCACCCCTCGTTTTCTTGAATAAATTATCCTGTGTAAAGTCTGAAATCATGACAGCTCAACGTTTGGCCATTAGCTGTTAGATGTCTTCTTTAACTACTTTCTTCATGGCTTTAAAATTTTGACTTTTCTTATAGTGGTGATGGTTTAGTTGCTAAGTCGTGTCTGACTCTTGTGACCCCATGGACCATAGCCCACCAGGCTCCTCTGTCCATGGGATTCTCCAGGCAAAAATACTGGAGTGGGTTGTCATTTCCTTCTCTAGGGGATCTTCCTGACCCAGGGATTGAACCCAGGTCTCCTGCATTGCAGGCAGATCCTTTACCGACTGAGCTACAAGGGAAGCTGACATTAATCATTTTAAAGGTTTTCATATTTTGAATTTTCGATTATTTAAAACACTGTCTTAACAGTTGAGATACACATACACACACATGTAAGTATGTGTGAATGTATGTTTTTGATAAGAATAGATAGCCTTTCAGAAGAAGTTGAGAGGAGTTAAGAGACCAGGAGAATACATTTGAACTTATTTATACTTGTTAAAAAACCAAATTCTTATGAAGCAACTACTCTAGTCTTCCATCTAGGAGAAAGATTTGGGTTGGATATAATGATGCAGAGGCCAGTTATACACCTGCAAACAACAGTATTTAAAGTCATTTCAGTTTAGTCGCATCCCACTCTTTGTGACCCAGTGGACTGATATACAAAATAAAGTTTCCATAGATGAAGTGGATGTTTCATGCCAAAGGAATGAACATGATTTAAAACAGAGGGGAAATTGCTAGGAAGATTCAGGATTCTCCAAATGGGTCATTTGTATCATAATGAAGGTAAGGTAGTACAAGTGATGTGTTTGTGTCTAGAGAAGGAAATAAAGCCTGAAATTTCATCCTTAACAGTTTGGTTTTTATTTTTTACTTCGTGAGAAACCAGCAAAAAGGGGATTTGGGTGGTTTTGTGGTTCAAAAAAAATCTCTCAGGTGGAAAATTTTGGAAAAATGACTAGACTTGAGATGAAAAGGACAGCAGTAGAGGTAAGGATGGAGAGGAAAGCATGCCTGTGAGTGAACTCATTGGGACTTGGTGTTAGGCACTGGTGTCAAATAGCTACAGATTGTCAGTAGGGAAGGTTTTAGGAAGAAGGTAAGAGTTTGAACCGGCTGAGTTTAATGATAAAGCCTTTGATAACAATAACAGAAGAGTATGAGTTGGATACTGTAAGTGAAGAGAGGTGTTATTAGTCCTTGAGTGCTGAAATAATAATGATGAAAGTAATACTAATCTAAGAGTAGTAGGCAAGGAAGAGTCTGAGTGGCAGGAGTGTGGAGGCATAGAGAATACATTTTTGCAGTTACCTAGATGCAGGGTCATTTACATCGGTACCAAAATGGTGGTTCTGGCTGCTCATGTGGAAAAAATGACTCAGCAGAGCGTTCTTGGTATAGTAAACAGCAGATCCTGGTTACAGATTTAGTTTTTGACCTGGTGATACAAAGAGAGAACAAATTGATATGATTTCTAACTAAGGAGATAGGACAGAGGGGAATGACAGCCACCTTAGGAAGATAGAAGGAAAAATTCACTTTCAAGTATTTTGAATTTAAGTTACTGATGGAACAGTCAGGTACAAATGTTCTGAAAAATAGTGATATGAGACTTGGTCTTACATAAAATGTTAAAATTGATGAGAGAGATTTAGGAGTAAATAAGTTTGTTAGTGCTGGTAAGTTTGTAAAGCATAATAGATTACAATCAAAAGAACTTTTGTGAATGTCTATAGTTTGTTGACTGATTAATAGAAGGGATAGAAATAGTCAATAAGGTACGAAGGTAAGTTTCATGCTATGGGAATGAAAACGTGAGTTTTAAGAAGAGGTAGAAACAATGAAGAACAATTTCTGTAGAAGTCTGAGGGCAAAAGCCGTAATACATGAAGTTAAGGAGGGTGAACATATGGAAAGTAGAGCACATAATGAGAAGGAAGGAGATCTGTGTTACTAAAAAGAATAGCATGAAAAAAGACCTGAGTAAATTTAAAAGTAGACATAAGGACCCAAAGAAGATCATGTGCGAATGCTAAAGGAATGAGTGGTTCTGGTGGTCCTAGAGAAGGAAGATGGGAAAGACTGTTTAAAGTAGAGATAGAAAAATTGGAATCGGAAGCAAGACTTTTCTTTGAGATTAGAGTAATGAATGACAAGGCAGGACAAATAAACATGGGGGAACATGGAGTTACTTGTATTGGAAGATCTGTCTTTATTAAGGACAACGTGAGATCATCTCCTGAAGGGACTCTGCTTTTATGGACTAAACACAATGTCATTGAGGACCTCTGTATGAGAAAATAGTAATTGTAAACTTACGCAACTGTTAGAATCTTACTTTGTGTGGCTTACTTATGATAAATCACAAAATACGTTATATTTTTTCTCTTATTTCAGCAAAAAATCAGTTAGAATTTTGTTGTCATATGCTTCGAGGAACAATAGACCCAAAGGAGCCATCTACTTATGAATATGTGAAATTTATAGGAAATTTCAAATCTTTAAACAGTGGTAAGTTAAAATGCTTCTCTTACAATGTATTTTCACTTGTTATTCTTTTAAGCTCTTAAAGACAAATGTTCAAATATTAGTAAAAACTAGATTTTTACTGGAGTAACTGATGATATTTATTTCCTTATTGCTTTAGTATCCACTTCAGCACACAATGGTTTTGAAGGAACAATACAACGCACACATAGGCCTTCTTACGAAGATAGAGTTTGTTTTGTAGCTACTGTCAGATTAGCTACACCTCAGTTCATCAAGGTATGTTTCTGTTTCCCAGAGGGGTTTCACTTCATATTATGGGTCCTATCTGTTGTGTTCTTTTTTTATTGTTTCCAGATACTTCCTATAAACATTAAAGTACTAATGGCCATGAGTCATTAAACATGTATGATCATAATATTTTTGAAGCAAATCGTGAGTTATCAAAGCACTCATCAAATTATAGAACTAATTTTTTGATGATATACCTTGTGTTGGGTTGGCCAAAAATTTCATTTGGGTTTGTGACGTTTTTGGCTGTTAACCAGTGGTTATATATCACCATTGTCCTGCTTTTGTGCAAAATTTTAAGGTGCTTTTGTTGTATAGTTCACAAATATATTAAAGGGGAAAGGCCAAAGATTGCTTTTGAAATTTTCTTTTGAAATATACAGGTGACCTTCTTATTACATTTAATTTACCTTTTCAATTTAAAAAGTCAATTAAATAATTTTATTTTCATATCCTGGGTCCAGGAAGTAGATGATTAGTAGGAAAGTCAGAAAATGAAAGACTTCAGTCACTGCAAAGTGGCTGAAAATAAGCCAGGCTAAGATTTTAAATTTAGGGAAGTACATAGGACAAAGTACTGAATTAGCAGTTAGAGGATCTTAAACCACTCTGACTGTACTTAGGAAATAATGGCAGTGTTATCATGCTTTTTGCATGCTTACCACATGCTGTTTACGTGCATTATCTCATTTAATACTTATAAATGGTGGTATGATCACCATTTTATATATAAGGAAACTGTGGCTTAGGGGAGTTAAGTTACTTACCCGGAGTCACAGCTATTAAGTAGTAGAACTGAGATTGATTGTAATTCCTTTTCTTTCTAAACCCAAACTCTTATTAATCACTACATTGTGCTGCAGAAGGTCATTCAAGAGCACAGGCAGGTTGGAATACATTGTTGAGTATGACTAGAGTCTAGGGTTACTGTGAATGGAGGGAGGGTAGGGATGTTGAGAGATGAGGTTAGAAAAGTAAGCAGATGCTGGCAGTGATATATGTTCTTTCTTTGTTGTTTGTTTCCCCTTGTTTAGATTTTGTCCTAATGGAATGAGCAGCTATTAAGATTTTTCTGTAAGGGAAATTATACAGTTGTGTTTGAATATTTATAAGGTCATTGTGGCCAGAAGAGAAGATGAGTTGAAGGACAGGGAAACTTGTTTGGAATATTTTGCAATGCTGTGAGCCAGTGGTGGCAACTAGAGTCTAAACTAAGTCCCTGGAAATGGATGGGATTGAATAGATTAAAAAAAAAAAAAAAGGTGAAACTGAAAGGATTTAGTAGTGGCCATTTAGATGGTGAAAGGTGAAAATGAGTGTATTGTGATTATTAGATTTTAGACTTAATGGCACAGTACAGGTATGCCTCCATTAATGAGATGGAACAGTATGTAACTGGATATGAGGATTAAAATAGTTGGTTCATTTTAGGACATGTTGAGTTTGTGGTACGTGGAAACATCCAGACGGAAATATAGAACTATAATTCAGGAGAGAGATTAGAATGAGACTTTATGGGCATGTGAGTGAATAGAGAAATGTGTGGAGTGAGAAGTACTCCCGCAGAAGCCTGCATGTGTTTATTGCCACATTCTTTAGTACTAGAAAATAAAAATGTTTTTTTAAAAAAATATTTAAGGAAAAATTAGCTAAAAATGACTTACACGGATAGCAATATTTAGGAATTTGCTGAGTATATAGAAAAGTATTTCTCAATTTTAATTATTTATTTGTAGGAAATGTGCACTGTTGAAGAACCTAATGAAGAGTTTACATCTAGACATAGTTTAGAGTGGAAGTTTCTATTTCTAGATCACAGGTAACTCCCATTTTTAAATTCTATAAAAAGATTAATCATTATAATTCTTGAAATTATTGGATTTCAAAGACAGACTTTTTCTAGTCAGGATGTTCAAACTCATCCGTTATTTCTAAGAAATAAAGTTTCCTCCCAAAACTGGTTTGTAGTTGAGTACTTTTTATTAATGGAAAAAGTCATAATATTGATTGTTTTATATGTAATTTAGGGCACCACCCATAATAGGATATTTGCCATTTGAAGTTCTGGGAACATCAGGCTATGATTACTATCATGTGGATGACCTAGAAAATTTGGCAAAATGTCATGAGCACTGTAAGTAGATTTTAATACTTCGGGTGGTAATACTTTTTTAATCTGTAAATAACTATCATATTAATAGAAGGTGGTAAAACAGACCATTTTTGTATTTTTGAAATGTATTGGAAAAATTTCTTTTGTATGCATAACTACTTCTAATAGGAATCCTAGATTAAGGCTAAGTTAAACTTCCTCCATTTTATATATTTCAATCTATAGTAGTAATACAGTTTTATAATATGGCATCTAACAAACCTTGTTTTGAAGTATAGAAGTTCTATATTTAGAGTAAGAAAAGTAGATTCCTTTGAAAATTATAATATTAGAACACTATTTCATGAATTTTTATTTCCAGGCATGTGAGTCTGCAAAGGGAGGTAATGCCACATTTAAAGAATCTCTTGTAGAAAACTCAGTGAGCGCTTCATTAATGTCCATTGTTATATTAACGGAAGGAACATTATCATCTCATTTTGCCCTGTTCTGAACAACTTATGTGTATTATTTTCATTATTCATAGTCACAGTTGTATAATAGGAAGTAGGTACTGTTATTATCTCTACAAGTAAACTGAGATACAGAAAGGCTAACTAATTTACTTATAGTCACATAACATTGGTGGCAGACGTCTACAAACAAGAAATGCTGGAGAGGGTGTGGAGAAAAGGGAATCCTCTTACACTGTGGGTGGGAATGCAAACTAGTACAGCCACTATGGAGAACAGTGTGGAGATTCCTTAAAAAACTGGAAATGGAACTCCTTTACGACCCAGCAATCCCACTGCTGGGCATACACACTGAGGAAACCAGAATTGAAGAGAGACACATGTACCCCAGTGTTCACTGCAGCACTGTTTACAATAGCCAGGACATGGAAGCAACCTAGATGTCCATCAGCAGATGAATGGATAAGAAAGTTGTGGTACTTACACACAATGGAATACTACTCAGCTATTGAAAAGAATGCATTTGAGTCAGTTCTAATGAGGTGGATGAAAATGGAACCTATTATACAGAGTGAAGTAAGTCAGAAAAACACCAATACAGTATATTAACACATATATATGGAATTTAGAAAAATGGTAATGATGATCCTATATGTAAGACAGCAAAAGAGACACAGACGTAAAGAACAGACTTTTCTGTGGGAGAAGGTGAGGGTGGGATGCTTTGAGAGAATAGCATTGAAACATGCATATTACCATATGTGAAATAGATGACCAGTCCAAGTTCAATGCATGAAATAGGGCACTCACATATATATGGAATTTAGGAAAATGGCAACGACAATCCTATATGTAAGACAGCAAAAGAGACACAGACGTAAAGAACAGACTTTTCTGTGGGAGAAGGTGAGGGTGGGATTATTTGAGAGAGTAGCATTGAAACATGTATATTACCATATGTGAAATAGATGACCAGTCCAAGTTCAGTGCATGAAATAGGGTACTCAAAACTGGTGCACTGGTACAACCCAGAGGGATGGGATGGGGAGCCAGGTGGGAGGGGGTTCAGGATGGGAGATACAGGTACACGTGGCTGATTCATTCCAATGTGTGGCAGAAACCACCACAATATTGTAAAGTAATTAGCCTCCAATTAAAATACAAACAACACTGGTGACAGAGATAGGATTAGAGTCTGGACCTCCTCCTTTACCACATGTTGTCTGTTCATTCTTTGTTTCAGAAGATTGTTTTAATAAATAGGTTTCATTTGCCTCTCTGATCCTCCTTCCCAAATCTTTCCATCTTGAGTGTCCTCTAAAGCTTAATTAGATATTTAATGTACCTTCATGTCTTAGGCTGGTTTATAAACCTCTCTCTATGAAAATAAAACATGTTATACCACAAAAGAAATATTTTTCACTTCGAGTGATATGGGCACTAGGCTCTGTGATATATTAAAAAAAATCTGACACCTCTATTAACTAGCTGGACAATTTTCGACAAGCAATTTCAAGTATGTAGACTCTGATTTCCTCATGAATAGTGACGGGTTGGAGGAGAGAGAGCGAACACGATTCCATTCCAACCTGTCTTAAGGTTTTGTCCACTGAATTACCAGTCTATTAAAAATGAATTTTATGGTCAAAGAAAATTAGGTAAGAGTTCATAATCAATCCCCATCTCCCCACCACCAGAATCTTGACAGATTAGCATACTCAAGGCTTTGAGAAGAACAAATTTTCCCAAGTTAATTTAACACAGAACCCATTTTTTTTGCTTAATATCTGCTAAAAGACTTTTGAACTTACAATCAGTAAAGAATGTTTTGGGAAATACTGCTTGAAATACTGTTTTGGGAAATGAGCTACTCGAAATAATTAAGTTTTTCTGATTTTGGTAAGTTAAGGTTTAGACGTAAATGCCTCTAAAATGCTATAATTGGACTTTGGTGGTCCAGTGGTTAAAAATCCACCTGCCACTGCAGAGGGCACGGGTTTAAGTCCCTGGTCTGGGAGGACCCCACATGCTGCAGGGAAACTAAGCCTGTGTACCACAGCTGTTAAAGCCCACGCACTGGAGCCTGTGCTCTGCAATGAGAGAAACCATTTCAGTGAGAAGCCCGCCCACCACAGCTGGAGCATAGCCTCAGCTGACCCAAAACTAGAGAAAGTTTGGATGTAGCAACTAAGACCCAATGCAGCCAAAAAATAAAAGATGCCGTATTTGCAGAGGGTGAGGGGTAGGGTATGGGGAGTAGAGCTCAAGTGTGATTGCTTATTGCTGTTATCCTTAGCAGGAGAGAGTCAGTATGTGAATAATTTATTCTCAAGTATTTGGACATTTATTGTGTATGAAAAATACCTACGATCAGCAGTAACAGGCTATGAGTTGGGTGCTATGGAAGATTTACTATATGTTATTGAAAAGCCAGAAAATTATATATAGATAGATAGATAGATATAAATGTGAATGATACCTTTGGGTAAAAATCTAGTAATACAAATCAAAAAATACTTTTTTCTTCTTAGTAATGCAGTACGGAAAAGGCAAATCTTGTTACTATAGGTTCCTGACCAAAGGACAGCAGTGGATTTGGCTTCAAACTCATTATTATATCACTTACCATCAGTGGAATTCAAGGCCAGAGTTTATTGTGTGTACTCATACCGTAGTAAGGTAATAATTCTTTTACAAAATTTCTGAATATGGAAACATTCATAATGATTCTGGAATGTAGTTTTATGTATGACTTATTACGAAGTACAGAGTGATTTTTTTCTCCATTTTATTTTTCAGTATTTTTAAAATATTCAGTATTATTTTCTATATTATTGAAAATATTCATATTTTCAATGTATTATTAAATTTACTGTATAGAAATAAAGATAACATAATTTCTGACATAAGTTTTATGGTTTAGAGCAGAATGC
>SJYF01001627.1:167040-197782 GCA_006410515.1 Procapra przewalskii
TTTTTTTTTTTTTCAGGTTAAATTATTTGAAACAGGATTTTCAAGTTACTCAGAAATATCCTTCATTTCATTATTCTTCAATTATGTTTAAGAATAGGATTTGCACTGCTTTATTTTAAGATGGTTGGGAGTTTTGAGCACATATTTTGATCTAGTTCCTAGTTGGAAATAGTTGTGTAAACGGTTTTTAACAAGCTTGACAGTTATTTCAAGTATGTTTCAGTTATAGAAGTGAATTTGCACACAAAATATTTTAGGCACTTTTTAATGTTCTCACTGGTGGGAATTTTAACTTTTAGGATTTGTTGGAATCTTTTTATTATCCTCCACAGTTTCAGTGCTTCTTTTAGTCAGAAATGATTCAGGGTTATTTAAGGGAAAAAAAAAAAACCAACCCATAGTGCCTTGCCTTTCATTCAGGTGATTACTCGCCATCTTAAACTCCTGGTCTAGTCTCAGTAGCAGTCTCGGAATCTTGGTGCATCTTTAATAGCACGTGGGTGCCAGCGCTGTTAGGTTCCTGATGAAGACTCTGAGTCCCTTGGATTAGAGGCACAGATAATCCAAACTAAAAGACAGGGTCCTAGTGGCACCGTCAGAGTCACTATTGTGACCACAAAGTTGTTTTCTAAATCGGCATTTTCCTTAAGTTTACGTATTCATTTAGGAATTACCAGTAAATATTTTCTCAGTGTGATCTTAAAATCCTGCAAAGACAGAAGAAGCGTTAGGGATTGGCTTTACCTTCACTATAGCGCTAGAATCTTGTAACTCACGTGCTTTATAAACATGAACTAAGATTTCGTTTGGTGATACCATATTCTAAAGGTAGTAAGTTCCAACCAGAATTGCATACATTAAAAAAAGCGTTTTATAGATTCTGTGGTACTAATAATTAAATTTATAACTAGAGAACAAAGGAAAATTAATGGGAAAATATCTTATTGGCTATCAAAAATTATTACTGAGGAAAGGGAAGATAGCAAGCTGTAAGAAATCAAAATTAACCTTAAAACGTATAACAGAATTGAGGTTGTTAAACAAAAGATTTTGGCAATGAAAATAATACAGAATTGCTAGATAAAGGTGTCAGGGGAACTCAGTTGGTTCTTAAGACTTTTCTGTTCTTAGCTTTGCTATCATCCTTAAGGGATATACTTTATCTTTCTGTAGAAAATCATACCTGGCCACACTTAAACTAGAAAATTCATGTTGAAAGAAAACAACCAAAGAAAGTTGGTACCTACCCTTCTACAAAAGAAGTGTTACTAGATGCCAATCAGTAAATAACATATCAAGGAGCTCATCTTCTAGCTAAATGACCATCCAGAAGAGATTTCTGACTTTGTCATGAATTGTCAAGAAGAGATGTCAGAATATGTGTGTACTTAAGCATATGCCCACAATGGACAACGTTGATGTTGTAGAGTATGGCAACAGCATTTTTTTTTCCCCTTCAGACTTGCCTTTCCTAACCTTATCATGCCATTCCATATATTCTGAGTTGTGCCTCATCTATTTATTGGCAATATATAGTGATACAAATTTAGCAAACAAAAGGTATGAAGAACTATTATATTATAGTTTATCCTCCAGGTCCCATATGTGAAAAGAAAGATGGTGAACCATGAGTACTGTGTACTCAGTTTAACACAAGCAAAGTGTAAGACAAGCCACAAGGTAAATTTGTAGACAGTTCATTCACATTCTCCTTTCCCTATCCCTTCAAGTATTTTTCCATCCTCAAATATTTAGGAAAGCAAATTAGACAAGATTTTGCTTTATAATTCCTGTTGTTCTCACAGCTCACTTTCTTCCTACTTAGAAATGGTTGCTACATTTAAAGGAGCAGCTGACTGCTTTTCATTTGCTGTCAGAACGAAGCGTTGTGTCAGAAGAGCTGGTAACTGCCTCTCAGCTCCTTCAACTTTGTTTTCCTCCTGCTTCCCTGGAACTTGGACCGCAAAGCGGTTCCCGCCCCCTCCTCCATGATCGAGACTTGAGCATCCTGATGGAAGATTCAGCAGTTGCCTGTAATTCTTTCATTTCTGTAGCCAAAGCTGTTAATTGAAATCCAAATCTCAGTCATGAAAAAATACCAAATAGGAACACTCTTCTGCTACTTAAAAATCTTATCTTCCCTCTTCTTTACTTTCATTGATATTCCATTTTTCTTAAAAAAACACTTTTTTTCTGGGTGGCAATTGTCAGGTGTTAGCTGCTTTGAACTACTGTGGCCCTGGGTGAGTCACTATTGTTTTTAAACTACCAGTGAGGATTATAACGATTAATAAAGTTGCTGCTGAGAGTGGTATCAAAGCAGAATCAAGACACTTAAAAGTACTTTATTATTTGAGTGAAAATATTGGTGGAAAAGCATATTTGGGGGACAGGGGTAACATGTAAGTAAATAACTATAGTTCGGTCTCCCAACTCTGTCCCAAGTTGAAGGGGGAATTTGAGCCCTGTGCTCTATCACTTAAATCTGGTTTAAGAATGTACTAGTAATAAAGGGATGCCAGTAACTTTGAATAGTTTGTTACAGAGTACTCAATGCAGATTAGTGAAAATGTTACTGGAATTTTTCAAAAGTGCTTGGGTTGGTGGTCATTGCCTTAAAGCATTCTGCTTGCAGTTAGTTAAGGGCACTGTGTGTTGAAGGGAGATGAACCCTTGTTCAAGAAGCCTTAGAAAGGGGCCCCTTAAAATAGAACTCGTTTGCCTGCTCTACACAGACAGGGGGAAATTATTTTAAACTGGATATTACTCAACAAGTTTTAAAATATTTCCACTACATTGAGGTAAACTATTTTTAAAAGTGGACTGCAAATAACATTTTGCTCTGGTATTGCACATTTTTACTTGTTTTTTTCTGTATTTCTTTGGTGATTGAAAGTTTGTTGACAAACATTTGTGTAAAACTCATTCACGTCTATAACCTTTCCAATATCTGTGACCCTGTTCTTAGTCCCTCGGGAGTCAGTGTTGGAAGGTATAAACACTGGATATTACTATTGCTGAGTGAGTCTAGCCAGAAATAAGCTGATGGGAATTTTTAAACGGAGGAAAAGAAACAGCACAAAGGCGCTTGCCATTTTTCTAGTGATCAGAGAAAAAGAGTCTTTTTTGTTTGGGGCGGGTGAGCATTCTTCTAAAAGGAGCTTCTGAAGTAGTTGCAAAGGAAAAGAGTTGACTATTTTTATAGTATATTTAATATATTTGTATATAACTATGAATATAATAGGAACCCTTCACATGCCTCCCACTTTTCTAGTTTACTTCCCCTTTTGCCATAGCACTAGCATAGCCTCATCCGCATGGGTACCGTGCCTATTGTCAGCCTACCAAAAGATAGTGCTGCTGCTTTCTGAGACAGGTGAGAAGACCCAACTCTCATGCCTGGGGATCCTTTCTGTAGGAATAGCACACACTTTGCAGATATCACACCACAGTCGAAAAGCATCATTTTGAAAGGTAACAAGCACTTTATCGCAATTATTCATTTTGATAAAGTTTATTATCTTAGATATTACCATTTCTAAAGGATCCCCAACTCATCACTTAGGTGAAGTTTTTAAATGACACATTTCTGAGAAATGTTTAGATCCAGTGAACCATAGTAGGTTTAAGGGAGTGATTTCAAGGTAGCCAAATGAACTTTGACTTTTGTTTTGAATGTGGTAGAGTCAAGGGATTGTAGATGCCTAGTTCCATTTAGACACTATTGTAAACCTATCTTGCCTATTGTGTGGACACCAAAAGAGACCAATGAGCCTGTTTGTTTTCAGAGGTCTAGGAGAATTGCATCAGTGTGAAATAGGTGTATAGAACTAACCTAAAAGTGATTGGTAGTCATATTTTAGAATACAGTAATTTCAAGAATTATTCTGAGTGTTTTAAATGTGCTCTGAAATGTTGGCATGTCATTTCAGTGTTTCCATTTGAATTGCTCTTGTAATGTTTTTGCACAAAAAGAACTGAGAAATACTACTTTGGTTGAAGAAAAGGAAAAAAATAATTTGGTCGTATTTTAATGTCTCCTGTGGAAACACTGGGGGTGAATTTTGTTGGTACAATTATTTTCAGGATATTTGAAACAGTATTGAACAGCTCACAAATTAAGCAACCATGAATGGATTGAAAAATTAAAACTCTTTCCATGTGACTGTTTTGCATACTTTATCCCCATGTCATAATTTAACACTACATTCCTTGTTTTTCTTAAATAAAATAACTTTGCGGGTTCTGTTTTTGAGTATTTAGCAAGTTATTTTCTAAGCTGCCCGGGTTTTCCTAGGGAAAACGTTCTTAGGTGAAATAGGATATAGTTTATGAAAAGACATTAAGTGAAATCCCATCACCACCACCAGCAAACACTGAGGTGCTGCATTAAGTGACAATCAAAATAGTATTTATAGGAAAATTGAAAAAAGGGTTTTTAAAGAAGCAGTTGCTTTGAAAGTAGTTGTCTGGGTTTCTTGAATAAAAATGGCTACATGTATTTATTTATATTTTTAAGTATCTTTGCGTTCTGTTTCCTCATCAGCGTGATTTCAGTGTTGTGTATTTAATTGTGGTTTGTTTTGTTCTGCCTCGTAATCTTCTGTGCAGAGGACTGGCTCTGCCTCCTGGGGGTGCGTGTGGTCCTCAGCCCTCGTGACGCCTCTTGGTGGCGCTCCGAATCTGTTCCACTTCAGCACAGCAGTGGAGCCCAGCCCAGGTGCCCCCAAGGCTCCCCTCCAGTTCTCAACTTAGTTAAAAAAAAGTAAAAGTAACGCCAGCTTTTTTGTAGTTTCACTTGCTGCCTTTTCTATTTTATGGGCACTTTTTATATAACTTCCCCAACGCAGCCCAAGGCCAGTATGACAGAACCCATGGCACACGTTGCCTGTTTTGCCCATTTAGAAAATGTTACTAAAACAATCAGCATCTTCTGATAGCCATCACTCACATCCATATTAAAATCCATCTAAAGTCCTTAAATATAGGCGGAACAATGTATAAATACTGCAAACTCTTCTGCAAAGAAAAATAACGTGTGCCGTCTTTTATATATAGTGTAATGTTGCTTGGTCCTTTAAAACCAAAGCCAAACCAAACCTTCCTACACAGCACCGTCCAATAAAAGCAGTGTTTGAACATCTAAAGCCTAGAAATTTGAGGATACTTATTGCTGGTCTGCATTGGAACAGAATTCTCCACCTTAGGGCTTTTGAGTCCCACAGGCCACATCCAGAGTGCACTCCAGCTTTGGGATCCCTTAGAGAACGGTAATTAAAACAAGGCAACCACAAGTTGGGTTTAATGATGTAAAAAGTGTTTCTTGACTCTTTAAGGGTTAAATTGGAGAGCTCATGTTTTTAAATGTATGCTTTTAAGTTTCTGAGGAAACAAACTGTGACATCGCTTTAAAAGTGACATTCAGATGTTTTATGATGTGTGTTTTGAGTTGGCCTGTACTGGTGCAGATTCACCACTGGCAATGGTTGTGCCAATACTAAAGAGTTAAAATGTAGGAGAAGCTATATTGTGTTCAGGTGGATGTATTATGTAACCAGACAATCATCAAGCAAAAAGAAAAAAAGCTGGCCAGGAAATGCCATTTTCCTATATAGATGTCAGCCAGCCGGAGCAGCTGTCATTTAGGTCATCCTGGAGCCACTCTGAGATCTGTTTTATCATGGTGTAAGTTGGGGAAGGTCCTCAGTATGGCACTTGCACATTCATTCTATGTAAAGACTGAAGCCCAAAGACGAGTTAAATTCAGTGCTGTATTGAAACCAGTTAGTGCAAAAAAAAAAATTTTTTTTTATCTCTGTAAATTTTTAATTGTTAACATCAGTTGGTAGTTGTAAAAACACACACCAAATTACTTCTAATGTTCTGTGTGGTTCTTAGTGTGCTACTCTTGACATTGATATGTCCTTACTGCTTGGTTCTTGGTTTAAAATTAAAATTAGATATAGCCTGTCATTCTTCCTTCTGAAAGGGTGGAGCTGTAAGTGGCTAAGAATACCTATTTTCCCTAAAAGCAAAATTTCATTAAAATCCAGATTGATACACAAAAAAACAAGGCTGACATTTTCCAAGTAATGTCTTCAGCCTGAATCCTAAAATACACAGCTGCGTGATGGGTAATAATGGTTTTAACGGTGCTATAATAGGTTCTCTGCTGATCTTACGACCTGTTTGGAAATTCAGTATTGTATAAAATGTGGATCATTTTGTTACCAATTTAATATTGCCATTCTGATGCGGTGTTTAAATTGGTTACACTTCTTTCTCAGAGCTATCCTTTGAGAAGAGTGTAAAGTGTTATTAGCCTACCTCCACTCAGGCCTCTTGCTGTATGATCATTTTTCCAGGTTACCATGTGCAGTTTTTAAAAACTATATGTTCTCTATTATAATGCTTTTCCCCATAGACTCCTGTAATGTATTCAGAACGTAAAATGACAACGAAAAGAGCCAAGCAGTAGCATTTTGTTTTTTTATAAATGTAAAAATTAGATTCACTTTGTTTCCTATTCAGTTTTAAAAATAAAAATACCTCAGTGCTGTGTTTCCCAGTATCACCTACATTTCTCAATTTAACACCTGCTTTATGTGGCACATAACTTGTAAGAATCACATTATTTTGGATTTTAAAGAACATTAAATATTTTAAAATCACTACTAATGACATTTTTCTCTTTTATTCAGCCATGGAGTTAGCAGCATTCAGCAGTTTTTGCCTGGTAGCTAAGCTCTGATCTGCCAGTCTCTCGAGCAGTTGCGTCCTGTTACAAGCGTGTGGGGCCTCGGGAAGCCTCACCGTTACTCACTGGGCTGGTGCTGGGACCAGGCTGCCTTCACTGCCAGGTGTACCAGCTACTTTCTAACAAGGAAGTCATACAGTTCCTCACTTAATTCTGTTTGTAACAATTTAAGGCAGTATTAGGGATATTTTAACTGCAGAAATTTCTGGTGTAGTCTGGGGACTTAACCTGAGATTTATTTGCAGTATTTTATGGACATTGTGTTTTTCTACCCTGTAATACACACTTTTCATGGTAGAAAAGTTTCTAAAAATGACTTTCTCAGAAATACGTGAACTACTGCTTTTTACCTGACAATCATGTTTAGATCTCCTCACAACAGTGGTCAGCTGTCTCCCACAGTTACTACTGCAGAATGATTGCTGTGTTGAGAATGCTGGGTGACTAACTGGGTTATTTCACAGTCTCTTCAAGTTACCAGTGACCATACACTGTGCACTTTGTAAGTAGCTCAGTAAACCTGACTTGCTCTGGGTCTGCTATTATATATACTTCACACAAGGAACACGTGGAGGTTTCTACAGAACTGTTCAGGTCTGTAGCAGCTTCTGGTAGCAGTGTTACTGCACATGGTAATAGAGCACATCAGGCTGGGAGAAGGCAGGTATGCTGCTTGGATGGAACATTTGGTACGCAAGTTACAATTTAAATGACAGTGATTACTGAAATTGCTGTGTTTTTAAAAAAACTTTTTACATTTAGTACCTACTACCTCACAGAACTTTGTGAAGGCTTATTCAGTTGCTAAGTCGTCTCTGACTCTTAGTGAGGACAAGCTTCCCTGTCCTTCATTATCTCCCAGAGTTTAAACTCCTATCCACTGGGTTGGTGATGCTATCCAACCTTCTCATCCTGATGCCCCCTTCTCTTCTGCCTGCAATCTTTGCATCAGGGTCTTTCCAATGAGTCGGTTCTTTGTATCAGGTGGCCAAAGTATTGGAGCTTCAGCATCAGTCCTTCCAGTGACTATTCAGGGTTGATTTCCTTTAGGATTGTGAAGGCTAAGATAGTGGTTTAAAACAGTCAACTTCAGAAACTGGTCTATAAATACCAATATGACTTTGATAAATTAGGAAATTAGGAGCTAGCGTAACACACAAGAAAAAACAAGCACTGGTCATACCACTTTTATTTATGTTGTATGTTACATTGTTTATTCAATATAGAAAAAATATGAATACACTCACAGTATTCTCTTAATTTGGTAATTCCACATGGTCAAATATTGACTGTTACTGTATTGGGTTTTCTACCCAATTAAAAAAGAGGAAGAAAGGACCTGGCAAACAGTTGTCATGTTAATAACAGCAATACCTTTCTCTTGCTCTTAAAAGACAAATTTTGAAAAGACTTCTGATTAAACTACTGCTTACTGGCTCAGGAAAATGTTAAAAGACAGAAATTAATTCATTCTTTCCCCCAGGAAGAATTTTAAGGTAAACATCTTAAAATACCCCGGTTATCCAGGAGAAAATTTATATTCTTTACAAAGGGGTCAGTCAGTGCTGAAGAAAATCAAGTGGCAGACCCCCCTGAACAACAGTTCTCTATATAATACTACCCCCACCTCACCCCCAGCCAAAAAGAAAAAGCCAATAAAGTAAAAATGGAGACTTTATATTAACATAATTATGCTGGAGAAAAGGAAAAACTCACACAAATATCAGGTTTCTTTTAAAACTCCATTTTGCAAATAGAATCAGTGATTATTTCTTTTGGACATAATACTTCCATTAAGTGGGTCAAACTCACAAATCAATGCTACAAAATACAGTATTTTCCATCACTTTTAGTTATAATATACACTATGTACATAAAGTTACCTATCTTAAACTAAATACAAATTAACAATAGCACATTAAAAACCAGAATCGGGACTTATAAATAGTGCAGAAAATGCAAACGCCAAAAATACGATGCCTCCTATGATTGTCACTGTAAGAGAACAGAAAAAAGTTAAAGGCAAATTCCTCTAAGTCATGATGTTGCCTATTCTTTTAGTAAACTCACATTAAAAAAAAATTAGAAACACTTCAACCTCATTTCCACAGTAAAATACTTAACGTGCCCAACTATAAACAGTTAAGAATCAGTTTATGTTCCAGCACTGTTTTAAAAACAATTATATTAAATTCAGACAATGCTGATAAGCAACAATAGAACTGTAACTCATCTTAAAAGCCAGTTACACGGGTTGAAGGGGTGGAAAGGCTCAAAAGGGAGGGGATATATGTGTACATATAGCTGATTCACTTTTGTACAGCAGAAACAATACTGCAAAGCAATTTTACTCCAGTTAAAATAATAAAATTTTCAACAACTTCTGAACAAGCAAAGAGACTATTTATATTCCATTTTTAAGATCAGCTACATAGGAAATTTTCAGCTGAATCAGTAAATATAATCACCTATGGTTCCCAATTCTATATGTTTCAAAGCTTAAAAGTTCTCGTGTCCATATAATTGTTTCACTGACTTAAATATACTGACTAAAAGCTACTATGAATCCAGTAATGCTTTGACGTGACTTTATATTTTACTAACATCTACACATGTGAAAAACAGCCCATGTTTGCAAGAGCAGAACCAATACGCTGGACTTCTGATTATCGTAACAAAGACATAATTTACTTTCAAACACACATACTCTTTTTCTAACCTCAGTGATTCTAAAAGTTAAATGGTATTTTCTAATTAAAGTAAAAATAAAAGAATTACCAGTTCTGACGGAGATTTTCTGTGCTATCATTCTTCCTCCAATGACAGCCAGTCCAGTGCAGAGGCAGTGTCCCACTGTTCCCCCCACTGCTACACCATAGGGATCCTGGAAACAAGGGCACCGTTAATCTAAAACCAAGGTGGGAACTGCCACCTGAGAAAGACGACTACTTTCCAGCCATGAAAAGAGGTCTGCAACACCACCAAAGCAGGAAAAGTTCTACATATTCAGGTGTGTAATTTATAAAATGGGTAATGGCTGCTTGAAGGATTATGTTCCAATTATACCTAAGACTAGAGATAAAAGGAAAATAAACTCAATGTGCAAGATCAAAAAAACCTAACCCAGTCTTTCAGCAGTTGCTAACCCTATCTATCTCACAGGCAATATTTCACTCGAGTACTAAGGAGACAGCCTGGACACCTCTTCCCTCAGGCACTATTTGATACTCTCTAGGAAACTATGCCAGCCTTTACAATGTTGTCTGATGATGCTTCCTAAGAAGAGACCCTGCCTCTCAACCTCTGCTGAGCTAAAGCACCAGGACACAGTATCATTCAGTAAACTGCCACCAAAGCAGACTGGAGGCACTCAGACTGGGAGACCAGTGAAAGTTTTCCAGAAAAGACAGTGTTGAAGGACAAGCTGGATCACCTGACTTGGCAGCAGGCCAGCAGCGGGAGACAGCCATGGAACACCTGTGTGTTTCTAGAGAGAACCAGTGAATCACAAGCAAGGAGTCCTTCATGTAGGAGGGTGTGTGTCATTAAGCCTCGAGTTTAGACTTTTAAGACACTGATTGGTTTCTAACTGGGGAGTGACATGACAGGTTGTGCTTTAAAAGCTAAGTCTACAGTGAACTGGAGGGAAAGAAGACAACCAAGCGATCAACTGAGAAATTCCTCCAGTAGCCCTGGGAAGAGAATGCTGGCCTGGATTGGCATGGAGCCCATGCAGAGAAAAGCAGATAGATTTTGAGAGAAACTGAAACATGACTGATACATCTTAATGACAAATGACAGGTATGAAGAAAATCAGACTTGACACTCAAGTTCCTCACCCATAATTCTCTAGATGAATTGTAGTGATACCAAGGTGAGTAAAACAGAGGAATAAAGGAAAATGGAGAAGGGGGTGGGGGTGCCAACAGAAGTTAAAAGCAGAGAAGTTCAAGATTCAGCTGGGTTCGCTGGAGAAGCAGCGATGGGACTGAAAGCAATAATCCCAGGCGAGCAGGGCGGAAGGTTCTGACGATACAGTCATGCGGAAGGCAACACTGAAGGATGGCAGCAGAGAGGAGCCCAAGGGAGACTGAACAGGTGACCACGCAAGTAGCCTCCCAACAAGACCATGGCAGGACCCATCTGTGGCTGCAGTGAACTTGAAACACCACTGAGTCAGAAACTGTGAGTCCAGTGTGTTTAGCAAGCAAGCAAGTAGAGCCAACTCCTGTTCCCATCACAGCCAAGCTCTCCGAGGCTGAGGGAAGCAGGGCATGAAAGAAGCTTTATATTTGGAAGAGAAGCAGAATTAAGGAAGGGATTAAAACTTTTTTAGATGAGAAAAACTTGTGCAAGCTAAAATGCTAACAAGATTGGGCTGGAAGAAAGGCAAAGATTCTAAGCTTTAAGTGAGAACACAGAGGGCTGAGACCCGAATCGGGAGAGGACTACCACTGTGACGGGTGGCAATGAAGAAATGACTTCTGCTTTCCTCCATGAAGCAGGAAGCAGGCCCATTTGCTGGGGTGGGCAGTGTGTGTGCAAACTGGGGAAATGTAGACAACTGGAAATGTGTTCATGCGGAACAGAAGAGTGGGACTGCATTGCCACAAATTCTGTACATCACATCCTCTAAAACTAACAAAGGATGATTTCATTCTATTTTTAAATGACACCTGAAAAATCACTGGATTAAATAAAATTAAATGGTTCCTTTAATACAGGATTTTTTCAGTCTTTTGTTACTTTGTATATTCCATATTCAAAATGAAAAACCACGTTAGAGTATTTGCCAAATTTACTGGACCCTGGAACCTTTTTCCTCAACCTTTTTCTTTGTTGTTGTTTAGTACCTATCAACATCTCAGTGGGAATGCTGAATTCTACTGGAAATAGAAATGAAGTTTAGACTAAAATGGAGTGAATTAGACTACAGCATGGATTATACAAAAAAGTTACCCCCCTCCCCAAAATTAATAATATTAAAGTAACAAAAATAGACAAGTACATCTGTGCCCCTGAAGAGCTCATTACCTGTCCCTGTGGTGCTAAGTGTAGAAGGCAGCTAACACCCAGTGGCCCATGTCTGGGACCCTACGTGCATCGTCTTGTTTCAGCCCCAAACCACCCAGGAAGCAGATGCTGCAGTCATGTGCTCACGTGGCAAGAGACTCGACCCCAGAAAGCATACACTGCACTGCTGGCAGGCAAGCAGTGAGCCAAAGGAACCCAGGGAATGCCGAACCTGTCCGAAGGTACTCTGGGCCATTAGGTGACAGTATTAAGAAAAAAGCAACAATTCTGCCATCATGACAGCTCACATGGCAGAACCACCACCACCACCATGAAATGATCACTTACTTTCAAGTCCCAGTTCTGGCAATCTGAATGCCAGTAAAAAAAAAAAAGGCTGTAAATCAAGAAAAATATAGGGCAAAGCCATTAAAATGACATTTAAAAAGAAAGTTTATTTTTAAACATAGGACTCAAAAAATTGAGTTCCCTTTTTCCCGAAAAAAAAAATACAGCATTTTTGAGGCTTCTTTGAAAAAACTGTCCAGCTTTAGCTATTTTAGCCCTGGCCTTCAATTCTTGTTTTATATTCTGAACTGCAGCCTATGCTAAGCAACTCACTCTTTTATGGTAGATGCCTCCTAGGAGTTAAAAACAAATTCAAATCAAGCTTGCTATCTAAAATCTTATCATCTGACTAAAACCAATGTAATTTAATAGATACAAAATCATAATAGATATAAAATCATAAGAAATCGCATCAGTTAAGATCAACAAGAGCTGAAAAGTAGCAGCATTTCTGTCCCACAACTGTCTCCTCAGCAGATCTTAATCTGCCGTGTGAACAGGCCCTCATGTAAACCTCACTATTCCCTTCAAAAGAAATAAGCATGTAACATTTTCTTTAAAAAGTTATCTTTTACAGAGTGGCACCTGACAACTCTGAACAACATACAGGAGAAAAGCCTAGAAGGCAGAGTCTTGGCTCTAGTGCTTGTCCTTGCTACCAACTAACAACCAGCTTCTGTCCTAGTGACAAGCCACCCAGTCTCTCTGGGCCTCAGGAATTGATCTATAAAGAAAAGGCTAGGACAAGATGATCTGAGATCTCCTCTGCCTTAATATCTTAGGACTGAGTAACCTAGGGCTAAGACTTAAATTTTCTCAGTAACCTTTGCAACACTCAAATTATTTTTTTAGCACAAGGAAGAAGCCAGAGATACCTACTTTTAATGCTTTAGGTATCTGCCAAACTGGCCTTTAATAATAATATACCAGTTTATGTTCTCAACAAATATATAAAGGAAGGTTCTGAGAAAAGAGAAAAAAAAAAAAACTAAGCCAAAACAACAGCCACACTGTCATTTTGGCAAAACTCAGAGAGGAGTCAAAAGAGAGTAATCTGACTGATTGTAGAAACTGGGAAAAGGTCAGTTTTAAAGGTTAGCATTGTTATTAGATCTAAAACATATTGTCAAGCATATGAAGTCATTCCTTGACCCACCCTGACTCTGTCCAGTGACCTCTGGAGCAAAGTAATGTTAGTTTTAATACAGAAGCAGTTGTCTCCAAGTACCACTTACCTCTCTAGCTGCCAAAACAATTGTAGTCAGTTGAGAGCGATCACCCCATTCTGCTAAGAATGTTAATGTAAGAGCCTGAACAAAGATGGGTGAAATAAAATGCAGCCACTTTTTCTGAGGTATTGTTGTGCTTGTACCCGTTTCAACATCTCCTGGTCCATTTAAGAGTTTGGTTCGTTGAAACTAAATTGAAAAAAAAAAAAAGACATTAACCCCAGAAACCAAGTCAGTATAGCCCAAAATGCTTAATCTTTCTTTTAAAGAGTGCTTAAAGTCTATGGAAATATGCTCTTAGAAGCTAAAGTTATGTGATCTCAACTTATCTTTTGAACCACTGGTCTCACATGGCAACAAATGCAATATTCTCAATTTTTCCAATTCTTCCCAACAAAAGAAATAAAACATTGATCACCTGTTACCCTAGATGCTGTGGAAAGAAACAGGGAAAATTATAAACAAGTTCCTGTTTTTCGGGAGCTTATAATCAATCTAATTAAGAAACCTGATTACAGGTGTTCAATATTTATCCCTGAGGCCCTTCTCTACCAGATTTCCACTAACCCAGTCCTATCACAGCCAGATGTAAGACTGGAAACCAAACAAGCTATCTCTGTGTAGCCCACACATCTCACAGATATGGATGACCACTGAAAAACTTCTATGTCGTGTCTACTCTTAACAGTTGCGTGCCTTGTTAACGGCACTCTGACTTACTTCTTCATCTTTTTTCTTTAATTCTGCTTGAACTTCTTCTAGCTCCTCTTGGCCTTCATCTGGACTCATCTTTAAGCCTTCCCGAAGCATTCTAATGCCAAAAATGGCAAACAACGCAGTTGAGACGTAGTATGTGTACACCCTGGGGACGACAGTGGTGGCGTAACCAAACAAAACTGCAAGGGAATGCAACGATGCGTCTGATTAATTAGCAGACTATACACCGACCAAAGAAACAGCTGACTTCAGAAGTCATCATTTCCCCCTGTTTTAAAGGGAAAAAGGTCCACATTAGAAGCTAACAGGTAAGAACCTTAAATTCTACTTCTTTCTCTCCACTAATATTGAGCCCTTAGGTCTAACCAATGACCTATCTATCACAGTTTAGCAAGAAATCAGTGGTGCAGCTGAAGGTGGCAGAGGTTCCACACAGATCTCTCATGAGATCTAAAGATAATCATCTCCTCTTCAGACATCTTCCACCAGAGGCTGGCTTGCCACAGGTCATGCAGGGCACAGTTCTTTAGTTAGGAGAGTAACTTTGATGTACTCTACACACCTCATGATCTTATAACCTGGAAGCTATACAACTGTCCTACATGATACTTCTTCATCACAGATCTAAGTTACAAACCTCTATCATGAGGAATCATGATAAGATTCTTATGTGGCATCTTTCAAACTATGCTTCTTTGCAACTATTTAAATACACTTTATGAAGGAAAACAATTCCATATATATATATATATATATACATACACACACACACACACACACACACATACATAACAGACTCAAACTTATTCAGTATTATTCTTTCCTCTCATTAAAGTATAGAGGGATAACTGTAAAGTTACACAAAAAACTACACCTGGAACTATATCAAGAACCCAAACCCTAACTGTGAAACACATTCACATTGATAATATGAATTTAGTAATTAAAAACTATGGCAGGGCCAGAGGGCATTTCCATATATACATATAATAAATACAATTACTCTTCACTTTACCAGCTATTTTTCTAAAATGGGCACAACACTTATAAAACTGCCTAATCGGATATATAACTGCATAGGTAAACCATTCCCTGATTCATTATACTACAAAATGAAAAAGACTTTAAAATCATGTTGAGAAATGTAAGCCTATGCTTCTGTGCATACCAATATATGTTACACACGTATGTGTGTATATGTGTCCCCCCGCCCCACACACAGTACAGACATATTTTCTAGTTCTGTCCACTGAGAAGGCCCAAATGTCTCAGTAACAATGAACCAACTTGGCACTCAGATCTTGGTTCCTAATGTGTTTCCCACTAAAAGGCTCTTCAGATAAATTGCTAATTCCAGGACTGGGCAAAGTAGGTATAAGATGAACCTGCACTATCTTGTTATCTTAGAAAGAAAGGAAGAACAAAAACAAAAAATAGCATGTCACAAGGACACAGGAGTCATCAGCTTGGAGGGTTTCCCAGCTGGCCTATCTTGGGTAATTTAAGGAACAATATAGTTAAGTAATTAATTATAAACCACTGAAAAAAAGGAGTTCATCAGTCTACATTAATAATAGACAAACCAATGTGAGTGGGGAGAGTTCTCTCTTGGAATAGCATATCAGGGCTCACTGGTAAATGTGGACGGGGTTTTGGAATTAGCCATTATTTTGCAAGCATCGAGGTAGAGTTCAGATCACGTAAGAGCCATCAACTGATGCTAAACAATGGGGAGTAGGGTATTTGTACGGTCTTAAAGTGTCTCCCAAAAGATTACAAATTAACTGTGAGGGAGGATACAGACAGTGTAGTCTTTACTGGGAGATCATCAGTGAGGGACAGGTGGGCGCCTCGTGCTTCCAGGTGTGACACTACTCAGAGGGGCACCCATCAGCTCTGCGGGGTTCTAGTCAAGAACGCATAACCCCAATCTAGTCACAAGGCAAAAGCCACACAAACACAAAATGAGGAGCTGCCCATTAAAGGGGGAGGGGGATGTAGCCTTGAAAAAGTATTATAACGTACATAAGAAAAGCCTACAGAAACATTTCAGATTAAAAACTAAAGAGAAATAAATGCATTATCTGACCTAGACTAGATCCTCTATAGGAGGAGAGAGACTATTATCAGATCAACTGACAAAATATGGATGATAAGATTAATGTATCAATCTGTCTATAAAGATGTATACTGTGTATATATACTTTCTCTATAGACATATAAAATGTGCATATATACACATATTGTACACCTAGAGATACATAGAGATACAGAGAGAGGTCACAAATGCTAAAGAAAATGTGGTAAAAATGTTAACAAGTGAATCTGGATAAAAGGTATCCGACGATCTTATTTTTGCAACTTTGTAAATTTAAAATATTTTCCATAAATGGTTTTTAAAATTTTAGAAAGAAATGCAGCAGATCTTTTAAATCTCAATTTAGTTTTCCTTTTATCTTCAGATACTCTAAAAGAACTACTTACTGACACAATCCCATGATTTCTGCCTTGACATCTCCATAGAGAGCAAAAAACTATCTGGCACTATAACACTGTTCTTCTTCCCCTGGTTATTGTCCCTCTATTTCCTCTTTCTTTGGAAGCCTTTCATCAGACACTTGAGTACTTTGGTTCTGTGAACAATGAGAAGTTATTTCTCTTTAAGCAAGTGATTTGCATCAAGTCAAAAATCACTGACTTACGAGTAATTAAACTGAAAACATGTGGCACAAGAATATTAGTTGTGGGGGGAATAAACTGGCCAAGGGTTAAAAACTACGCGGAATGTCAATATTTATGGTACCTTTTTTTTTCAGAGATAAGAATGTAACTAGAAGCAGGGGATGTCTTAGAAACCAAGAGAATAAAAAGATGAGAATGCCCATCAATGTGGTGTGAGGGGCTCATTAAAATGAAAACTGAACTCTCTAATTAGGAAAGGTGATTACTGAAGGCTTTGAAACACAAAGAGTTTCCAGTTTGTGGAAGATGAAGTTTGTGAGATCTATTTCCTTAAGTTCAACTTCCACAGGCACATTTCCTTGAAACTCCTCTTGCCTGCAGCTGAGCTGCGGGCCCTCCATGCCCACATCCCTTCACAGCTGCCCTCTGCCCCTCTACCAAGATGCCTTTCACCCAGCTTCCTCCAGTGCCTTTCTCACAGCATAAAAAGGCATCCTAGGGCACCAAAGAGAGGGTCTGAAATACTGATAACACCTAGTCAAGGCATCATAAACCAGAGATGGGGCTTCGGGTCTTCCCTGTCTTACACAAGTTTCTGATGTCATGGCATTGAAATAAGAGCATGACAGGCACTGGAAACAATGGCCATGGATGAGAAAGAGAGTATTTTGGCTTCAATAGGAATAATTTTTACTTAGAAATTGTGCTGCTTTCATCCCCCAACCAGGGGCATGCTTTTCCCTAATGCAGAGTCTTGCTATAACAAAGAGAGCATCACAAAGATACTAAATCTCAGTGGCTTACTTTCCCATGCAGCTCAAGCCTAGCTGGGCTTCCAGGCCCAGTCCCACGAGCCAGTCATTCTAAACAGACAGTTGCCATGGGACATATATCATGTTTATTAAGTTAAAAAACCAAGTAAATGTTTTCTGATACAAAATAAGCCTGACTTAGATGGTTTACTATGAACCAACTGTCATAGCAATTAGGCAGTGTGACAGACATTTTTCATAAATTGAATGAGCTAAATCTGTAGCTCTAAGGCCCCATTAAACATGTGATATGACACAACTTTAAAATCCCTTATTGATAAAAGTACACTGAAATTAAAAATATTTCAATTTTCTCAATTACTTCCTTCTAAATATATCCAGTTAAACAAAGGACCTTTAAATAAAAGACTAATATGTTTAAGTACAGTCATTTGATGAATTTTAGAAAAAATTTTTTGGTATACTTGATGGTATCCAACTGCTTTTAACAAAATTGACAGAAGGCCTTATTAAGTTGTCAGTTGGTAAATCACTTAAAATCACTTGGTGATACACTAGAATGTGATTTTTAGCATATAACCCAGGAGTTCAACGAACTGAGTGACAAGGCTATAACAAAATTCCTTCCTGTCTGCTTTTGTGAATAAAATATCTCAGCCTTTATATCTATGTTTTTTTTAAAAGATCAGAATTGACTTTAAACCTAGCTTCATGCTAGCAATAAGTATCATCCATGGACAAATTAAAAAGTACAGTTCTATCATCTCATTACGAGATGCATTTCCAACTTTTAAAAAATGTTTACTTAAGTTTGTGATATATTTTATTTTGATAAACTCTGTCCTAGTAACTGTAACTCAACTGATAAAAAAATTTTAACATTTATAGACTTAATAAAGGAAATTTTCACTATGTTCTACAATTCAATATAAAGGTGTTTTTGGTACAGATAAATATGACAATGTGATCCACAAAAGACTTTCAAGCAAAAAATTTATCATAGGGATAAAATTCTGTGAGGAAAGTAAATGAAACTAAGAATTAAAGGAGAGAAAAGAACAATGTAAATTTCCAAATGTTTATTTATTATTAAAGGAATGATGGTGTTGGTGAAGGTAAGGATCAAACTCCCAATGGTATTTAGATTCCACTAGGTGTATCTTATTTTTGGCCACATCTCAGCATATGGAACTTCGCTCACTAGGGATCGATCCCACATTCCCTGCAATGGCAGCACAGAGTCTTTACCACTGAATCACCAGCAGAGTCCACCACTGGGTGTATTTTAAAAGAACAGGGCAAGCAGATGCAAGACCTGGGACAACTGGTACAGGCCCACTCCGGCCAAGTCAGGGAGAAAATCAATGGTAACCTTACAGCTGCCTCTTGTTTAGTTGCTCAGTTGTGCCTGACTCTTTGCGACCCCATGGACTACAGCCCGACAGGCTCCGCTGTCCATGGGGTTCTTGAGGCAAGAATACTGGAGTGGGTTGCCATCTCCTTCTCCAGAGGCTCTTCCCGACCCAGGGAAAAAACCCAAGCCTCCCACACTGGCAGGAGGGTTCTTTACCACTAGTGCCACCTAGCAAGCCCACAGCTGCTCTATCTCCCAGCTTATCCCTTTGAGGCCCTCATCCAGATCTGCCTTGAGTTTTCTATGGCCGCTCCTCCCAAGGAACAAACTCACAAAAACTGAGAAGCTGCCTCTCTTGATGGGTCTGAATTTTAGTGAGAAATTTTGAAAAAAAGCTAAAGACAAGAATGCCAGATGGAGGCTGTTGAGACATCAAGTTCTCTTCACGGTGGGATGTAGCAGGAGGAGACACTCTCAGAACCGCTGTATTACCTAGCAGCCCACCCCACTTCCACCAGGCATCCCTGGTCACAGACCCAACACATTTCTAGGCAAGCAGTTGATTCTAAACAAGTACCTGTTGAATTAATTAGCTTTTATTGTAATTAGGGCTTCCCTGAATGGCTCAGTGGGTAAAGAATCGGCCTCCAATGCAGGAGATACAGGAGACTTGGATTCAATCCCTGGCTGGAGAGGATCCCCTGGAGAACCGAAATGGCAACCCACTCCAGTATTCTTGCCTGGAGAATCCCATGGACAGAGGAGACTGGTGAGGTACAGTCCAAATCCAAAGGGTCACAGAGTTGGACACGACTGAGCAACTATGCATGCACTGCAAATAACATGAAAATATCCAAATAAATGGTTCAACAGTTGTGTCCTGGGCACAGCTGGGCCATACCTAGAAGCAAAGCCTTTTTATGATAAGGAGGAAGAGAACTAGTGTAGAACTAACCAGATGGCTTGCTTGTTTTACTGCATTTAATCTTACTATTCTTTAAGGATGGTGCTATTATTATCCTGCATTTTCAGCAAAGATTCTCCAGGGGCTTAAATAACTTAGAAAGTCATATTGGAGTAAAAATATAATTATTTTCCAATCACTTTTTAGCTTCAAACCTTTTCCCAATAAAGTCTTAATTATCAAACAGATGACAGTAAAATTTTTCTCAAAGGAAAGCCTGAGGGCCCATAGCTCCCCGGACTGTGCAGCCTCCAGGTTTCACCCACCTCTCCCTGCAGAACCTCTTATCCTGAAGAAAGCCATAGGAAACCCTTGGATTCAGAGTCAGACACAGCTGCCTCTGAATCTCAGCTCCACTGCCTGTGAGCCACGAATGGATAATATGTCCCTCTCTCTGTCCATCTGTAACAGGACAGGAGCTTGTCCTAAAGAGGGCCTGAAGTGTCATCCACCCAGATGGTACTCAGCAAACAACAGCCAGGTGACCTGCCCCTGTTTGCATAATGAGCAGGCAGTAGAGGCTGGATTCAGCCCCAGGCTCAAGCTGTCAGATTTCATGCCTTTCCTGCCACTTGTGCCCTCCAAAAGCAGCTCCAGGCCCCTAAATAACGCACAGAAAGGGCTCAGGATGCAAAGGCAAGCCAGTTTAGGAGCAAATCTGGAATGCTAACAAGAAAAAAAAAAACAAAACACTGTCAAACTGGAAATTTCACAAAGGAAAGCAATATCCCCACACTTACAGACTGCTGAAATTCGCCAGCACTGAACTCAACCATCCAGGGTGCATCAGTTCAGTGTGGACAAGGCTGATGGGAAAACAGAGTGGCAAACAGATCTGAGTGACACAGCAGGGTTTAACCTGCCCTGAAAGACTGTTAAACATGCGTGACATCAGGGACTTCTTTCGTTTTGGAATTTCTTTTTTCATCAGTTTGCAAATGTAATATGTATTTAAATACTGTATAATAAATGGTAAAACACTGATAAGATAAAAAAATACCAACTATAACAATTTTAACGTTCAACATACCAAAAATTACATCTTTGAAACTTCTTGAATTTAAGATGAAAAGTGAGAGGGGGCACATAGTCTTTTAATGATTTTAGAGATATACAGGGAAGAGGCTTGAAGACCACTGATACAGCCTGTTCCTTCAAATAGTCCACGTGAGGAGCTGTCAGTGCCGGCAGTCGGAGGGAGACAGGCCAATGGTCAGGACAGAAGAGATCAGCTCTGCTCAGAGCTAAGGGACAGGAGCTAAACCCAAGCAGAGCGGGGAGAATGTATGGAGCCAGGTTCCGAGCAGGGAATGGGAAGAGAGAGGACAGTCTTCCAGTGGTCCTTAAGGATGGAAGTTTCAAAAATAAAATTCTCTGGTATTATTCAAACTCATTCCAAACAAGTGACTTCACCATTTACAACCTGTCCCACTCATCCTATTTCCTAGAATCAGAATTTGCTTTTGAAGAGCAAGTTGTTTTTATTGTGAAATATGAATAATGCTAATGCTAATACCCAAATGTGAAAAGTAGTAAATTTTTAAATTCAATAAAATACTCATTATGTTTAAAAAGACAGACTTTAACAAGCATCTAAGCAGCCAGTAACAGAACCTGTCCTGTACTGTGACTGTGTTTCAGGAGAAATTGCTACATGCTGAAAGAGAAGGGTGAATGAGTACTTGAAATATAAGAGTTTGTTTTAATACGAACCACAACCCCATGAGGCAGTTATATACTATCTCCAGTTAACAGAAGGGAAATTGAAGCCAAAAGAGGTTAGGTAACTTGTCATTAGGTTAAAACACGGCAGAATTAAACTTTAATCCAAGTCTGATGCTAAGGGGGATACTTGTTCTTTTCCACCCAACTACATGGCTCAAGGTAGCTTTTGAATCAGAGACTAAAATATGTTCAGTTATTTAGTGTAAGGTTTACATTCTCTTGGTCTTTTTTTTTTTTTTTAACTGAAGCCTATATAATAGTAACTCAAATAGTAACAAACTGGGACTCTAAGAATGTTTCATTCCTTTACTGATAATGGGTAAGAATAGCTTAATAGTACACAATGCACTGAACATGACTCATTATCTGATTACCAAATGTCCACCAACAGGAAACACACATTTCTCCATGGTGGCTTGAGTCCTATTTCTTAGATATCAGATATAAATAAATTTATCTGGACTTAAAAAGAAAAAAAGAAAGCAAAAATAGCCATAGTGAAAGCAAGGATCAAGGTACTGACAGTTCCTTTCACCTGGACTATCTAAAGGAATAAGCTGTATCAGTGGTCTTCAAACCTCTTCCTTACATATCTCTAAAATCATTTTGAAAAACTACTTAAGCCCTTTCACTTTTCATCTTAAGTTCAACGAGTTTCAAAGATCTAATTTTTGGTATAGAGGGTAAAATTGTTGTTTTTTTTAAAACGTCTTATAAGTGTTTTAACATTTATTACACAATATTTAAATTCATGTGTTTGTTAAAATCTGTCTTTTTAAACATAATGAGTACTTTGAATCAAATATGTAATTTTACTATTTTTTCCATTTGGATATTAGCATTAGTAAATAAATGAGAAGTATGTATCTTCAGTAAGTGGTGCTGGGAACACTGGACAGCTACATGTAAAAGAATGAAATCAGAACACTCCCTAAACACTAGACACAAAAATGAACTTTTAATCCATTAAAAGCCCTAAATATAAGACCAGGCACTATAAAACTCTTAGAGGAAAACGTAGGCAGAAGATCCTTTGACATAAATCTCAGCAAGATCTTTTTTGATTCACTTCCTATAGTAATTAAAATAAAAACAAAAATAAATGGTATCTAATTAAACTTAAAAGCTTTAGCACAGCAAAAGGAAACCATAAACAAAAGACAAGCCTCAGAATGGGAGAAAATATTTGTAAACAAAGCAACTGACAAGGGATTAATCACCAAAATATACAAACAGCTCCAGCAGCTCATTATTAAAAAACTAAACCCAATCAAAAAATGGAAGACCTAAGTACACATTTCTCTAAAGACATACAAATGGCCAAAAAGCACATGAAAAGATGCTGCTACTGCTAAGTCACTTCAGTCGTGTCAAACTTTGTCCAACCCCAGAGACGGCAGCCCACCAGGCTCCCCTGTCCCTGGGATTCTCCAGGCAAGAACACTGGAGTGGGTTGCCATTTCCTTCTCCAGTGCATGAAAGTGAAAAGTGAAAGGGAAGTCCGACTCTTCGTGACCCCGTGGACTGCAGCCCACCAGGCTCCTCCACCCATGGGATTTTCTAGGCAAGAGTACTGGAGTGGGGTGCCATCATCACTAATTATTAGCAAAATGCAAATCAAAACTACAATGAGGCATTAGCTCACACCAATCAGAACAGCCATCATCAAAAAGTCTATAAACAATAAATGCTGGAGAAGGTGTGAGGAAAAGGGAACCCTCCTACACTGTTGGTGGGAATATCAACTGGTATAGCCACTATGGAGAATTATAGAGAGTTTCCTTGAAAAACTAAAAACAGAACTACCATATGACCCAGGCGGGCATATACCCAGAGAAAACCATAACTCAAAAAGATGCACGCAGCCAAATGGTGACTGCAGTGCCCGACCCAGGACGTGGGGGCAATCTAAATGTCTACCAACAGAGGAGCAGATAAAGAAGATGTGGCCACATGCATACAGTAGAATGTTACTCAGCGGCAAAAGAGAAAGAAAAGAACAAAAGAATGCTATCTGCAGCAATGTGGATAGAACCAGAGCTTGTCATATAGAGTAAAGTCAGTAAGACACAGAAGACAAATACTGTATGACCCTGTTTATAGTGAGTGAGCGAAAGTCAGCCAGCCGTGTCTGACTCTTTGCAACCCATGGTCTATCCATGGGAATTCTCTAGGTTTCTTGCCTAGAGTGGGTTGCGACTCCCTTCTCCATGGGATCTTCCTGACCCAGGGATCGAACTCAGGACTCCTGCATTGCAGGCAGATTCTGTGCCGTCTGTGCTACCAGGGAAGCCCACAGATTACACATGGAATCTAAAAAAATAAAAAAAGTGTAGGGGCACAAATGAACTTATTTACAAAACAGAAGTAGAGTCATGGATATGGAAAACGAGCTTATGGTTACCAGGGAATAAAGGCAGGGGGAGGCTAGGGTGCAAGAGATAAACTGGGAAAATGGGACTGACATATACACAGTACTATATATAAAATAGGTAACTAACAATAACCCGCTGCGTAGCACAGGGAACTCTACTTAATGCTCTGTAATGGACTAAATGGGTAAAGAATCTTTAAAAAAAAAAAAGAGGGGCATGTATGTGGATTGTGATTAGCTAAAAATTTAATTTTAAAAGTGCAATATGGTTTTTAGGAATTTTTGTACTGAAAACATTTTCTGTTTCCTAAGTTCTGGAGCATGAACCAAATTCCAACATAAGTCTTTGAACGATCCAGTGACTCTACGCTGTCATGCACATGTGTGCTCAGCCACTAAGGGGGGCCTTCAGGGCGACCATGCTTTCTCTTAAATGCAATGAACTCATCAAGAGGAAAAAACACTCACCTGATAAACACGTCATTAGGCCCAAGGCAAGCATAGCACCAGCCAATACTGTCAAACGGTTATAGCGCATTGCCATGATGGCTGCTATAAAAAAAGTCTTATCACCCAGTTCAGATACAATGATAACTGATATGGCAGCCACAAATGCATGGATAAATCCCAAATTAGTTTGGGTAGCTGGATCTTCTTTATTGGTATGAACCGGAGCAGCTGGTGTAAATCCTTTCTGAAATTAGAAAATCCATATTAGCTGTTTTTTAAAAATAATAATAATAATAAAATAAAATAATAGTATTATTTTAAATTATTTAACTTGTATTATTTTAAATTATTTAACTTGCAGGTGAATTGAGATTGTTCTTCTATTGTAGTCATTAGACTTATTCACTAACTACTGCCTCAGTGACGAGAGCAACCTCTGATTGATGGTTGCTAAAATGGAAATCCAAGCACAAGTCTACAAAACAATTTAGAAAAAGAGCAGAGACCAGCTCTAGTCGCACATTAAAATTACCCTATTTTCTACATGCATGTGAATTGAGTTCTTAGCTATGCCTCATTCAAATCTTTGTTCATAATTTAGGTGTAAGACCCAAGGTATCCTTATCAAACTTTCAAGTAACAGGAAGCTGAGAGAAATTTCATGAACACTTAAGAGAACAAAGCATGATCCGAAAGCTCACTAGGCTAGAGGAAGAGCTGGCTCTAGCTAAGCTGAGATCTAATATCACTGGATATATGGATGGTCCTACACCAATAACCTAGGCTGTAACGCGGCCTAATAAAGAAGATAAGCTGAGTCTTTGTTGCTGTTAAGGCCATTTTGAGTTGAAAATGTGACAAAGTTCCAAAAAAGCACCAAGCACTTTAAAGCGTTAATGACAAGTTCATCTTCTGTGCCTCACAGTCCTTCCCCAGAGTTCTGTACTGGCTCTGAGGCACCACATTTTAAGGCACCACCGCCCTCTGGAGGTAACCTCAGACAGAAGAGACTCTAAAACCAGGGGCTGGCAGGCAACTGGTAAGAGTAGATCCAGCTGAAAATGATTTTTTCAATTTTTATGGGATTGCAAAAAAAGAAAAAGGGAAGGAGGGAGGGAGAGGGTTGGAGAGAAGTAGGAAAGGAACATTGGGCAACAGAGACCTTAAGGGAGCCTACAAATATGTGGCCAAACCTAAAATATTTATTATCTGGCCGATGACCAAAAAAAAAAGGTTGCTAACTCAGGCTCTAAAACAATCACATAAGGACTGGGTGCCTAATGTTCCAATAACTGATAAAGTCTATATGAAAGTCTCTGTGGGCCCAGGAGGTAGAAGTAAAAAGCTACAGGTGCCAGGTGCACAGAGAGCCTAACCCTGGTGGCTCAGAGGTTAAAGCCTCTGCCTCTAATACAGGAGACCTGGGTTTGATCCCTGGGTTGGGAAGATCCCCTGGAGGAGGAAATGGCAACCCACTCCAGTATTCTTGCCTGGAGAATCCCACGCACGGAGGAGCCTGGTGGGCTACAGTCCATGCGGTCACAAAGAGTCGGACACGACTGAGTGACTTGACTTAACACCGAGAAGAGTTCTACCTCATGAGGGTTTCCAGAGATTGAAATGCACTGCTAGCCTGCGTGCATTCTCAGTCGTGTCCGACTCTCTGCGACCCCATGGATTGTAGCCTGCCACGCTCCTCAGTCCGTGGGATTTTTCAGGCAAGAATATTGGGAGTGGGTTGCCATTTCCTCCTCCAGGGGGCCTTCCCGACCCAGGGATGACACTCGCGTCTCCTACATTGACAGGCCGATTCTTTACCCTGAGCTACCCGGGAAGCCCATATGACATAGACTTGACTTCCGAAGTCCACGATAAGGATCAGAAAACTTTATTAAAGCATTACTCAGACTAGACCTCTAAGGTAAAGATTTGGGAAATTTAACAATTCAGAAAATATTTGGCATTAGGGCTAAACTGAAAGAGCAGCCTTGGAAGGCCAGCTCAACCTAGTACCATTTATTCTAGCTTTCTCTCCATCATTTTAATTCCAACTATGCTGGTTTTCTTTTGAAAATGAGTTTCTTTTCTATTTAAATACCCTAAGAGCATTAAACATGATAAAAAAAATATGCATTTTCATTCAGTTTTCACTAATGCAACATTTTCCTCTTGGAAATACTTTTTGTATGAAAAAATCTTGTTGCAAAATATTTAGGACCCGAAATCCAAGAAAATATTTTAGGAATATACATATACCATTTATAACCAATTTCAAACAGAAAATGTTTACTTTTAAAAACAAACACAATAGTGATCAAAACACATATTCTCATAGTTTCTTATTTCCCAGCTATAAAACAGAGGCCACATTACTTAGCCTCTCCATTCCTCAATGAAATTATGAGGATAAAATAAAACTTGCCTTATAAGCACAAAGCAAAACAAAAACTGATGCATCTTGGGCAGCTCCTGCATTGGCAGGCGAATTCTTACCACTGGGGCCACCTGGGAAGCCCACTATGAAGATAGAGGATTTAAAAACTTAAAAGGTTAACAAATGCAGAAAATGATCAATTACTATTCATTCATTTGTTGCGTGCAGGGACCAGCTTTTTTCCCTAGTTCATCTTCAGAGGGGCAGAATGTAATGGTTAATACATGGGCTCTGGAGTCAGACTGTCAGCGTTCGTAGCCAAGACATTATTGGTTACTGTATGACCTTGGGCCAGTAAGTTTACCTCCCTGTGACTCAAGTTACATCTCTATGATGAGGGATATCTATCATAGATTGATAAGGTTGTTGTTAGGATTAAATGAATTACTACACATAAAGCCCTGAGAATGGTGCTTAATACACAGTACACAGTTACAGTTAGTTATTACAGCACACCACATACATGACCAGTTAAATCTTCCCCAAACTAATTTCCTCATGACCTTCTTAAGCCTAGAACATAAAATACAAATACTTAATTCTGGAAACTATACAATATGTCCCATGTAATCACATACTAATTCCCAAAATGAATCTTACATTTCCTGTGAAGGATGAGCCAGAGCAACACTGTCCAACAGTAAATAATGCAAGCCACATAATGTAATTTTTTAATTTCTAGAGAATTCTTTAGCAGTCCAGTGGTTAGCCAGATATTAAACAATAAAAACAGATAAAATTATTTTTAATATTGTTTTATTTAACCCAGTAGACCCAAAATACTACTCTAGGAATATTTTTTCAAATGATTAATGATATATTTAACCCTCTTTTTTATCAAATCTTCCACTGCCTGTGCGTTATCTCCTCACTGCACACATCTCATGCACCTCTCAATTCGGACTTGCCATGTCTTTTCAAGTGCTTAAGAACAGCCACACGGCTCACAGCTGTAGTATTGAACAGTGCAGTTCAAGAGTACTGAGTTTTTGGTAACCACAAACTTTCCACCATGCAGTCCTACTTCCCTTCCTACCGCCCTATTATCCTATTTCTCTAGAGTCCTCAAGATCCAGCTTCTGTGGAACCTCTTGAGCAATGCCTACCCCAACAACTCCAGCCCCTGAGGATCCCACTCTCCTCAAACTGAAGGCATGCTGTGGGCAGTGAGTCATGGCAAGCACATAACTGAAATAGTCTGAGACAAGAACACTCAGGGAGTTACTTTTTGTACTAGAAACAAGTATAAACATATTGTTATCATTTGCAATAGTTAAAAGAGACAAAATAACTAAATGCCCAGACACAGGGAACTGATTAATAAATGGTAGCTGCATTTGCTGGAATATTATGGCTAAAAGTAAGAATGTTTTATATACACTAGTAAGAAAAAAATCACTAAGACATTTTTAAGTTGAAAAAAGTTTGTCCTATGTATGTGGTCACTGTATTATGTTATGGGGTGGAGAGTCAGGCAGGTTTATAAAGTATACACACAGTTGCTAATGCTCAAGAAATCTCAGGAAACAGTAACAGTGGCCAGGGAAGGAACCAGGATGACTAGAACAGGTGTGGGCAAACTTTCTCTTAAAGGGCCAAACAGTTAACCTCTTGGGCCATAAAGTTTCTCTGGTAATTACCCAATTGGTGCTATGGTCTGAGATCAGCCACAGGTAATACTTAAATGAATGGCCTGCTGCTGCTGCTGCTAAGTCGCCTCAGTAGTGTCTGACTCTGTGCGACCCCATAGATGGCCTCCCATCAGGCTCCCCCGTCCCTGGACTTCTCCAGGCAAGAACACTGGAGTGGGTTGCCATTTCCTTCTCCAGTGAATGGCCTAGCTCTATTCTAATAAAACTTTACTTACAAAAAGACGCAATCAGTGGTAAACTAGTTTGCTGACCCCTGAGCTAGAATACAAGAGGAGACACACATTTACCTTTTGGATTTTTCACCATGCTCATGATTAAAGACACCTATTGTGCCCCACTTCAAAAATCACTTGACCCAATCTCTTACCCCAGCCATGGATGATCAATTCTGCAAGCTGTAACTGGCTTCAGGCAGATCCAACCAGAAAATAACTGTTCTGCACACCCTTATTCACTACACTACCCAGAAGTGTGGAGGATTCTTAACACTACAGGCCAACCTTTTACCAATACCGAGGAATCAATTCTGAGGTTCATTTCATAAAGCTCCTGGAAAGTCTCAGCAGGATGTGTGCTAGTCACTCATGGAACAGAGAACTTGAAAATTCATGAGGTACATCGACCTCCTTCCCTGGACTGACAATTTGAAAGAAAACAGGCTTTATTCTGAGAACAGGGAGTAAACCATCAGATGAATGACTGGAGTAAGATAAGAAAGATAAACTGGGCCCACAATGAAACGCCTGTATGTTTATGGACCAGCTTAGAGGCAAGGGAAAAGCCTTTTAAAGTTTTTGAGTAGAAGACACAAACGTAATTAAGGCACTGTGACTAACAGATCAGGACAGAAAGTAAAGAATACCAGCCACTGAGCCAATTAATTAGGAGGTCTACTGCACAAGACTCATGTTGAAGACAAAATAAAGGAAAAAATCCTGTACATGATGAGAAAGAAAAATAATAGAATTTTTAAAAGGCAAAGAATCAAAGATGCTGTTCATATTCCTCTAAGGTATATGGGAAAGAGGAATAAAAACAAGGGGCCTGGTTTCACACATGTTCAATTTGAGGATAAAAAGCATTTCAAATAAAGATTTCCAAGAGGTTTGGAAATCCAAGAGATTTCAGAAATGAAACACCTGAGTTTAGGCCAGCATAGCCTCAAAGTATGTTACTTGGTTGCTGGCAACCTGAATTTATCAGCTAGAGCTTTGCAAGACTAGATTTCTAAGGGAAAAGGCAGAAATTACACTGAAAAAAATGAGCCTCAGACAATGTCTATATTTAGGGAAGGGAGTGGAGGAGGGAAACAAAGAGAAAATTGTCTTGGATATTTAGAGCAGGCAGAAGAACACCAGATGGTCAAGTTAGGGGCAATCATCATTTCACTGAGCTACTAACTAAATACCAGGGATTTTCATATACACTGTTTTATTTGATACTCAAAAACCTTAAAGCTGTTATCCCGATTTAACATGCAAGAAGAAACTGAGAACCAATAGGGTTAAATAACTTCCTCAAGTTCATGCAAACTGAGGTAAGAGTAGGACTCTTAAAAACGTAGAGAGTTAACAGTGTTCAAGAAGAACTGAAGAAGAGCCCTGGATTTAGCAATTAATTAGGTTACAGGTATCCTTCAAAAATGAACTTTCAATCTAAAGACATGGGATGATGCCAGATTAACAGAAGACTAAAGCAAGGTGAAAAAGCAGCTAATTCTCTAGTTAGAAATTTCATTTATAAAGCTGAAGAAAAGAAACTAATACAGTCAAGCAGTTAAAACAACTGCCTTTCCCCCCACCCCTTCCAAACAGGAGAAACCTGTGGGAATGTGTAAGCAGATAAAAAGGACCCAAAGAAAAGGCGAGAATAGAGATACTGAGGAAGTGAAGTACTAGAGGTCAGCAGTACGGGCACATGGAGAGAGGAGGTATGGAAAGGGTGATAGTTTTGCCCATTACGGAAGAAAGGCAGAAAGTTACCAGCACAGAAGCGAATATTTAGATTAGTACGGGAAAGTCAGAGGCAGTGACTGTAATTCCAATTTTGGCATTCCACTGGTCAGTTACACAGCGTTAAAGTAATGAAATACACTCTTCTCCTCAGTACAAATACCATTCTTGCAGATGTGGATCTAATATCCAAATTATTTACATCCTGAGAGTAGGGTCAATAACTTATAATTAAAAACCAAAGACAAAAAACTTAATAAAACTCTTCTTTACTTAAAGTTAAAATTAGTTTGAAATTGAAAAACTGAAAAAGCATCC
>SJYF01001627.1:210131-253504 GCA_006410515.1 Procapra przewalskii
CGCAAGTAGGCACCCCTCTGGCAAGAAACTCTACTACATGTGCATCCCACTGTATTTTAAAGTTGTTGTTGTTTTTAAAATTCCTGTCTCCTTAGCTTTAAATGGGCATCCCTGGTGGCTCAGATGGTAAAAAATCTGCCTGCAAGGCAGAGACCTGGGTTGGGAAGATCCCCTGGAGGAAGGCATGGCAACCCACTCCAGTGTTCTTGCCTGGAGAAACCCCATGGATAGAGGAACCTGGTGAGCTATGTTTTATCTTTTACATCTTTTACATATAAAAGCTATCTTTTATCTTTTTTATCCCTGGCACCTAACAGATTTTCCAACTTGGTAATAGTGATAGTCATCCTCACAGTAGTAATAGTAGTGGCGAATCTTTATTGGATTCTTCTTTTGATCCATGTAGTGCATTTTGTGTGTTACATGAATGATCTCATGAGGTAGGTACTCTTATCCTTATTTTTACAAATGAGAATCCTGAAACAGCTCAACTAACTTTCCCCAAATTGCATAGTTTGTGTCAGACTTGTGTTTGTATCTGCTTGTTGAACTTAACTGTGTCTTACTTACTGAAAAGCCAAACATATAAAACCAGCCAATTAATGAACATTTCTATTATCATTAAAGGAGAATGTCCTTTCTCCACTCCAAGTTTCCATGAGGAGGACTGTTTCCTGGCTTCTCTCCAAGGCTTGAGCATTTCACCTCTGATGATGGAAAGTAAATTTGGGCGGCATAACTGAGTATACCAGGCTCATTTCTGCCACCTTCTTCCTTTTGGGAGATACAACCCACAGGGAAAAACTAATTTCTGCTGCTCTCCCCAGGGCCTGCATGCTCCCAGCCTAGAGCTGCTTGGAACTGGGTGGAGACAGCCCTTCATTCTGGAATTTAGTATTAGCTCAGCACACCTGGCTACCAGACCTAAAATCACTTCTGGGGGCTGGTCTCCCTCTTTTGTTCTCCTCCTCAACTTTTCAGTAGGGAAGAGGCCAGCTATTTCCTGAGTTATGTCTTCTCTTAGAGACCTCTCCCTGCACCCCAGAATCATCAGAGGGTGAATTTAAGCTTTTCAATTTGAAACAGTCCACAGAGTAAAGCCTGGTTAGAAACGCCAGGGCATCAGAGTGATGAGGATGGAGAAGAGGAAGCAGAAACTAGAAACTTCTGTCAACTGAAAGTGAAGTGAAGTCGTTCAGTCGTGTCTGACTCTTTGCGGCCCGTGGACTGTGGCCCACCAGGCTCAACTGAAGATCATTCAAAACTAAGGAGAAGGTACTTGGCAAATTGAAATGTAAATGAAGGGCAAATAGCAATTTGCAATTTGCTTGAGCCGCACAATTCTTTAAAGCACCTCTGCTATGTGAAATGAAGCATCCCATTGCCCTAGGTGTGCTTAAACCCTTTAGGTGATGGTGATCTGGACCTTGTAGGACAACTCCTGTGCTCCTGTGTAAAGGGGAACTGCCCTTTCAGGTCCATTCTTGAACATTTCTAGGTTTCCACAGGCAGAATGAAAATTCCCAAAAGAATGCTAAACACGTGCTCCATGAATTCTTATTTATCCACCTATATGCCTGCCATCTCCATCTAGGTGTTTCACAGGCATTTCAAATAAAGCCTGGGAAATCCTGCTCCTTCAGTCTCCCATCTCCATGGAGGGAAGCTGCCGCATACCCCTGCAGAGTCCTCTCATTTGCTCCTGCATTGAATCCAGTCTGCCTCTGTCTCCACTGTTACCACCTCATCTAGACTAGGTGTCATTTCTTACCTGGATTGTTACAATGACTCCTACTTGGCCTCCCCTCTTGCACAACTGCCAATCTATAATCTAACCAGTGTCCAGAAAAAGCTTTCAAAATTAATATAAATCAATGCATCCCCCTGTTTAACATTATCTAACAGCTTCCAAATGCCCTTATAATTAAGTCCAGTTAATGTCCTTAGAATAAAGTCCAAGTCTGAATTAAAGTTCTATGTGATCTAAACCCTGCCTTCTGTGTGACTTCATCTCTTTCTCTACCTCATATGTCCTGCCCAGTCAAGCTTGGTTCTACCTCAGGACCTTTCTACTAGCTGTTTCTCTTTTTAGAATACTTTTTTCAGATCTGGTTTGGGTCATTTAGGATAAATATCAATTCCTCAAAGACAACTTCCTGCCCATCCATCTAAAGTCAGCCTCTCCAGGAATTCCCCGGTGGTCCAGTGATAAGGACTCTGCGCTTTCACTGCTGAGGTCTGGGTTCAACCCCTGGTCAGGGAAATAAGATTCCACAATTTATATGAAATGGCCAAAAATAAAATAAATCATTTTTTTTGAAAAAGAGAAAAACTGTTTAAAACTATGCAGGCAAAAATAGCACCTATCTGAAAAATCAGGTCAAGAAGCAATAGTTAGAACTGGACATGGAACAACAGACTGGTTCCAAATAGGAAAAGGAGTACGTCAAGGCTGTATATTGTCATCCTGCTTATTTAACTTCTATGCAGAGTACATCATGTGTAATGCTGGGCTGGATGAAGCACAAGCTGGAATCAAGATTGCCAGGAGAAATATCAATAACCTCAGATATGCAGATGACACCACCCTTATGGCAGAAAGTGAAGAGGAACTGAAGAGTTTCTTGATGAAAGTGAAAGAGGAGAGTGAAAAAGCTGGCTTAAAACTCAACATTCAAAAAGCTAAGAACATGGCATCCAGTCCCATCACTTCATGGCAAATAGATGGGGAAACAATGGAAATAGTGACAGACTTTATTTTCTTGGGCTTCAAAATCACTGCAGATGGTGACTGTAGCCATGAAATTAAAAGACACTTTCTCCTTGGGAGAAAAGCTATGACCAATCTAGACAGCATATTAAAAAGCAGGGATGTTACTTTGCCAACAAAGGTCCGTCTAGTCAAAGCTATGGTTTTTCCAGTAGTCATGGATGTGACAGTTGGACTATAAAGAAAGCTGAGCACAGAAGAGTGGATGCTTTTGAACTGTGGTGTTGGAGAAGACTCTTGAGAGTCTCTTGGACTGCAAAGAGCGCAAACCAGTCAATCCTAAGGAAATCAGTCCTTAATATTCACTGGAAGGACTGACGCTAAAGCTGAAACCCCAATACTTTGGCCACCTGATGTGAAGAACTGACCCATTGGAAAACACCCTGATGCTGGGAAAGGTTGAAGGCAGGAGGAGAAGGGGACAACAGAGGATAAGATGGTTGAATGGCATCACTGGCTCGATGGACATGAGTTTAAGCAAGCTTGGGGAGCTGGTGATGGATAGTGAAACCTAGCGTGCTGCAGTCCATGGGGTTGCAAAGAGTCATACACGACTGAACGACTGAACTGAACTGTGAGTCCAATTTGGGTTTCAGGCTGCCAGTCTGCAATCCTTTGCTTACACTAGAGCAAAGAGCTTGGTTCTTTAACCCTATCCATGTATAACAACCCCATATACCCTCCACACAGCTGGAATCACACCTATGTGATAATAAGAGGCCTGCAGTCCCACCTTTTTCTGGAGACTATATCTAGATAAATAGCTAGTCTCAGGTTTTTTGTGTGTATGTGGGTTTCTGTTTTTATTTCTGTTTCACTGCTGTGTTGATGGTATCTGACAAACAACATCCTTTTCTCTTTGTCCTTGTTCTAGCTCATCAAATTATTTTCACTGTAAATTCCAAGCTTTCAGATGCCAGTGGTTTAGAGAGGCACAGGAAGGAGGACTGAGGTGATAGGTGGGGCATTTTGGCTGCTAAAGCCCTGTGGCTTTTCCATCTGTCATCAATCACCAGGCACTTCGTTCTCTGAGGACCACAAAGACAGAGCAATGCCACTCTTTCCCACACTCTCCTCAGACAGTTTTTTTAAACTTGCTTTTGTCCTTCAAAGCTAACTTTGATGTAGTCAGCCTAGAAAACAAAAGCCTGCTGCCAAGTCATTTTGTCACTAATTTGTAAGAGGGCTTTACACATTATGAAATTTATTTTCTTATTATGTATTGCTATTGTTTTTCCTAATTTTATGATAAACATGACAAAAAAACTCATGATAAACATTGTTTATCATGCCTTTCTCTGTAATTCTGTACATGCTTATAGCTTTTCTCAGTCTATTTTAACATTATAGATACTAGAAATGGGACCATTTAAAAGCATTGATTGGAGAAGGAAATGGTATCCCACTCCAGTATTCTTGCCTGGAGAATCTCATGGACAGAGAAGCCTGGTAGGCTACAGTCCAAGGGGTTGCAAAGAGTCGGACATGACTGAGCAACTTCACTTACTTACTAAAAGCATTGATAAATTATATCACTTAGAAATCCATAACTTCTTTCAAAGTCAGAAGATAGAACTAAATTTGTTTTGGGTAAATATGCATCTTCTTTTAAAGTTGTTTTATATAACAATCATAATATAAAATAAAATAATTATAATTAATGGATCTTTTCTGGCTCTATGGAAAGCAAATTTGATTTATCTGATTTAGGTGATTTCCCCTGATATTTCATTTTCAAATATAAGTCGTCTCTATGGTGATTTTGTAGCTTCCCTTGTGGCTCAGCTGGTAAAGAATCTGCCTGTAATACTGGAGACCTGGGTTCAATCCCTCGGTTGGGAAGATCCCCTGGAGAAGGGAAAGGCTACCCACTCCAGTATTCTGGCCTGGAGAATTCCATGGACTATATATCCATGGGGTTGCAAAGAGTCGGACATGACTGAGCAACTTTCACTAAAGCTTACTGGAAATTGTCAATTCTGAAGAAGCCTCGGAGGGGAGGGCCCATATTGTGATGCCATTTCTCTGATTTGGGGAAAAAATAGCTCTTCCTACTTGAAAATCTCAGCATACTGACAGGACAATCTGATTTACTTACTGCTTATAAAGTATGAGTTTGACCCTCATGTGAATGGGTGTTTATCCCTGCTAAACTCATGCTTTGGACTGCAAACGCTGTAATTTTAATCAGGATGCCAACCCACTGGAGGCATTGTCCCAAACTGTTTTTTTGTGACATCCGTTTTGGATTAAATGCAGATTTCTTCTTATGCCAAATTCTGCACTCTGACTCATAGTATTACACAGTTTTCCTCTTAACATAGATAAAATGCCTACCAGCTGATAGATTTTGTATGGAACACATTAAGAAAAGGCATCTTTTTTTTTTCTTGCTCTTTTCTATATTCTTAAGCATTCATAACACAAACTGTCTTGAGTAATGGCTTATGATGAAAAATCTGTCATACACTTACCTGACCAAGGTTGGCTACACAATTTGTTTGGTCAGGTGCAGAATGAAAATGTGGAACCCCTGTTCAAAGGCAGGGGAAAAAAGGGCAGCTAAAGGCACTAGTTTAATAGGAATAATGGTGGTAAATGGGAAACTCAGTGAATCTGAAAACTGCAAAAGTAATATGGGGGGGTGTCAATATTCTATATAATACAATAAACTACAATAGTATATTAATATGATATCTTGATTTATTATGAACATTGTTTTGGCTCACTTGTCTGCAAATTAAGATTTACACTTGTCATTTTAGCAGGTAAGAAATTCATTCCATATAGTTTCTCGTTCAAGAGCTATGCCTGAAAGCATTATCAGTCATTCAGCAAATGTAAGGGAGAAGGCAATGGCACCCCACTCCAGTACTCTTGCCTGGAAAATCCCATGAACGGAGGAGCCTGGTAGGCTTCAGTCCATGGGGTCGCTAAGAGTCAGATGCGACTGAGCGACCTCACTTCCACTTTTCACTTTCATGCATTGGAGAAGGAAATGGCAACCCACACCAGTGTTCTTGCCTGGAGAATCCCAGGGATGGCGGAGCCTGGTGGGCTCTCTTCTATGGGGTCGCACAGAGTTGGACACGACTGAAGCGACTTGGCAGCAGCAAGTGTAAGATCACAACTTATGATCATTTTCATTTTGAAAGGATCTTTCTGCTGATGCAATTGCTGAGAATATTTTATAGGCTGTGACAATACTAAGATACATTTCTAATGACTTATTTTGAAATAGAAATTTTAGTAGTTCTAGTCTATTAAGGTGTTGGTTCTTATGGGACTATTTCTCTAAATAGATTTAATTTTTCACATGGATTTGTTTTATATAAGTCTGAGTTTAAACGACGAATGTGCATAATGTCATTTTAATGTTTCCTCAGTTGTCAAGCAATGGTTCTTGAAACTTGTGGCGGTTGTACAAGTAACTGAAAGTGACTTTGTGATTTGAGTATAATTTGAAAATCTTGTTTAAGCTTTCTGTCATTTTAGCTTCAATTACAAGGAAAGAAAATTAATTCCCATGGCTTTCCTCATTAAAAACTGGTTCATTCACAGGAAAAGAAGGAGAAGGTAGGACAAACTGGGAAAGTAGTAATGACTATACACTCAGTTCAGTTCAGTTCAGTTCAGTCTCTCAGTCGTGTCTGACTCTTTGCGACCCCATGAATTACCACGTGTCAAATACATAGCTAGCGGGAAGTGCCTATACAACATGGAGCTCAAGTCAGAGCTCCGTGACTATGTGAAGCAGTGGGACAGGGGGTGGGAGGCGGGTTCCAGAGAGAAGGGATACATGTGTATACATGTAGCTGATTCACATTCTTGTACAGTAGAAACTAAGACAACATTGTAAAGTAGTTATACTCCAAAACCCCAAACAACAGCAGCAAATGATTCATTCAAACCTTCAGATGAAAACAGTGTTTTTAAACACTGAAGGATAGTCGCTTTCAATAACATATTTTACCACATAGTGACTCAGTAGTGTTATAGTTTTAGTCTATATATAATAACTTTATAAATGCATATAAAAACAGGTGATATTCCCTGTGCTGTACATTACATTCTTATCTTATTTATTTTATATAGGTATAAAAAATTACTAGGGTAATTACCTCTTAATCCCCTACCGGTATATTGCCTCTCCTCCTACCTCTCTTCCCGCTGATAATGACTAGTTTTTTCTCTGTATCTACGAGCCTTTTTGTTATATTCATTTTTTAAAATTCCACATATAAGTGATAACTACAGTATTTGTCTTTCTCTGACTTATTCCACTAAGTATAATACCTTCTAAGTTCACCCATGTTGTTGCACATGGAAAATTTTCATTTTTTTTCCCTTTGTGGCAGTTCTGCATGGCATACAGAAGTTTCCCAACCAGGGATTGAACCCACATCCCCTGCAGTGGAAGCAGAGAGTCAAGCACTGGGCCACCAGGGAAGTAAAAAATTACTTTCTTTTTAAGTATAAGGCTGAGTATATATCCCACATCTTCTTTATAGTGTTTTATTGTGTAGAATGTGGGTAATCCTTTCATTTCTGTTTCTACATGTGTGGTTATTTGCTTCAGAATACGGCAGCTGCTTTCAAAACTAGAGATTCTAAACCCTTTGGAAATTCTAGTAATTCCCTGACATGTTTCACTGCAGTGTTCACGTGTTTGGCACTAACTTACTGATGCGGTCTGCTGCCTGAGTGCCAGCAGTCGCTGTCCCAGTGTCAGGCTGGAGAGGTGCTGTCTGTGCGATGGCCGGGAGTGGCTGGCCGGCTTCCCACTGCAGGTGCTGGTGCTGCCCCCACGCAGGGGCCCCTCATGTCTGTGGAGCCAGCGCTGCCACAGCTGTTGCCTCTGCTTCTGCTATAGCCTCCAGCATCCCCCTGGCCTGGCTGCACCGAGCTGCTGAGACGCGTGTGTGTGCATGCGGGGTTGCCTGCGTGGCCTGAGCCCTCTGCACTCAGGCAGGCATAGCCTCTGGTCACTTTCCTGCTGCTCACGCGCATGTTCCATTGTCCCAACAGACTTCATCTATCAACACAAGTTCAAAAATAAAACCATTACGAATTTGCAGGCAGCAACAGCAGAGGATTAAACCAAGCATGGGGCCCTTCTATGCCTGTGCGACGGCACAGCTCTTTTGCTTATGAAGCCACATATGGTTTCACAGCCTATCAAGTGTCAGGATCTGAACTGTAAGGAGGAGATCATGAGGTACTAGGGAAATGATGACACTGATGGACTTCCTCCATGACTTTAAGGTAAGGCAATAGGTTGTTGATAGACCTATGTCATCTTCATACTGAAATGTGGGCTTCTTGAGATCAAGAATCATGTCTATATAACCTTGTATGCACCACAGAGCCTACCTCCATGCTTTGCATATAGCAGGTGCTAAATAAATTTGGTTGAATAGATAAACAGCTCTTCTTTTGTTTTCAGAGAGGTAACATGTAAAGACCTGGCCACAGATAGGTGATCTTTTTAAATAAGCCACTAAGCTGATAAACGTCAGTGTCAAAAATTCTGGCAACTGCCTGATCCAGGAGGAGGAACATCCTTAGTAAGCATTGTGTTTCCTGTACGGAGTCTCTAAATGTGCCTGGGTGTAACAGGAGTTTGACAGAAGCTTTTCTGTCTTTCCCTGGACTTAAAGAGATTAAGCTAATTGATCTTCACTTTTTCTCCATTATTTCCTGAGGGGATTTAAATTTCTTTCCTTCCCAAGGCTGAAAAGAAAAAGTGAAAGTTGCTCATCATGTCCTACTCTCTGTGACCCCATGGACTGTACAATCCATGGAATTTTCTTCAGGCCAGAATACTGGAATGGGTAGCTGTTCCCTCCTCCAGGGGAATCTTTGCAACCCAGGGACTGAACCCAGGTCTCCCACATTGCAGGTGGATTCTTTTCCACCTGAGCCACCAGGGAAGCCCAAAAATACTGGAGTGGGTGGCTTATCCCTTCTCCAGCAGATCTTCCCAGTCCAGGAATCGAACTGGGGTCTCCTGCATTACAGGCAGATTCTTCACCAGCTGAGCTACCAGCGAAGCCCTAGGTTGAGATGGTGTTATTCTTCACCCAGAGTTTCCAAAGATGATTTTATAAGTATTGTCTTAGACCTAGTGATGAAAGACTGCTGACTAGGGAAATCTAACCTGCAAGTGGGAGATGCTGAAGGGAAAGAGCAAAGTCTGTAATTTTGCTTGTGACTTAAAAAAAAAAAAAACTGTCTACGGTAGACAAATCAGGGTGCAACTGCTCCATCAAGTAGCACAAGTATTTGCCTTGTTTCGCTTACTACATAAAAGTTTGAAATTTAGGGTAATAAAAACGGACCTCGTGCGTCATGAACTGGAAGGTAGGTCTGGATTCTGTAGGGCAGATGCTGAGTCTGCAGAGAGCCAGGCCCCTTTGCCAACTTCTACTAACCAGGTTAAGGTATAGCCACACCCCGAATTCCTGTTGATACCTTTATGTTCTATGAGTAAGTAAAATGTATTAGTATGCATACCAAAAATGGCATACTCAGAGGTTACTTATTCATTCCAACACACCCTCTTACTATCAGGTGCTTCTGATTCTAAATTACCACACATTCCAGAAGATATGATCTGGGGAATGCAAATAAAATTCATCTGAGTTAAAAGCCAAAGTCTCTCTTATATTAAAAAAACAAAAGCAACAATAACACTTTACAACTTCACAGCCTGGAAAATTGTACCAAGAAGGGAAAAATATTAAAGTATATAAACTGTGATTTTGGGTAAATTTCAACTTGTTCTACACATTCTAGACAGACCTGGGTGCCAGGGGTGTGATTCCAGGGGAGCCGTGCAGGCCCCTGCCAGCACACACATGGGGTGGCAAGTGAGCAATGGCTGTGAATCTCAGGAAGACTGGCCCTGGGAGAGGACTCCTCTAGCTATGTAGAGACCCTAGAGGGGTGTGGCATGTGTCCTGCGGAGGACAGGGACAGCTATCATCAGCATGCCCAGGAGCAGTGGTTCCTCTCCCAGCTGGAGTGCCTGGGCCCCACCCACTCCACACTGCAGCTCAGCATAGCTACAGGGCAGGCAGTCCTGGGAGAGGGCTGCAACAGAGGCAGGCAGATCTCTGGTGACAGTGCCGCCATCTCAATCCCTGCAGCCACAGCACCCAGATCCCCAGCTCACCCCACACCACTGCCTGGCACTAGATCTGGGACGAAATGCGAAAGGGATGTAAGCTTGGGCAGAACTGTGGACGTCTATTCGGGTTTACACTGGTCCTCTGTGATTGCATGGGCTTCGCTTCCTTCAGCAATCCCTTCCTTTGGGACATGGCATGCACTTGAGGGCAATGGAGCCTGACTGAACCCAGCACTCAGAGCTGCTAGTCCAACAACCGTGGAGCAGACCCTGCCCTCGCCCAGGTGGTGACCACCAGGGAGCCAAGAGGAACCCCTGCCTCACATCCAGTACAGGCTCTGCTGCTGCTGCCAAGTCGCTCCAGTCATGTCCGACTCTGTGTGACCCCATGGACGGCAGCCCACCAGGCTCCCCGGTCCCTGGGATTCTCCAGGCAAGAACAGTGGAGTGGGTTGCCATTTCCTTCTCCAATGCATGAGAATGAAAAGTAAAAGTGAAGTCACTCAGTCGTGTCTGACTCTTAGCAACCCCATGGACTGTAGCCCACCAGGCTCCTCCATCCATGGGATTCTCCAGGCAAGAGTACTGGAGTGGGGTGCCATTGCCTTCTCCACAATACCAACCACACTCCCAGCAGGGAGATAACTGCTAGCACCCCCTGAGGAAAGGTCCGTTTGGTCCACTCCAAAACCAGCCCTTGCACCAAAGATATTGGACACACACAGTATACACAGGGACATTCCCATCTAAAAACACTCCAACAAGACCACAGTAGACAATTGTTCCTCCTAAATTCATAGAGACAGAGGAAGTTAAATAAAATAAAAAGGGAGAGAAACTACTCCCAAAAGAGCAAAGGAAATTCCCTGAAAGAAAAAAAGAAAGCAAAGCTCACAAGCCTACCAGACCCTGAATTTAAAAAATGGTAATAAAAATACTAACTGAATTAAGAAAGATTACTGATAGAAATGCTGACCACTGTAACAAGAAACTAGAAACTATAAAGATGAAATAATAGAAAAGAGACGATTCAACTGCTGAGGTAAAAACCAACCTAGAAGCAATGAATAGCAGATAAAACGACACAAAGGGACAAATATGTGATCTTGGAGACAGAATAACAGAAATCACCCAATCGAAACAGCAGGCAAAAAGACGAACAAAAATGAAAGCAGTGTATGAGATCTATGAAGTGATATAATATGTGCCAACCTATGCATAATAGGGGTTCCAGAAAGAGAAGAGAAAGAGGGGAAATGTATTTGAAGAAATTATAGCAGAAAACTTCTGAAATTTAACGAAAGAAACTGATATACAGGTACAGGGAGCCCAGAAGGTTACAAAAAGGTGAACCTAAAAAGACTCACACCAAGACACATCATAATTAAAATGGCAAAATTAAGAGAATATTCTAAAGGCAGTGAGAGAGAGAAAAAAGAAAAGACCCAGTTACAAGGGAACTCCCATAAGGCTTATAACTGATTTTTTTGCAGAAACTTTGCAGGCTAAATGGGAGTGGCAAGATATATTAAAAATCCTAAAAAGGAAAAACTTAATGCAGGATTCTCTACCCACCTAGATTATCATTTAGAATAAAAGGAGAGATAGACCTGACCCCACGCCAGTCAGAATGGCCATCATCAAAAAGTCTACAAGTAATAAATGCCAGAGAGAGTGATGAGAAAAGTGAGCCCTCCTCCACTGTTGGTAGGAATAAACTGGTACAGCCACTATGGAGAACAGTACGGAGATTCCTTAAAAAATTAAAAATAGAACTACCAATTCCACTCCTGGCATATATCCAGAGAAAACAATAATTCAGAACAGTAAGGATTTCGGCAAAGGGAGCAAAGAGAGCAAAGGGAGATGAAAACACAAGAGAGGGTTAGACTGCAACCCTTAAATAAGGACTCGGGCGGCGCAGTGGCAAAGAATCTGCCTGTAAATGCAGGAGACACAGGTTTAATCTCTGAGTTGGGAAGATCCCCTGGAGTAGAAAATGGCAACCTACCCTAGTATTCTTGCCTGTAAAATTCCATGGACAGAAGAGCCTGCGGGCTACATCCATAGGGTCGCAGTCGGACACAGCTGAGCACGCCACACCACGACACCTTACCGACAAGGTGGCTGAGGTAGGCAGCCTCTTAGATGGTCCCCACCCCCAGTGGCCCACACCCTCCTCGTCACAACCCTGCCCTGTGTAATGAGTGTGAGCTGATCTAGTGACTCCCTTCTAACAGACAGACATGGAGAAAGTGATGGGATGTCACTTTCAAGAGTAAGCGATAAAGAGGTTGCTTCTGTGTTGCGTTCTCTTGCTTGCCTGCTCTGATGGGAGGTGGGTCCCCTGCTATGAGCTGCCCCACTGAGAGACCCACGTGGCAGGGAACTAGAGGAGGTTCCTGGCCCACAGTTCAGTAGCTAACAAGGAACTGAATCCTGCTAAAATTCACATGAATGAGTTTGGAGGAGGGTTCTCCCTCAGGGAGCTTGCTGATGGGACTTCAGCCCTGGGGACATCTTGACTGAGTGAGTATTTTGAGGCAGAGGCACCCAGCTAAGCTGCACCTGAAATCCTGACCCACAGAAACTGTGAGAGACATTTGCTGTTTTATGTTGCTAAGATCTGGAGTACGCCATGATGCAGCAGTAGATAGCACAATGATGGTGAAGGAGTTAGCCACGTGGCCCTCTGGGGAAGGAGCGCTCTGCACAGAGGGAACAACCTGTGCCAAGGCCCTAAAATGGGAGCATGACTGATGTATATGGACCAGCAAGGAGGCCAGTGTGCAGGGAGAGGGGATGAAGGTAAGAATAGGAGACGAGGTAAGAGAGATGACTGTGGGTCAGACCGTATGGGAAACTAGTAGGTTACTGGAGTTGACTTTGGCCTTAATCTGAGAGGAACTGGTAGTTGTTGCAGGGCTTTGAGACAGTAGTGACATGGGCTACGTTTAAGATCACGCTGGCTTATGTTGAGAATCAGCTGTAGAGAATAAGGGAGAGAGCCAGGAGACCGATTAGGAGTCTGTTGCAACCGATTAGGTGGTTCAGTGATGGTGGCTCAAATCAGGAGGGGAGCTCAGAGTTAATAGAACAGGGAAAACTTCCGGATGCAGAGCCTCTGATGCCAAGAGAGAAAGAGAAGAGTCAAGGAAGACCTCGTTTTCAGTTTGAGTAAAGAAACAGGAGGGCTGTGGGAGAGGTGGAGAATGAGGAAAATCAGAAATTCCCATGTAATCACATCAATCGAGATCTGTGTCACACACCCAGTAGAGATACCGAGTATGCAATTGGATATAAGAGCTGAGAGTTGAGGAATGATGTTTAGATGTTGTCTATATTTAGAAGTTATCGGTATATAAATAGTATTTCAAGTCATGAGACTGTTATGAGATCACCATCTAAAGATAGAGAAACGGACCAAGAACTCAGAACTGGCGCATTTCTACATTCCGAAGTCAGGATAAAGAGAAGGAATCGTAGAAAAACCTGGGAAGGAATAGCCAGGGAAGTAAGGAGGAAAGCTCAAGAGTGCGCAGTCTTGGAGTCAACTAGAGGAAGCGTATCAAGGTGAAGTGACTGGCCGCTGCATCGGTGTGAGTGCTAAGAAGCAACAACTAGATTTCACATGGTTGCTGGACGCTCTTTCGGGAGCAGTGTCAGTTGAGTTGTGTGGTCTGGAGAGCGACTGGAATGGGTTGAGCAGTGAGAGGAAAAGAACTGGAGCTAGTAAGGACAAAATAAAACTTTGTAGTTTGGCTGCAAAGCCACCAGAAAAATCAGGTGCTATCTGGTGAAGGAAATGGGGTTAGGTTTTAAAAAGGTACTTTGTTTTCTGCTGGCAAAATTGAGAAAGGGCAAAACTTTGCTGACTTAATTAATAGCTAACCAATGTCCTTAGGTAGACTCTAGTGCCCAAGCAGAGGGCCTAGCTTCAACTAGAAACCCAGACAGTTTTTAGTTTCAGGAAAAAGTTGTAAATGATTTTGAAAGGAGCAAAAAAAAATATTATTGGTGTCTAGTCTATCACACTCTTCAGGTAATCTGCACCTTGTCTTTGAACTATTTTATAACTTTGTAAGTCATAGACACTTGGTAGGAATGCAAAATCTTTTCTATAGACATACAAATGAGTTTTGTCCAATGGGGACACAACTGATTTTCCTCTCCTACTAAAGATGGTTTTGCATATATTAAGCAAATTTATTTTTAGCATGCCTTACTATCCATATGGGCTTCCCAGGTGGCACGAGTGGTAAAGAACCCACCTGCCAATGTGGAGACATGAGAGGCGGGTTCAATCCCTGGGTTGGGAAGATCCTCTGGAGGAAGGCATGGCAACCCACTCAAGTATATCTTGCCTAGAAAATCCCATGGGCAGAGGATCCTGGTGGGCTGTAGTCCATAGGGTCACAGAGAGACGGACATGACTGAAGTGACCTAACACTCACGCACACACGCAATTATCCATTTATGTGTCCGCTCTTTGAAATTCTTCTTTGAGCTGGTTCTAATGTCTTACTGGTTCCTTCACCATGATTTCAATAGAATCTTTGGCACATGTTCATTTTATATTTGTATGAGAATCATAATTATACATTCTTTTTAAAAAAGTATCCTTCAACAAGAGCAATAAGGGCAGACAACAGACAAGGGCAGATGCTTAGATGGGTGCAGTGATGGTGACCTGTGGAAGTTGTCTTCCAGCAGCTTCACTCTCTCGAGTCAGAGACGCGACAGAGTCAGCAGAGTGGGAGAGTGAATGGGCCAGGGATGCTCACTATGACTGCAGCAGTGAACACCGCTTGAGGTGAGTGGCCATAATCTGAAGGGGGATGTTTGGGGGCTATATTTCACCAGCCATAGTTCAGGTGCATAGGTGCACACTCAGGGAAGGGAGGGTTGAATTTAACCAGGGATGGAGAAGGAAATGGCAACCCACTCCAGTGTTCCTGCCTGGAGAATCCCAGGGACAGGGGAGACTGGTGGGCCGCCGTCTATGGGGCTGCCCAGAGTCGGACACGACTGAAGCAACTTAGCAGCAGTAGCAGTACCTTAGTTAAATCAGCAGGAAGAAGCAATACAGGGAGGCAAGAGAGTTAGGGATATTACAAATGGATAATAAGAGTGATTCTCTTAAGTGCATCAAGGAGATAAAACTTAGAGAGGTGAAGGACAATAATAATGTCATGGTATCAATAGACCGGAGGTCCCAGTGGGGTGGAAGGGCTGTTGGAGTTTCTGTAATAGAACAATGAACTGGAAAGACAGGAGATGTCAATCAGAGAAGCAAAATATTCTACTTGGGACTAGCATCCTAGCATCTGAACATTCGACTGTTTGAGTCACTTACCTGCTAACCACCAAACTGCTCTTCTGGTGGGCAGCAGCAGAGATGTTTTACATGGAGTGCTTACTTCCCCTTCTCCTAGCTTTATTCATGTGGTCTTTCTCAGTGAGAAGATTCCATGAAATCAAGTCTTGTTACTTTAGAGTGAACAGAATCTGCAGAATCAGGCAGCACGATGAGCAGGGGCTCCATGGACCACTGTGCAGTTCATGCACTGCACAGACACCAGGTTGGAGGATGACTGGGCTGAGATCCAGCTCAAGATCTGCTTATCAAGCTGCAGACCCATCCCCAGCTGCCTTTTATGCCACAAAGGCTCATGCCCTGCTCTCATAGGGATGCTCCTAAAGTAACGACTTTTTAATTCACAGAAAGATGCTATGTAGGCTAAAAACTGCACATATGCTACGAGGTTTTTACCCCGAGGGCTAAACTCTGGAGGTAGATTGGTCTTTCTGCAGAGAAATCCCTTGTGTTCCTTTGTCCACTAAGCACTTCAAGTGTTCAGTCTTTTTGAAGGAAGAGACCTGATATTGTGTGCATAGGGTAGCTTTTTATAATGTTTATCCAAATAATTAAATTTTGTTTCCCTGAAACCAATAAATGGCTTTCTAGATCGTCAGTATTCGAGAAAAATGATGAAATATGCATAATGGGATTTAGGGACCACTGCCAGCTCTACTGTTTCTTTTCCATTTATCAGAAAAATGTTAGAAGGTTAAGATACTGATAAAAATCAGTTGAATATTTTTTTCTGATAAGCAGATACTGCTTAGATATGTAAAAAATTTCTACTTGCTCATTTATTAAGACCTCTTTAATGTTATCAGTTCGAGACAGATTCCTTATCAATGGTCCTTGAATTTTCAGGTAATTTTAGTTATGTAAATGTTTACAGTCTCCTTAGACTATCTATTAAGCTTCACATAAAAATATCAGCAAAGGCTTTTCCTTTTTTTTGGATAGGAATTCTAGTAACAACCACTCACTGAATTAAAAAGGTAACACAGAACAAAGCTTTGTGGACACAAAATCATCCATGCTCCCTGAAAGCAATTGTTAGTATAGAGGCCAAGCTACAACTTAGGAGACTTAAAAACAAAGGCTATTTTTAGCATACTTTTATAGTCAGTTGTTAACCCAGGGAATGCTGTTACGAGGTGGTTCAGTATCATTCCCTTGAACTTACTAGTAACAGAATGAAAGAGGAAAGCTGTTCGACTAAGCTAGCAGGTTAAGACAGGAACCCTGCCCCCAAGCTATTCCAGGACTACCCATGGGAAGAATCTACAGACTGTCTCTGGCACTCTCCCTTCAGGCACACAGAATATTTTCACCAATACAAAGGGCACTGCTGATAGCGATCTTGCAACACAGCAAGATTTTCAACTATTCTCCACGGTTGAGCTTCCATCAAAGACCACCTGCCTTTGTTCTGAACCCCTTTGAGGACAGCACTACTTCCTTTTTTGTTTTCACCTCGAAGTGCAATGTCTGAGCTAGGAAGGTGAAGGGAGAGCAGGAGACAGAAGTGTGATGAGGGTGGTGGGGGCGCAGGGTGTACAGCGCAGACAGGGAACCCTCTCTCACGGCCCCAAGGGCCTCCTCGCAGGGGTGATGATGATTTCACTTCAAAGTACAATGAAATTCCAGAGTAGCAGCCAAATTCCTAGTATGGCCAGTATGAAATTGCAAGCTAAAGCAAAATACATTTTTCCCCCCAATAGTATGCTACTAAAAGTTATGCCATTTGTGTGGAAATTAAGACCAAAATGCAATGGGCTTCACATTTCTGAAGTAGGAAGTTTTGTTCCTGAATCCTGGTCTTGAGGACGGCAAATCTAAATGATAAATGAAATGAACATGTCATTTCATTTGAACAGACTGAGCAGCTGATAGAAGTGGCATTTGATTGGTGGGGAGAAAACGCTACTTCAGAAGTCTAAGAACTTTAGACTATGTGTTGATATATACACTGAAAGTCAGATTGGAAAGAATCTAATAGCTTTGGTTTATCACTGCAGATACGCAGGTGGGGAGGACATCCTTAAACTGCATTCCATCTGTGTTGGGTTAACAATGAGGTGCTTTCCCTCATAGCAAGGTATATCTGAGCACAAAACTTTCGTAGACTATAATAAAACATCTGTATAAAAGGAACAGTTAATACCTTGGCCAATAAGCCAGTAAATCTTATGCTGCTCAAATGTACAGTTTTTACTGCACTGCTCAGACTATGGTATTATTTTCTACTTTCACACTTTGCTTTTATATCTACTTGATTGAATGATGGGTATTTTCTTTAAATAAGCTATTGTCAGTATAAACTTTAAATATCTTTGGATTCATTCTATTAAGTTAAAATAAACTCAGTTATTGATCCAATCTAAGTAACTACGTACGAATGAGGCTACAGCGCTATCTGATCTGGAGTGTCAGTGCCATTCATGAAGGCTTTTATGCATAAATACAAAAATACTTTATTTTTGATACTTTCACTTTTAAGGTACTCCCTAGAAAGGGATGTCAAAAAAGTATTAAATAAAAGAGGTTTCAAACTTTCTGTTAAGCTGTGATTTGAGGGGGAGATGACTACTGATGGTTACATTACTGGTAATCTTTGTGTAATAAGTATAAAATAACTTCAATAAACTCACTTTCCCCTGAATCCATCAGTGTGAAATTATACATTGCTGTTATTTTCAAGGGCTGTTCTGCTTTAACTGAAATGCAATAAGCATTTACTGAGCACCTACTATATTGCTTATCCTGCTGTCTAGTTAGTTTGCCCGGAGCAAAAACAAAGCCACGTGTGAGCTTATCTCTTCCTTTGTATATGCATGTATTTGTTAGATGCTGTTCATATATTCTTGGCTGGTTTTGTTTTTGAAGCAGCTTGAAGTCTCATCTGCTCTTTATTTTTTAGCAGCTGGTTGGTTTTATAGAGCATTTCAGAAAGCATACACAGCGTTCCCAGGTCTGCCGGGAGGAAGGATTTCTTCTCTGAAGACTCATTTTCCGGAGAGGTATGTCTTTGCTCATGCAGTGAAGACTTTTGGAAACAGAAATGGAACAGAGAGTTTCAAGCCATTCCATAGAAACTGTACTTTGGTCTCTAGACTTCCTTGTCTTTAGGAATTGAACCCGTCACTTGGTTTGCATTCTTTATAACTGGAGGTTAACTTAAAACAGAAATGGCAGGAAAGCTTTCCTGTGCTTCGGGTAGGAGATGAATTTGCTTTTGTAGAATTTGTGGCTGAGGAAAGCAGACAGGGCCTGGCTGAAGAAGACATATGTTACCACGAGCCACCAAGTTAAGTTGTAGAAACCGAAGGTGACAGCCATGGAAATGTAGATCATCAGCTCTGCCAAGTAGTTAGGGGAAGAGACGTATTCAAACCAGTCTCCAAAAGGGATTCGGTGGTTACAGTGAATGACCACTCCTGAAACAGGAAAAGAAGATACCCTTAACATCTGAAGCTGCTAGAAGGAAGTTTTACCACTCTGCTCCCCAAATCATTTATAAAAACTCAACCAGAAAAGGATGTCACAGACCTGTACAAACCACCATGCTGTCACCACCTCCACCGTCAACCTACTACATGTCACAAAGTCACAGACTGAAGTTATACAAACTGTAAATAAGCACAAAAGAAAGCCTCTTTCTCCAACAATCCTCCAAGCTAGTGATGAAGAGCTCAGATTCCAGAGTCAGACTGCATGAGTTAGAATCCTAGCTCTGCCACTTACAAGCTGTGCAATTTTAGGTAAGTTGCTTAACCTCTCTGTGCCTCTGTTTCCTCACCTGTAAAATCAGGGTAAGACTGTATTTGCCTCAAGCGAGTACTGTGTACACATAAAGCAACTCAGAAAAGGGCTGGCACAAAACAAGTGCCTGATAAATGTTGAGTAGCATTGTTCAATTTTTATTATTTCAAAAAGCCTAATAAAAACTGTATTTGTGATAAGTCAATACAAGCTAACTAAAAAAGTTAAGTTTTTTTTGCTTTGGCTGGAATGATACTAACCTGGCACAGTAATGGCAGTGCTGACATGCTGGTTAGACACACATACGCAGTGCAGGCCCCAAAATGTGGGCCCAGAATAGAGTCAAAGAATGTCAGGGCTAGATGGTGCCAGGGAGGGCTGTCAGTAAAATGCTCTCATTTTACAGATGGGAAGATCAAAACCCAGAGAGTCTTGTGAAAATGAGTATTTGATAGATTGATTAGTCAACTAATTAGGGCAGGAAAGAAAAGAGAAAGAATAAGTACATTTAACTCCTGAGGGCTAAAACCCCACAGTCAGTGGTTCTAAAAGATATCTTACCTGCTTTGTTTTTCCTGAGATTGCTGAGAATGACATGACATTTATACTGATGGGCAGATGACCAGATGAACATCATCATTCCGAGGATATGGAACCACCGAGCCTGCATCAAGAGATTCTTCCCTATCACATAGACTACAGAAATAAGAATTACCTTATTAGCCAACTCTGCAAAACTTCAGAGGCTCAGCACATTAAAAAAAATCATACAGGCTGCAAAACACAATTATCCACTTATTCGGTTCCTCATGACTAGAAAACCACCTTGATATCATTTCCCAAGCACAGAAGGGAGAACACCGTCCCTCCAGATGAAGGAGGTGTGCTCCCCAGCTAGGGGCAGCTTCAGGGCTCACTGGCAGAGAACTCCGGATTGGCACATTCTCCTGCTCCTTCTTCAAGTGCTTCAGGCACGGGATCAGCTCTGTGGGTCAGCTCCCACTCTTGTGATGTACTCTTGTGTGGTGAGACCACTCTGCATTTTATTGCTAAGCCTGGTTTGATGTTTTCTTTCTTGCAGTCTGCTGTCAGAAAAACACCTTCTGAAGGATCTCAACGGAGCCATTTCTAGGGAGACTTTGAATACTGACTTGACTGGCTCCAGCCAATGAAGAAAATCACTGGAAGTAAAAGTGAGGGGTGGAGCTTCTCAAAGAGGGAGATGTAAACTGCAAGATAAAGACCAAAACAATATCCTGTTCTGATTAGAGAGAACCCAGTCAAGAGATTTTATTTCAGGAGTAGAAACACTCAAAGTTCCATCTTTCTTTTTTTTCTCCAGGTACTAAGAAGACAGGAAGAATGAAGGTTTTCTAGGGACTGGCATTAGCAAAGTAAACTAAGGACTTGCCTATGTCCAGCAGGAAGCAATGCGGTGAGTCAGGGACTTATGAAGGAAACAAAGCTGTCCACTGACAGTGCGGAGGAGCCTAGGCTCTGGAGCCGAGAGGGAGCCCCTAAAGACTGATTTAGGTGCGAGAACCAAGGACCAAGCTATTCCATATGGGTACTTGGAAGTAGGACTCAGCCGGTGACAGCTAATGACTAATGACAGCCCAGCAAAATCTACTTGAGTTAATTTCTTTTAAACACAATAAGTCTCTTAATGTTTACTAGGTTTAGCCATTTAACTAAGTGGTTATATTTTTATAAGTTAAAAACAAAATATGAAAACCAGTTTTAAATCAGAGGGGGCTTTAAGAGTAAGTCACCATAGGGTTAGGAGTTGGGGAGTTCACGTCACTGCCAAGTCACTTACTCTCAAGGCAGAGAAATTACCTATGAAGGAAAAAAGATTTTTCAGAGTAAGTTGGAATTATAATACAGGAAAGGGGAGGCAGGCAGAAGGCTATTTACTGAGGGTCTAATCTGTGTAGTAATTATTTATTTATTTATTCCTTATGGATTGTCTACTGAGCGTGGCCTCTCTCACGAGGGATTCAGCAGTGGGAGTCAGGTCAGATCCTAGTCCTCATGAACTCACAGTCTAGTAGCAGGAGATGAAACAAGTTAAAAAAAAATCAATAATCAAGATAATATAAGGGAGAGATGGGGCTCTGAAAAAAAAACAACAACATAGAACAATATAATGGAGAGTGACTAGGGGCAGACCCTCTAGACTCTGAAGACAAGGAGATGTGAAGATCTGGGTAGTATACAGAGAGACTTCCCATTTTCGTAAGAACCCTCTGAAATCAGTGTATGTCCCCAATTCCAGATAAAGGTCCTGGAGCTCTGATAAATAAGCCAGAATTCAGACTCAGGCCCATCTGACTCCCAAGCGCCTGTCTATCAGACCACGAAGCTGGCAAATGCCCCAGTGTGCTTTCTTCCAATGAATTCCTGAAACCAGTCTTCCCCAGCCTGCCCCAAGTGACTGCAGATGACCTCTTGAAGGACAGGCAGGTGAAACTCAAGTTTCAGAGCTTCAGAAAGGAGTATCCACAAGCTGTTCTGTGGGTGTCTCAGCAGCCTTTCCCTGACTGTGTCTATAGGAGGAAGAGCAAGAGCTGGGGTCCAGGCCAGCAGAGCAAACTCCAGGAGAGACACGTCATGCTGACCGACTACAAGCCAGTAGGCTACCAAAGTGCTCTGGAAAGTTCCTTTGGGTGAAAACCTAGGACTGTTCTTCAGGAGTGACAGCTCAAATAGGGACATGGGCCAAAAAGAATGCCACAGCCAACAGCTGAGGGAGGAAGACCTGACTTAAGTTCAGAGAAATCAGATGGAGAGATGCAGCTGAGTGCGGCTAGAGCCAATAAATAATTCAGGAATTGAGAAAGACTATCAGTAAGTCGTACTTTAAGAGCATTTCTCAGGCCATGGAAGCCTTGGGTGGTCGTATAGCAACAGAGAGAGGCTGATCAAAGGATGCTCAGCGCGGAAATCAAACCTGCAGAGAAAGCTCACTCACTGAGTACTGGAAATATCCAGACCATGGGCTCAATTGACGAGGAGGGATAGAGCAGCTTTAGGAAACAGAGAGACTTGGGCTTAGAGAAAACAGTGAGAATGATCTACCCTAGCATGCGTGGGCTGATGGATACTAAGGGTGCAAGATGAAGTCAGCCTCAGCACTAAAAACTCACTTCAATCACTCAAAATGACTTGAATTCTTCATGATAAACATGCACTGTTTTTGTAAAAAAAAAAAAAACCAAAAAAAAACATGGTCAAATATATTAGATATCCCATCTTCCCTCCCCTCCACTACCCCAGCCCCCAAAATCACATTTCTTTTCCTCCTCATAAACCAAGGTTGTGATTTTGCTTCCCTCTTCCTAGCAAGTAAGAGCTTCGGAAGTGTTAAGACACAGCTTTCATTTACCACAGTACTCTTTTGCCCTCCCCTCTCAGGCTGCCTCACTTGAGAAAAGCTTTTTCGTAAGGGGAACCACCACAAGAACTAAATGGCAATAGAATGGCTCCCTGCCTCCTCTCAAATCCCGACTTGTCCCCAGGAGCTGGGGCCACCCCTTCCTCCTCTGGTGTTCCATGATTTCACCCGGCACAACAACTTCACCTTCCCCAGCCTCACCCCTCCACCCCAGGATGACAAGGCTTTGGTGAGACAACTGGGCTGGCTGGCCTTTCTCCTGCTCCAGTGAGTTTCCCTGCTTCCTGTTCTGCTCCTGACCACATTGCCTCTTTCTTTCCAGACTAACCCACAGAAGTTCACTGACTTCAGTCCCACTGAGGGAAGCCCCGTGGCCCGTTTCTTCATCCCTAAACCAAGCCTCCAGAGGACTCTGCACATCACTCTTTACTGAAGGCACTGCTGCTTACGTTGGTGTCTCTCAGGTTTCAGCAGTTATGGCTAATGTGATGTGTCCCTGCTGGGTGCCCTTGGGCATGCTGACTGGTCTACTTTTTTAAATTTTTATTGGAGTATAGCTGCTTTACAATGTTGTGTTAGTTTCTACTGTACAGCAAAGTGAATCAGCCACAGATATACATATATCCTCTTCTTTTTTTGGATTTCCTTCCCATTTAGGGCACCATGGAGCACTGAGGAGGGTCCCCTGAGCTATACACAGTAGGTTCTCATTGGTTATCTACTTTATACATACTATCAGTAGTGTCAAACCCAGTCTCCCAATTCATCCACTCCATCCCTCTCTCCCTTGGTGTCCACACATTTGTTCTCGACGTGTGTCTCTACTTGGTTGCAAATAAGATCGTCTATACCATTTTTCTAGATTCCACATATATGCATTAATATATGATGTTTATTTTTCTCTTCCTGACTCATTTCACTCTTTATGACAGCCTCCAGGTATGTAGAGTTTTTAAAGCTACAATCAGAGCCCAGACTCCTCATATGCCAAGCGGATTGGGCAGGTCTCTTCCTTTCCAACTTCCGTAATGCTTGGTGGGGAGAGTCTCTCACATACTCAGTGACTCCGCTGATGGACCCCAGTGACCACTCACCATTCCTGCCGTCCATGGGCACTTGGCTCAGCACAGTCAGGCCAACAAGGATATAGTACACAAGTCCAAAACAGTACTGCACGACGTGGATCATGGCATTGGAGAAGACACTGACGTAGAAGCACTCAAAGAGTCTTCGCAGGCTGTGCAGCCATAAAAACACTAGCACTAAGAATGCAGACAGCGCGAGCTCACCCCCTACGATTCAGAATGGAACACGCTCAGCATCTCTCTCCAGGAACAATCCAAAGTTATGTCTGTCTTACTGTCAGGCAGTATTAAACAAGATCAGAGCTAGGAAAGGGTACCAGATATCATCCAGTCTAACACTACCATTTTTAGTGGCAATGAGGAAGTGAGCCAAGTGAGTCAAGGAGTTTGGCTAGTGACAGAGTGGAGACAAACTCAGGTCTCCTGTCTCTACTTTGTGATGTGAAAGCTGTCTGGGTTATGGGGCTGGGAAGGGTCTGTGCTCTCAGAACCCAGCTCCACAGTTTCCGGGTCCCTGACATTTGAAGATGGGTTTTCTGGGTCCCACTTGAAGATGGTCAGGAAGAGTTCCTGGATGACTTCTAAGCCAGGCCCCCTGATGGGATGTTTGAGGTTAGGGGGACACATGACACAGGAATCTACAGAAGCAGAAAGGGGCATGAAAATGGAGTGGGAAGAACTGTGCATTTCTTTTCATACTAAGGGGGAAAAAATGATACTTTTGGGGGACTGTGAGCTTTGAGATCTATCTATCTGCCTTTTGCCCCTCTGCCCCAAAACAAGTCAGAAAAAATGCTGGTTTTTAAAATGACATAAAATCTAGATTTTTCAAAAAAGTTATACAACATATATATACAATAAGAACACAGCCTAATAGATTTTTACAAACTAAACCCATATGACAAGATCCAGAAATGGAAGACAACCAGCAGGTGCTTGGGTTCCCTTCCAGGCACTGCCCCTCCTCTGACTCTCCAAAGGGTACATTCTAGGGAGACTTCCGTCATATTGGCTTGGCCTGCTTTTCTCTTTTAAACATAGTAAAAATCTAGTTCTAACTCTTCAGCAACAGGTTAAAACAATCAAATAAAACTCCTCGCAATCACCCTCCAAATACCAGAACCCCATGAACCCTCCAGCACGCAAATGAAGGCATAAATGGTTAAGCAGTGAAGTGGGATTCGCTCTGGTATCTTCCCCTCCCAAGTGGGCTCTGCGAACGTTCCCCGTCTGACTGTCATCTTTTGCAAAAGGTTCCTCTGTTGATACAGAACAAGGATGTTCCTAGGGAGCCAGTGGTTTGGCTAATGGAACAAAGGACAGAGACAGCACCACAACAACGTGTTTCTAACTCTTCCCGTCTCCCGCTGCCCCGCATTGAGGTCACGTTATAGTTTTCGCCTTCAATTCCTTACTTTTTAAATCGTTCCATGTACCCTTTATTCAAGGCACAGTGAGGCCAATTAAAGGCTACTTTGTAATCATCTGGTCAACAACTACTTCCAGTCAATTTTATTATATAACCAAAGCCCCACAGCATAACATTTTTGTTCCATGATCAAAAAGTAATTTTCTCTCAAATTTCTGTGGAGTCTACAGGCACGATTTTGGTTGGAACTACATATATGATAATGTTTCAAGGCAAACCTGAGGAATCTTAAAAGTTTTTCCCCTTATTTGTAAAGACTTCTGTATAAAACAGTACTAAAAATATCAGAGGGAGAACGGCCAGTGATGTTTGGCACAGCACTTGCTGGGAAGTCAGGGATGAAGAGTCAACTTGCAGCTCTGCCATGATCTCAATGAAGGACCTGAGGCCTCCTCCTTGGCCATCTGGCTATGATCCATGCAGAAGCCTTTCTGACCCCACCCTTTACCCGCTGAAGAGTAGCCTGAGAGAAGCTATGAAGTACCCAGAACAGCTTGCCGCAGGCAGGAAAGTCAGGAACAGGACGCAAGGGTTGGAATTAGCCAGGGGAGTTATTACCTCGGAACTGTGCAGTCCCAAGAATTCTGAGCAGACCATGAAGCCAGTTTGGAAAAGGTGCTCCCATGAACAGAGAGTGAGTAAGGCTCCAAAGCAGGAAGCCATTCCACAGCACTGAGATGATGTAGAAATGCGAAAAATACCTGCAAAGAGAAAACAGGTTAGATAATGATCAAAGCAGATCCACCTGAAGCCATTATGCTAGAAGACTATTTTTTGCTTCCTCATCCTCTTCTCCCTCATGCTGCAAGTACAGTTTTGCTTTTTTAACAGAACCTGAATCCTACAGATGTTCAGATTTTTGAAATTTCCTTTCAGATGATAAGACTGGTTAACTAATAGGAAAAAGAGGTTTCCTGAGGTTAATAAGAACATGAATGGCCTTGTTAAATTTAAAGTTAACTATCTGTCTTATCTTCGGGTAACAAAATTGGGCTCAAACTCAAAAATAGAGGGCCCCAGGGCCTGGCAGGGAGAGCCTAGATTATGCTACCACAAGCCAAACCTGTGGAAGATTTCTAAATCTCCAGTAATATTGCTGTAATAGCCATACAACAGTTACACAAGATTTGCACAATCACAGGCTCATAGGGCTGCAAGAAACCTTAAATAGGTCTTCTGATTTAGTGTCTTCCTAAATTGTGTTGACCTAAATTACTTCTATGATAACATGACAAATAAGAACTCATAAAACTAGCTATCAACTCCTGATGGGTACAGTCTCGTACAAGTACACTGTGTGTTGCCATCAACAGAGTAACAAATGAAATAAAACCACAAAAGCAACACAAATTACAATTAACAGAGTTTTATGTGAAAGACAACGTTGGTTTGCTGCAATGACACCACCTGGTATGGTATGAGGGCCTGCCACGGGTTTTTCTGAGGTCTCTTTATCTATTCGTCTACAAGTTTTCTCTATTTGAATCAACTTAAAATCTGACTCTGCAAGTTGCCTGGACATCACCTGGCCTTCCCTGGTCTTCAAAGCATCACAGCTATATTAAGCCTTCCTTCTTGTCTCATTACTCTGTGATGCAGTAAGGTAGCCTGGAGTCAAGAAGACTATACACGGACTCAAGAGACTTCTAGGTGATCCAGAATATACTTTTATGTCCCAGAACTCACAGTCCCCTAGGCCATGCCCACAACCCAATCTAACTAATGCTGATCTAAGCTGATTATTTCATAGCAACCCACTTAATTCTCCCACCATTGTTACAAATTCTGTCACTAGATCTGTCCTGAGATGTCCTATTAATCCTGATTCAGGTCTTCACGCTCAAGAGCTTAGTTCAAGCATGAGTGTCGATTCTGCCCCCTCTGCCCCATGCCTAGACCCTGGCCTCTGGTTGCCTACCAGTCTTCCTTAGGATACACTTCCTAGAACTGAGCCCAGGTCTGGTCTGAGCCAATAGCTCAGAATGGCAGCAGCACCTTGCTCTGCAGGTTCCCGTGGAAAGAGGAGGGGACAGCTTCTGAGGGGCAACTTTAGAGCCACTTCACCTATTTCATTTTTTCAAAAAAAAAAATTACTGAGCACTTCAAACCTGCTAGGTGATGTTCTTGGAGCTGGAGATGCAGCAGGGAGCAAACTGACCAGGTGCCTGGCTTGCTGAAGTTTATCTTTCCACACAGAGTCAGCAAATCAATCTGTAGACATCCTGCCTGATGCTGGGTGATAGGACAGAGGTGGTGCAGAGGAGAGGTCATTCTGGATGGGTAGACAAGGATGGCCCTTCTAGAAGTGATGCTTGGCTAGAATGAGTAACCCTTGTGAATTTCTAAGGAGTTTTCTAGGCAGAGGAAACAGCAACCACAAAGGCCCTGAGGTACAGTAACGGACACCTACAGAGACCGTGGGCTTCCCTGGTGGATCGGTGGTCAAGAACTCTCCTGCCAATGCTGGAGATATGGGGCTGATCTCTGGGTCAGGAAGGTCCCCTGGAGAAGGAAACAGCAACCCACTCCAGTATTCTTGCCTGGAAAGTCCCAGGGACAAAGGAGATTGGTGGGTTACAGTCCAAGGGGTCCCAAGAGTCAGACATGACTTGGCGACTAAACAACATATAGACAGAGCTAGAGCGTGAAAAAGGAGGGGAAGATGCTGTGGGGTCCTGTAAGGGCTCTGGCTTTTAAGTGTGATGGGCAAGCGTTTGAACACAGTGACTTGAAGGAATAATTTGTTTTAAAAATCTCTCTGGCTAACAGAAAAGTTCTGGAGATGGACAGTGGTGATGACTGCACAACAATGTGAGTGGACTTAAAGATGCCGAATTGTACACTCAGGGTTAAAGTCGAAAAGGTCATGTTATGCATATTTCATCACAAACCAAAACAAAGGGAGAGAGAGAGAGTGTGTGTGTGTGTGAGAGAGAGAGGGCGAGCGAGCGAGCAAGCGAGCATAGCTCATTCATTTTGGTCATTGTTTAAAAAATCCCTCTGGTACTTAGGTAAGAGGATCATCTAGTTGTGGGAAGACCAGTTAAGAGTATTCATTCCATCTCCCCAACAGTCCTGGCAAGTTTATGTGGTTATCTTCATGTGGTACATGAGAAAACTAAGGCTCAGAAGGCTCAGTTACTTGTCCAACACCTACCAGTAAGTGGCAATGTTTGGCTCCAGACTCAGCCCCGAAGACCCTGAAGTTAAAGGTCACGTGGCTGTGCTCCTGGTCATGTGATCGAGACTTGTTTGAACCTGCTTTTCCACCTCTACCATTACACATACCAATTTATACCAAATCACGAGTCATTCAAGTCACTTACATGGTTGATATAAGCTGCTAAGCCACATTTTGCTCTGCCCTACTTGTGCCATAAGGTTTTGACAGGCCGACTTTTCTTATTCCTACATGTTGCACATTCTCTCTCATTTTGTTTGCCTGATTCCTGGTTCATGAAATGTGTTCTACTCTTTACTTGAGGTTGTACCTCTATTTATTTATTTGGTTATGCTGGGTCTTCGCTGTAGCACTCGATCTCTTAGTTGCACATGTAGGATCTCGTTCCCTGAGCAGGGATTGAACCTGGGTCCCCTGCATTGGGAGTGTGAAGTCTTAGCCAGTGGATCACCAGGGAAGTCCCATATTTCTTTTTGAAAAGACCCAGCTCTAGCCTCAAAAGCGAACTGGAAAACTCCACTTCCTTCTGTTCTAAATACTCTTCCCTGTTTTTCTTCCATTCGCACTATGCTTAATTGAAGTGAGCCCTTGGGAGCAAGGATACGGTGACCCTTATGGTAACACAGGACTGGGGCACCAAGCAAGCACTCCTCGGACTTAACCAACAGTTTGATGTCTATTATAAGCCAGGGACTGCTCTAGCTCGGGAGATACAGCAGTGAACAAAAAGGACAACAATTCCTGCCCTCATGGAGCTTATACTCACAGTTAACACACAGAAGCAAAATTTATAGCATGTCAGTAGGTGATAACTGCTACTGAGAAAACTAAAGCTGGGAAGAGGAATGCTGGAGATGCAGCATTATATTTTTAAACAGGGTGGACAGGGCAGGTCTCACTGACAAGCTAGTATCTGAGCAGAATTATACGGCAGTGACAGCATATACCATCTGGCTATTTGGGGGAACAGCTTTCCAGGTAGAGGAAACCAGCAGCGCAAAGGCCCTGAGGTGGGAGAAAGAACAAGCAGAGAGACCTGGAAAACTGGATTAGAGCCACAGGAGGGGCAAACTATAGGACCTCAGTGAGGTGGTGAGAACAAGACTGCATAAGTTTTTGGACTCTTCTGTGAGTTGGAAGCCACTGGATAGTTCTGAGCCAGGAGATATGATCTGATTTAATACATATTTACTAATTGCCAGAACTGATCCCAGGACCAGATAGGGGAGTTACAGGGTTAACTAAGGAAGGAAACTAGGCTTCCTGGTGGCTCAGTAGTAAAGAATCCGCCTGCTAAGCAAGAGATGTGGGTTCAGTCCCTTGATTGGGAAGATCCTCTGGAGAAGGAAATGGCAACCTACTCCAGTATTCTTGCCTGGGAAATCCCATGGACAGAGGAGCCTGGCAGGCGGTCACAGAGTTGGACATGACTGACTGGACACAAGCATGCATGCACGCACACACACACACACAAAGGAAGGAAACTAATGGTTACTGAGTTCTGCCTAGGTGCCTGGCCCTATGCTACTTGCTTTAATATCATCACTACCTATATGACAAACAGGTTCCATTACACTTAACACTCTAATCCATACTACCACTTCTTGCCTGGACCACTGTTAACAGCCTCTCATCCAGTCTTTCCCACACAATGGCGAGTCAATCTTTCAAACATAGATTACATAATGCCACACCCCCATTTCCCCATCCTAAAGCTGCTTTCCATACACTCAGAATAAAATCTAACCTCCACCATGGTCCATAAAGCCCAGTGTCTGTTCTGGCCTCCTGAAATGAACTCATCTCCTGCCCTACCTCTTTCTGATCATCCTTTCCAGGGCAGTCACTGCCACCCACATCTTGCTCATGATCAAGTAACCAGCTGGATTTCCTCTGAAGCACTTATTACCATATGAAATTATCTTGCTTGTTTTAAAAAATTTGTTTGCATATTTACTGCTCTAAGGAACCTAGAACAACTCTTGGCAATAGGACATACTCTGTGAACACTGGTTAAATAAATAAATGAATGAAAGAGAAGGTACCTCATCCAAAGTTACTTTCAGAGAAACTAGTCAAGTTAATAAATCAAACCTAAAATCTTTTCTCTTTGATTCATTCAAAACACTGACTGAGGACTTTATTATTTGTCAGGCATTGAGCCTAGGATATAGAAACAAACAAGACAAATGTAAATGTATAGAGTTTACAGTCCAGAGTAGGGATTCTTGACATTTTTCTTCCATGGACTCCTCTGGCAGTCTGGTGAAGGCAACACGCCCCTTCCCAAGCCTAAAATATATGGGGATACAAAGGAAACCCAATTATAGTGAAATATAGGTAACACAACCACTAAGAAACATTTGTGATATATGTGCTTAATTAATGTATTAAATAATGAGACACAGTGGATGATAATACAGTATTTTTATATTGTGATGAAAATGTTTAGTCTCTTCAATATTTTTTAATATAGTATTAAATTGCAGGTATTGCCAATTCTACTGCAGATATTGCTAATTCTACTGTGGTTTGTTGATTCCATTCATCACTAAGAAAATGGTGAATTACAGCTAGAGATTAGTGAAATAAAGATGTAATTTTTTCCAATCCAATTTGCACTGAGTTCTATCCATAGATCCCCCGGATTTCTGGTTAGAATCCCTGAACACCAGTAGGGAAAGACTGGATGATTCTCTTTGTCTCTAGAGCGGAATTTAATTAAAATGTTTCTAAAATATTTTGAAACATTAAAGGTTCTTCCATGTGCACTATGAAAGTCAAGAGCACTGTGACTCATGTTTGAGGTCAAGTATTTATTCAGACTTTCTGGAAAATCAAAACTCCAGGAACCAAAAGAAAACAAGAAAAGCAGTATCACCTTAATTAAAAAAAAAAATCTACCAGACAGGGATTATGGAATCAAACATTCCATGAACTCAATTAAGGTTTAATTCTTTACCATTTATGAAAAAATAATTCCTCCCAAATTAACTTGAGCTCTTAGGTACAGAAACATGATTCACAGCTACCTGTTTGTAAAAGTTATAGGCTTATTTTCATTTTTAAGAGTACTATTGAATTTTGAACAAGGAAAAGTACTTCAATATAGCATCTAGACATTTTTGACTTTCATTATTGGCCTGTAATAGTTAGTTGTACCCGCTTTAGAATGAAAAGAAATTTCAGCTTCAATTTAGGGGGAAAAAAAGTCAAACAAAACACCATAGGATGGTCCATTCTAGAATTCTGGAAGAAGAAAAATGTGTAAATTATTTCATAATATAGTAGAAATTACAAGCAGCCCAAAGAGTACCCATTTTGCAATAATGAATAAGGAAAAGGTACAAAATCTGTTTCTTGGCTGCCGTATCACCACAGACTGGAGTAGTAAGAGGTGGGGTATGGAAGCCAAAGAAACAGGTAAGTGCAGAGGATGATTTGAAATGTGCCCTTTAATCAGTGACACTAGCATCTTTTTTAAAATTCAGAAAGTAAATTGTTAGAATTCACTCTCAAAACAAGTAAGTTATAACATTAAAAAAATGACAATCTAGGAATGTCCCTGCTGTGAAGTAGAAAAGTACTTACTACATTCAAATCCTGATTTAAAATAGGGTTGACAGGACATTTTAGCTTTAAAAGAGCCTCTAAGAAACAGGTTTAATCAGTGTTTGAAGCATCTACTTGTTCTCAGATGGCGCTAGTGGTAAAGAACTCGCCTGTCAGCGCTGGACACAGAGACGTGGGTTTGATCCCCGTATCGGGAAGATCCCCTGGAGAAGGGAATGGCAACCCACTTCCGTATTCTTGCCTGGAGAATCCCCATGGACAGAGGAGCCTGGCGGGCTACAGTCCAAGAGGTCGCAAAAAGTCATACACGACTGAAGTGACTTAACAGGCATATGCTCTTCTTCCCAGGGCCTCATTCCCCAAAATGACCTAGCGGTTGCTTCTCAATGTTACATCTGGCGAGTATTTCTCCAACAGTCACAAGTGGGAAGCCAACTTTACTTACACCCTTTCCCATCTGCAGACCTGGGGAACAGCCTATTTGAGGTTTCAGCGATAATCGAGGTATTTTAGTACATCAGAAACCCTATCACATTTCTCCATACTCCTTTCTGAACGCCAACTTAGGCTGTATCTCCAAAAAAAACGCCACTACTATATACCTACCATCAAGAACTGTTTGGCCCACTCTTCTCAATTATCTCCTAAATTTAAAGTGAAAATACATGAAAAAAAATCCCCGGACTGTAATAAGCCTTATAATTTCTTCAACAATTACATTGAAGGCATAACGATTTAATCTCTCGTTTAACTCAGTTATGAAATCTGTTAAGTCATATAGCGCTTAGGGACCACGCTTGCCAAAACGTGCCGTCTTGGGCAACTTTCTCCCGGGGCACCTGCCTTGGTGCGGCTGATGGAGGTGGCGTCTGTTAGTGACCAGCGTCTCACCCTTCGTCCTGAATGTTGACTGTGAGGGAGACAAACAGGGGACACGAGAGAAGGGAGGGTCTCCCTTCATTTCTAGTGAGTCTCGGCGGCCTCAAGTTAGGTTATGAGTCCCTACAGTGCAGGACGGCAGAAAGAGAAACTGGGGATAAAGGAGACTTTACCACCTGGTGACACCAGGCCTAAATTTGGAAGCGCTGCCATTTCCTCCGAAGGAAAGGCTAAGTTGAGGCCACAAGTTTACGTTCCTGCGCCCCTAGAGGTGCGCGTGGCTCAGCTTCCTCGGTGTCTCCGGACACTCCGCCCCTAGGGCCGCAGAGCAGACTCGTGCAGTTGTAGGCGGGCGGGCCGGAGTAACGCCGCCTCGGGGAATCGGCCTGGGCTTCCCGGATCCGGTCCGCGCCGGCCCCGTGCCCGCCTCTGCTGCCCCCTGCCGGCAGCTCGAACAGGGCGCCCCCGGCTCTCCTTGACTTGGCAACCAGGACTCGCGTCCGGGCGCGGTTACCTCTTGGGAACATCAAAGGCCCGGCAGGCGGCCGGGCGCGGCGGTGCCCCTTGCTTGGTTTTTCCATAGCGGATCAGGTCCTGGAAGAATGCGCAGCCCGGAAGCAGGCCGGGCGGCACGAGCTGCAGCAGCAGGGTCAGTAGGAAGGTGGCAGCCAGCGTGAGCCAAAGGGCGCGCAGCGGGTTCAGCGCCGAGACCTCGGTCCCCGCCCACGTAGCCATAGCTGGCGAGCCCAGCGATCTAGCTCCCGCGGCCCCCGGAAGACGGTCTACTCGCGTGCGGCGCGTGGGGTCAGTCGGCCGGGACGTCGGGGCGCAGGGCGGGGCGGGGACGCGCTCGGCCCCGCCCTGGACACGCCCCTGGGACGGAGGCACCGCCCCGCCACACGGGTTCTCTGGTTACGGTCACGTTGGTGCTCGCTGGTAGCAGTCGGTATACTATGTGAATTAGGGGTGCTTCGGTGGGACCCCAGAAATATGATTCAACAGTATGATTCAAAGCAGCGGAACGAACAAGGACACATAACTGCAAGTCTTCACTGCAGCATTGTTTTCATTGGAAGTGGAAACAATCTAGAATGTTCCATGTTAAGATATTTAGCTAAATTATGGTACAGTGACACATTGGAATATCATGCAGCCATTAAAATAATTTGGAGACTGTAAAAACGCGGAAAGCTTTGTGATAACTGGAACTGTAGGTTAAGTGGAAAAAGTCTAAAATGTAAAATGAAGAGCTATGATTGTGAACAACTATATTAATATGAATGTAGATGAAGAAGGCAGCTTACACCCAAAAATCAATAGTTGTAGTAGAATGTTAGGAATGTGTATAATTTAAACATGTAAAATAGAAAGCAAAGGCAATTGCAAATACAAAAATGAAAGTGGTAAAAATTTAAAAACTGCAGCCCTGTTCCTTCTAGAGTTCCACTCCTTAGAGGCAAAGTTTTTTACTCCATCTGTCATTTCTTATATTTATTTCCATGTAGTGACAGTGCTATTTTTATTGCCTCATCAGTTTTAAACAACATTGTTTTTGGTTAGGACAAGTGAAACTTTAAGTCTTTTAGAAAATATTTTATTAAAGCCTTAAATGTGTCAGTTCCAAAAAATAGCCCTGATAGCTCAGTTGGTAAAGAATCCACCTGCAATGCAAGAGACCCTGGTTTGATTCCTGGGTCGGGAAGATCCTCTGAAGAAGGGATGAGCTACCCACTCCATTATTCTTGGGCTTCCCTTCTGGTTCAGCTGGTAAAGAATCCACCTGCAATGCTGGAGACCTGGGTTTGATTCCTGTGTTGGGAAGATCCCCTGGAGAAGGGCATGGCAACCCACTCCAGTATTCTTGCCTGAGAAATTCCATGGACAGAGGAGTCTGGTGGGCTACAGTCCATGGGGGTGGCAAAGTGTCAGACATAACTTAGCAACTAAGCAACAACTACATGATAGGCATCGTTTTGGACACTGAGGAGACTTACAGAGAGACTTACAGGATAATGTCCTTGCCTTTTTGGAGCTTCTTTCTTGAGATGGGGTGGCTGGAGAGGGTGGGAGAGGGGAGTGGAAGCCCACACCCGAGTGTGATACCGCATATGTGTGTCAAATGAGCATCAGGGAACTGAGTGGGGAGGTTACTGTGTCCTGAACAGTCCTTTGGATTGTTAAAAGTCCCAGCTTCTTGGAGTTTTGCTTCTTTGTGCAAGGACACCACAGCCTGTACCAGTGACTTGAGAAATATGCGATAAAGGATGACCCAAATGGCCTTCTAGTTGGGACAGTGGGGTCTGTTTGCATGACCTGGCGTTTCATCTGCAGGGGCCACCTTTTCATTGTCTCTTCACTCTTCTTGGGTTGCATGCATGTGTGCTAAGTCGCATCAGTCTTGTCAGACTCTGCGATCCCATGGAGTATAGCCCTCCAGGCTCCTCTGTCCATGGAATTTCCCAATACTGGAGTGGATTGCCATTTCCTTCTCCAGATGATCTTCCTATCCCAGGGGTTGAACCCACGTCTCCTGCTCCTCCTGCCCTGGCAGGTGCATTCTTTACCACTGAGCCACCTGGGAAGCCCTTGTTCTTAGGTTAACCCCGTAGACATACTGCTAGCCTTTCTAGGACATCTTTCTAGACAGTCTACCTGGAAGTTCATTGCAGGGACCGTTTCCTGAGTGGGAGACTCTCTTATAGTTACCTGATCAGATGAAAGATCACAAAGACACGATGTGTGTGTGTGTGTGTGTGTGTGTATGTGTCTCATGGAAACAAGAAAAACTGAAGCTGGAGGGAAAAATTATCCCTTAATTTCTGGTTTGGATTTTAATCAGAGTGCACAGCTCATATTCACACAAGCCCCTGTAGAGGGCAGTGATGAACAGGAAGCTTCGAGTCAAACCTGACTGGAGGCATTTATAAATGCTTAAATCCTTACTGGAGTTATTTCAAAAGTAGAAAAACAGGCTAAAGCCTGTTAGAGACATCATTGCCAATAAATGTCAGGTTTTATCTTTCCCTGTTTAATTACCTGCACTATACAATCGACAGACCTCTGGCTTGGCCTGTGGTAAATGACAATGCCGTTTTTCCAATTGTTTAGGCCAAAACCCTTGAACTCAAACTTGATTCTTCTCTTGCTAAATATGATCTGTCAGCAGATCCTGTTGGCTATACCTTCAAAATATGAAACTAAAATTCAATCACCTTTGGAGTCAGTGCTTTCCTGAAGGCCTTAGCCAGCTCAATAAATAAGAAAAAGGAAAAGTCTACAGATTACAATGTAAGAAAGGAGCTGTCATTATTTGAAGATGAAACTCCAATAGAGTCAGCAGATATTAGAACTAATAGGGTTTGGTAAGGTTGGATACAAAAGTCAGTTTCTAAATATTGAACTTCTCTATTTCTTAGCAAAAAAAACAGAAAATAAATGTTTTAAAGATAACATTTCAATGGCATAAACTATTACTATTACTGTTACTATGTCAAGGAGTAACTCTAATAAAAGGTATGTAAGTCTTAAAGTGTTATGATACTAAATAAGACATAGTTAAAAGGTGAGACATACTAAACTCATAGATTGGAAGACTCAATATAGTTAAAATGACAGTTCTTCTCAAACCAATGTGTGGAATAATAACTGTAGGTCCAATCAAGCCCCAGCTATTTTTGAAATTTAAGAAGCCAATTCTAAAATTTATATGGAAGTAGAAAGGGCTAACGGAGAAGGCAATGGCACCCCACTCCAGTACTCTTGCCTGGGAAATCCCATGGACGGAGGAGCCTCGTAGGGGCCGCTAGGAGTCGGACAAGACTGAGCGACTTCACTTTCACTTTTCACTTTCATGCATTGGGCGACTTCACTTTCACTTTTCACTTTCATGCATTGGAGAAGGAAATGGCAACCCACTCCAGTGTTCTTGCCTGGAGAATCCCAGGGGCTGCGGAGCCTGGTGGGCTGCTGTCTGTGGGGTCTCACAGAGTCAGACACGACAAGCGACTTAGTAGCAGCAGCAGCAGCAAGAAAGGCTAAAGATGGCCAAGGGACTCTTGAAGATAAAATGATTGGAGGAGTCGCTTCATGAAATATCAAGACCAAGTGTTTTGTTTAATAGGTGTAGTAATTATGTCAGTGTAGTTGGAAGCAGGGATAGACAAAAAGGCAGTGGAGAGTAATGGAGAGTCCAGAAGCAGAACCTCCTCCCACTTCCCACACTCCCTTTATATTTTCCCATTGCCCTTGGCTACTGTATGCAGTGCCATATGCGTTCATTTCTTAACTTAGGGAGCACATTTGTACCTCCTGCTCTAGGTCAGCGCCTCTCCTGCCCTAAGGTCCAGCTTTGCCTTATGCCTTACATTCCATTCCCTCATGTTGTGGGTTCAGTAGTGTCCCACAACAATTTACATGTTGAAATCCTAGCCCCCGGTACCTCAGAATGGAATCTTACTTGGAAATCGTATTTATTCATTCAATATATTTTTCAAGCATAAGTGCTTTTTGTTATCAGGTGCCATATTCCTTATCCATTAAGAATAATCTGTTTCTCCCCGCCCTTCCATAGGATATGTCTAAGAGTTTTTTTCTTGATTTTATTTTGGAGCAATTTTAGGTTTATAGAGAAATGTGAAGAAAGTATAGACAACTCCCACATACATCTTTATTTTGATGTATAGGATCTGTAGTGATATCCCTTCTTTGATATTAGTAATTTGTGTTCACTCTCTTCTTAGTTAGCTTGGCTAGAGGCTTATCAGTGTTACTAATTTTTTCAAAGAACCAGCTTTTGATTTTGTCAATTTTTGCTGTTGTTTTCCTATTTTCAATTTCATTTATTTCTGCTCTAAGTCTTATTCTTTTTTTTTTTCTTTCTAGTACCAAAAAGCACCGTGTTTGGGTTTAGCATTCTTTTTTTTTCTTAAACACCAAAAAACATTTTGTTTTGGGGTATAGCCAATTAACAATGTTGTGACAGTTTTGGGTGAAGAGTGTAATTCTTATTATTTCTTTTCTTTTACTTACTTTGTGCTTAATTTGCTCTTCTTTCTCTAGTTCTCTAAGGTAGGAATTTAGATATTGATTTTAGATCTTTCTTTTCTCCTATGTATACATTCAATGATGTAAAATTTCTTCTAAGTACTCCTTTTGCTGTTCCCACAAATTTTGATAAATTATGTTTTCATTTTCATTTAGTTCAAAATATTTAAAAATTTCTCTTGAGAGTTCTTCTTTGACCCATCTATTACTTATTATTTTGACCATGTATTATTTTAAAGTGTTTTGTTTAATATCCACATATTTTGAAAATTTCTAGTTATCTTTGTTATTGATTTCTAGATTAATTCTGTTGTATCTGAGAGCAAATGTATGATTCCTATTTTTAAAGTTTTGTTAAGAGGTATTTTATGGCCTAGAATGTGGTTTTTTTTTTTTAGCAAATGTTCTGTGTGAGCTTGAGAAAAATGGAAATGGAGAAATGGAGAGATAGATGAGAGATGGAGAGATAGATCATGTTTCTCATTTTCCTGTTTTTGAAGCTCTAGTGTTGTTAAGATGCTAATGTCTCCTTTATTGTTCTGATTATTCAACATAACCGCAGTTGAAATCCCGGGAAGAGTTTTGTGGAAATTGACAAAATGAATCTAAAATGTGTGTGGAAAACAAAGAACCTTAAACAGCCCAAGATAAGATTGAAGAAATCAAAAGGTAGAGGATTTCAGTGATCTTATTAAGGATACATAGGCTTATGAAATAAAAATGATTCCGTAAATAGGCCAATTTATATTGGTTACTTGTTTTATGATGAAGGTGCCTTGCAATACAATGAAGAAAAAGAAGGGCTTTTCAGTAAGTAATGCTGAAATTATTGGGTATCCACATAGGAAAAAATATATTCTTGACCCCTACCTAATACCATACACAAAATTTAATCCAAATAATTCATAGACTTATTCTTCAAGAATAAGGGGAAATAAAGACTTTCTGGCACAAGTTAAAATAGACAAAATTTGTCACCAGTAGACCTTCCTGGCAAGAAATGTTAAAGCAGTTCTTTAAAAAGAAGGAAAGCAATGTAAGTTAGAAACCTGAATCTACATAAAGAAAGGAACATCATCAAAAGAGGATTAAGTGAAGATAAAAAACTTCTGACCTGGTAAAATTTAGTTATTCTAAGAGTTTGTAGCTACCTTACAATTTTCTATGTTTGTATTATCTGTGAATAAGAAAAGTTTTACTTTTTCCCTTCTCATCCAGATGGCTCTTACTTGTTTTTACTGCCTTATGCACTGGGTGAAGCCTCCGGTACAATGTTGAAATGAAAGTGGAGAGAGAAAACATCTTTGTCTTGTTGCCAGACTTTCTTGTCTCATTCCTGATTTTCAGGGCAAAGGAGTCAGTCTTTCATCATCAAATATAATATTATTAGTAGATTTTTACATAAATACCTTTTGTTAGTTTGAAAAACTTCCTTTTTTTTCAAGTTGTATTAGAATTTTAAAAAGTCAGGAAAAGTACTGAGTGATATATAATATTAAGCCCTTATTGAGATAATCAATAACCTTTCCATTTACACCTGACCCTTGCACAACATAGTGATTTAGGGATGCCAGCCCTAACCCTAATTTTTCTGTGAGGCTGAAAATCCATGAATAGATAATTTATAGTCAGCCCGTCTGTATACAGGGTTCCTCTGTATCTGCTGTTACTGCATATTGAAGGATTCAACCAATTGCAGATTGTGCTGTACTGTAGTATTTGCTGTTGAAAAAAAATCTGAGTATAAGTGGACCTCAGCAGTTCGAACCTGTGTTCAAGGGTCAACCTGTATTCTCTTAATGCAGTTAATTTGACCAATTAATGAAAAATATACCAACCTTACATACTTGGGATAAGTCTCACCTGGTTACAGTTTGGCATATATAAATAATAATTAATGAGTTTCATTTTTTAATATTTTGATAAGGATTTTTTTATGCTTTTTCTCTTGAGGGATATAGGTCTACAAGTCTTTTCTTGTAATGTCTTTGTCAAGTTTTGGTACCAGTGTCCTGATGCTGCTGCTGCTGCTAAGTTGCTTCAGTCGTGTCCGACTCTGTGTGACCCCACAGATGGAAGCCCACCAAGCTCCCCTGTCCCTGGGATTCTCCAGGCAAGAACACTGGAGTGGGTTGCCATTTCCTTCTCCAATGGGTGAAAGTGAAGTCGCTCAGTCGTGCCTGACTCTTCACGACCCCATGGACTGCAGCCTACCAGGCTCCTCCGTCCATGGGATTTTCCAGGCAAGAGTACTGGAGTGGAGTGCCATTGCCTTCTCCAAGTGTCCTGTTAGTTCATAAAACAAATTGGGAATTGTTCCTTCTTCCTCTAAACAATTGTGTAAGAATGGTTTACTTTTTCATCAAATATTAATAGAGTTTGCCAGTGATAGCATCTGGGCCTAGAGTTTCTTTGGGACTGAAAGTTATGTTTACTTTTGTGTCAGTTTAGGAAAAGAATTCATCCATTTCTTCAGTTTTATAGTTATTCAGAATAAATATATGTAATAATTTTAATCATTTACAATAATCTTGTATCCTTTTAAAAAATCAGCAGGGATCTATAGTGATTTCCTCTCTTTTCTGGTATAGATAATATATATTTTCTTTCTTTACCAGTCTTGCTGGTGTTTTATTAATATTTTCAAAGAATGAACCATTGGGTATGTTATTGTCCCTATTTTATATTTGTCTTCTATTTAATTGATTTTTGTTGTTGTTGTTCTTATATTTCTTCCCTTGTTTCTGATTTCTTGGCCATAACTGTTAATTTTATTTTTACTTCTTGAGATGGAAACTTAGATCTTATTTAAAATCTTTTTCCCCTAACGAGCATTTAAACTGTCAATCTCCCTCTTAAACACTGCTTTGTCTCCCACAAATTTGGATACATTGTTGTTCATTATTGTTTGGCTAAAAAATATTTTCCAATTTCCATTATGACTTCCTCCCTCAGTTCTTGAGTTATCTTTCTGTTACTGATTTCTAGCTTAATTCTGCTGGGGTCAGTGAACATTTTTATGTGGTTTCAGTCTTTTGAAATGTGTTGAGACTTGCTTTATGTTCACATCATAGCATTCTGTAAATGTTTAAGTGTACTTGAGAAGAGTGTGTTCTATAGTAGTTGAACATAGTATTTCACAAATATCATTTCGATCAAGTTGATTGATAGTTTTTATTATATGGCAGACTTTAAAAAAAATGCATTCTGGTTTAATCAGCACCATGACTCTTATGAGGTTGATGTTAGCAAGTATCTTATCGATGAGATGCCTGGCTTGTCCTTGGCAGAGGAGGTGACCTGGGTGTGTCTATAAAAGGACCATAGATATTAAAGTTGGCCCTACCCTTTACTCTCATACAGATAGCATGACAGCAGAGAAATGGCTGTCTGTTTCCTAAGAAGGACTTATCACTGTCGGAATTTAACTCCCTTGACTTTGTTTTTGCGGCCTTTCAATGTCTTAAAATATGATATTTGTTTTTGTTTCTATTTTTTTCTATTTGTTGTGGCAGGAGCCTGCTCCTACTATTTACAACCTAACCTAACACTAAATAGTGTATAAAGTTTCTCTGTAGCCTTCTGTGGTGAAAATATATAAAGGTGAATTAGGAAAAAAAAATATCTACCCACTGGCAGAAATAGATGAAAAAAGGCTTGTATGTAGTAACTTGGGCTTTGGATGGGAGGAAAAATATCAATGTGTCTGCCTTCTAGGTATTTACTTCAGGTTCAATTTCCTGGTCACCAGTTCTGTCTTATCTTTAGTTGTCTCTCTCAGCTGAGAAAATAATATAAAAATTGGTCTAAGCTTCTGATACTCGTGCCTGGTACATGGAGATGCCAAAACACTTGGAAGAAATTCTCCAAGAAAAAGAACTTGCACTAAAGATGAGTTCCTGAAAAGAGATAGAACTCATCTGGAGACAATCTACTATGAGTGACAAAAGTCAGGAATATAGAACAGTAAGAAATTGAGATAATTGAACCACACTCTGAAAAACATGGAGAAGGAAATGGCAACCCACTCCAGTACTTTTGCCTGGGAAATTCCATGGCCGGAGGAGCCTGGCAGGCTGCAGTCTATGGGATCGCAAAGAGTCGGACACGACTGAGCAACTTCACTCACTCACTCTGAAAAACATAAACATGTTTGCAGTGGTCAAAGACACAACAGAAGGGATTAAAATCCTAGAAAAGAATGGTCAGGGAAAGACCAGGCCAGTTTTATAGACCCAAATAGAACTTTTAGAAAAGGAAAAGAAGTTATTGAATAGCTGGCTAGAGATCACTGACGAGAAACCTGGTGGCTAAATCTAGGGTAGATCCTCAGAAACCAGTAGAAATTGATAGAGATGAGGATGAAAGAAGATAAGAGCAAGGTGGAAGAAAGACAGCTAACATATAACCAAGGATGCCAGAAAGAAAGAAAATAGAAAATGCAAAACAGATAAAGTTTGAAAAAGTAGTGTTTGAAAAAGTTTCCAAGTTGATTAAAATTGTGAATCTTTATATTTAAGAAACATAATAAATGGGAAAGTAAAATTAGACATCTAGACCCAGAAGTAAACGTGAATGTCAGAGACAAAACACACATACACAGTCTTAAATGCAATTGGAGATGTGATAGGAGAAATTTTCACTTACTGAGGTATGGGGAAGTCATTTTGGCCTATTTGTGATTTAACTTAAACTTTATGCTAACCAGAACAGCCTTTTTATGGCCTATCAGGTATACACTGTTAATCTGATTTAACTTAAAGAAAAGAATGCATTAAAAAAATAAAAATGGAGTAACTATGGTTCAGGAATCCAGAAGGGAGCTGGGTGGCCATTGTGGATGTGATTTCAGCCATTCTGCATCACTGAGAACCTGAATTTTATGAACTGTATCAGACTCAAAGACACCACCAACTATTCTCAAAGTAATATCTGCTAAGCAGCCAGCATCTGTGGTCTCAAAGTCTCTTCTCATAACTATGCAGCCATTCTGCACCCCAGCCAATCCTTGCCTAACAAGCACCTTTATTTTTTTAACCAGTGATAATTATAAGTCTTGACCAACAACTTATGTAATTTTGTGGGTTTTGCCTTTATAATCCTCCCCTTTTATAGTCTGGGAAACACAATTCATGCGCTTCTTGAATCTGTGTCTCCTGGGCTATAGTTCTCAGTTTGGCTCAAATAAAACTCTTTTCTGTTCCTGTTATAGTTTGGCTTATTGGTTATTTCCGTAAACAGAAGGAAGACATTTACCTAGGAAAGTAATATTTAGATCGAAAACAGCAATAATAGAATCCAGAAATCAATGGAATCATATTTTAAATATTAAAACAAAGTAACTGTCAATTAGAAACTATACAAAATAAACTGTCATTCAAAAATAAGAGTAAAAAAACTGAAGAAATATGATTTATCACTCAGAGAGTGTTTAAAAATACTTGAGCATGTCCTACAAGAGGAAGGAAATTGAACTCAGAAGGGAAGAGTGAGATGCAGTAAACAATGGTAAAGAATGTAATGAGCAAATATGAGTGTTAACTTAGATTACCAAGTAAGCACTGACTTCATACAATAATAATAATAATGACAGATTTGTAAGGTATAATAGATAAAGGAATAAAATACTATGTAACAATTAAAATATAATTCACCCTAAAGTGGGGTGAATTATAAATTCTTTTAAGGTTTTTGTACTTGGAAGAAGGATGAGAGATATCATGTTTGACTTCAAGCCTCAAAAAAAAAAAAAAAAAAAAAAAA